>CM056050.1:68298615-68391115 GCA_029574335.1 Rana kukunoris | reverse complement strand
TATCACTAGAGGGATCACCAGCAGGAGTTTCCGATTCCTCTATATAGATCTTTACTAAGACCTCGTCTGGAATACTGCCTAGTTCTGGAAACCTGACTTACAAAGACATTGATAACATAGAATAATAAGTTCTGGTGGAGTATTGTGAAGACTAGTTTTTGTGAATGTTATTTACAACCTTGATTGTATTGATCCTTATGGGTCCTGAGGAAGTTCTCAAGGACATGTATCAATAGTGTAATCAGCTACTGCATCACAAGTTTTTGTCTTTGTAATTATTTGTTAATAAAATTTGTTTTATCCTCTTTGGGGATTTTGATATTTGCTGGTTGCCTAAGGTATAACTAAAGTCCCACTACATTTTGACTATTGATAAAATAGAACGAGTGCAGAAATGGGTAACACAAATGGTGAAAGGTTTGGGGGGATAAAACATACAGAGCGTGATTTCAGGAATGTACTGTTTGGAGGGAAGATGGGGAAAGGGGAGACATGATGAAACCTATAAATGCATCAAGGAGGTGAATAAGGTTCAGGAAGGATGTTTTTTTTTTTTCAAGATGAAACCAAAAAGCAAGAAAGAGACGTGACTTCAAACTAACTGGAGGAAAGTTCAAAACAAATCTTTGAAAGCTTTGTTTTACTGAAAGGGTAGTTTGATGCTTGCAGTAAACTTTGAGAAGAGGTAGCAAGACGGTCATGAGTACATGGCTTCAAACCTGCTTGGGACAAACAGAACTGTACTCTAAAGTTATTGAAAAAAAGGCAGACTTGAAGGACTACTGTCTTTTTCTACCATCACTTTTCTATGTATTTTAATCAGTGTTTTAAATCCTTTACAGATATTGTCTGCATTCCTCCTCACCCTCTGACCAATTTACTGAATATCATTTTTTGCCAGAACTAAGGCTGGATTTCAGAATTCCAGACTGCCTGTAGTAAGCAGACAGGTGGCTTTGCCTATCATATGTAGAAATAGTCATTTCGTACAAGCTTATTCAGGTACACCATTTAAACCACAATAGGTCCAGTACCAATGTTTTGTATGAGAGGGGTATTTGGGTGACAAGTTATGTGCCTGCAAACTCTAGTAGGGTAAATCCAGAACTGGCCATAAGCTGTTTATTCTCTGGTCCACACACAGTCAAGCAAAATCTTTCTGGCCTCCAACAATCCCAGTGCTACTCTGGAAACCTACCACTATAATGGCCACCCCTTTATTATGCTTGCTGCATACAAGTGATCAATTTGGGTCAGATAGTCTATAAAGGAGCAGGATTATTGGAGAGTACATTTTACATAATAAGCGTAATACAGTAATGGTTAACAGGGCATCTTGTTTTATATGTTCTTTTTATATAAGGATGTATATTTTCACTGTTACTTGAGGTTAAATCTTATGACTATTTGCCTATGAAACCTGAAATAAAGCGATATTGCAATTGCAGCCTTATCTTTTTTTTTTATTGGCCATTTTTCAGAGAATATGAATTGTAACACAAAAACATTTCTTTCACTTATGGTTAGTGTTTGGCTGAAGCACGTGGTGTGGCTGTTTCAAGATGCACAATAAGGAGGCACTTGAAGACAGATGGGCTGCATGATCGACAGAAGAAAGCCATTACTGCGCAAATGCCACAAAGTATCCCGCTTACAATACGCCAAACGGCACAGACAAGCCTCAAATCTTCTGGCACAAAGTCATTTGGAGTGTTGAGACCAAAATGTAGCTTTCTCTTTTCGTCCATGGACGGACACAGCTCCTTTAAATCTTGACATTTGGGTTATACCTGTTCATTGGAGAGTACTAGGCAGAACACGTTGGTTATCTTAAAGTGGATGTAAACCCCAAAAAACTTTTTTTTTTTTTAATGTCACAATGTAGAGTATAAGATTTTCTATCATCTGTGCCCAGTCTTGCCAACCTGCCAAATTAGGTTAGGTCCGTTTCTCTGTTATTGCTTTCAGTAACAGGTTATTTACAAATCTAGCTTGGACATGTTTATCATAACAAGAGGTGATCCAAAGTTCATTGTATATTACTAGGATGTGTTATGATGTTATATCACCTCATGTTATGATAAACAAAACATAACATGATAAACGCAAGAAGAGAGAAAACAGACTTGATTTAGGCAGGGTTTTATCTGGAAGGCAGTTCATTTTCACTGAACATTAAAAGAGGATTACTCAGCGCTGGATTAACTCTGTGTGGCAAGACTGGGCACAGATGATAGGAAATCTTATACTCTACATTGTGACTTAAAAATGGTTTACAACCACTTTAAGGCTGGAATCACACTTGTGCGGTGCGAATTTCAGCTCTCTTATCTTTGCAGAGAAATTACAGAAGTGTTCAGCAGATTAGCAACGTTTTAGCTGCGAATTTGGTGACCTGGGAGAAGTTACAGGGGAGAGGAGAGTAGGGAAGAAGTGTATTGGGCTGAATGAGAGAAATTCCTGAAGAGAAATGAACACTTCTGCGTACCCATAGAAGATAATAGGCCTGAGCCGCACCGCAAGGCATAAAATCCGCACACGTTTTTTCTGCAATGCGCAGTGCGAATGCATCGCACATGTGTGAACCAGCCTCATTGAAAACAATGTATTTAGAAATGTTCTGCGTATTAGATGCGGTTTAAGCCGCAACCAATTTGCATAGGTGTGAATCCGGCCTAAAACATGTAACTTTAACAGAGTTAAACAGCCCCGCCCAGGGGGCCGTCCCTCCAGTCATAAGCCCTCACCCTGCAGTATGCAGTTCAGTTTTTTTTTTTTTTCTTCCGCCTAGCAGAGAAGGACGTGGCTCCCTTTGGGCCCAGAGTTCTGAGAATTTTTTATTTTATTTTTGTGCTAATAACTGCCGGCTGGGTGACAGGCTGGATATTATAGATCCTTGTAGTCTCCCCAGTCCAGCCATCGAGTGTGAGCAGTCCTTGGCTACACGCTGGGTCAGCCACAACATACCGTGGCTCCAGGGGTGGCTGGTGAGCATATGCTCCGGCATCCACATATGACTGGGCTGCTGTTGTCTCTCTCAGTGGACTGGGCCGACAGCTACTATCGGTTGTGGGTCTGATTTGCCCTTCAAAGGCAGGAGGCTTTTTGGTACCTCGCTGGACGACATCATTAAGGATGTCACTGGAGGTAAGAGCACACTTCTCCCGCAGTCCTCTAAGTGGAAGGAGCCATGCCGTAAGCCAGGGCATTCCTATTCCGCTCTGAATAGGTATTTTCGTCAGCCGGCAGATCCTCCCAGACTGACAAAGCTCCAGCTGGGGGACAGAAGCGTCCCTGGGTGCGTAAGCTGAACAAGCCTGCTACTGCTTGAAGTTTTGCCCCTGCCTGACTCAAGGGTGGGGGGACGGCTTCGCGAGTTTGCAGCTCGGTGGACCTCCCTGCTCTCTGACCAGTGGGATTTGCGAGGTGGTCACTTCGGGGTACAATATAGTTTCTTGTCTGCCAAACAGATTCTTTCCCTCAAATTTTCTCTCCTTCCGGCTCGTCGGTCTGCTTTGATGGGAGCAGTTCAAGACTTGCTCAGGTGCGGAGTAATTTTACCTGTGCCCTTGGAGGAAAGGTTGAATCTGTTTGTAGTCCCAAAGAAGGCCAGGGTTTGTCCAGTCTTTGACCTCAAGGCACCTAAAGCCTTTGTGAGGGTGCGAAAGTTCAGGATGGAATCCATTCGTTCAGTGGTTGCTGCGCTCCATCCGGAAGACTTTCAGGCGTCCCTGGACATCAAGGACGCATACTTGCATGTCCCCATCTGCACCAGACATTAGAGGTTTCTGTGCCTTGCGATCGGCGAAGACCACTGTCAGTTTGTGGCTCTTCCCTTTTGGCTTGGCGTCAGCACCGAGAGTGTTCACCAAGGTGCTCGCCCCGATTCTGGCTTTGCTGAGACAGCAAGGCATCGCTATTGTGGGTTACCTAGACGATCTACTTCTGGCTCAGAATTAGAGGAGGACATGTCTATAGCCAGTCGGACCCTCTGGGAATGTGGTTGGGTACTGAACATCCAGAAGTCGGTGTTGGTACCGACTCAGCGTCTGGAGTACCTAGGGTTGATCCTGGACTCCTCAGAGGTGAAGCTCTTGTTTCCTTTGGAGAAGTTGCGGAAATTGTCTCTTAGTTTTTTTTTTGCATACGAGTTCTGGGACTCGTGGTGGTCTCCTTCGAGGCAGTACTGTATGCTAATTCCACACCCGAGTTTTGCAGAAAGAGATCCTGTCCAAATGGAACAGATCTCCATTGTCTCTGGTTCGTCAGATTCCGGTAAGTCCCCTGGTCAGGGTTTCTGAGTTGGTGGCTAAGATCCCCAGCTCTTTAGTTCGAGAAGTCGTTCCTTCTTTCCTTCCTTCCTTCCTTTCCATTGGACTGTGATCACAACAGACGCCAGCCTCACAGGTTAAAGGAGGGAGTCGGGGGTCCAGTCGGCCCAGGGTTGCTGTACTCCGAGCGAATCTCGCCTGCCAATCAATGTACTAGAACATCAAGCGATCAGGCTGTGCCTCTTCTCGTGGTCGCAGAGGCTACAAGGACATCCAATCAGGATCCAGTCAGACAATGCCACGGCAGTGGCCTATGTCGACCATCAGGGGGGAACACGGAACTCGGCTGCGCATCGTCGGGAGGTCGCTCACATCCTAAAGTGGGTGCAAAGAAGTGTGCCGGCTCTGTCAGCCATTTACTTTCCGGGTGTAGAAAACTGGCAGGCAGACGAAGTTGCCAGTTATGGACCAAGGGGAATGGTCGTTACATCTGGAGGTGGGGCATGCCCGACGTGGATCTCCTGGATTCTTCACTCAATCTCGAGGTTCGTGCCCAGGTCCAGAGATCCCAGGGCAGACGCCTTGGTGGCCCTGTGGGGTCAGTATCGGCTAATTTATGCCCTCCCCCACTGAAGTTGCTTCCCAATCTGCTCTGCTGAGTGGACACGGGGTCCCGGTGATTCCAATTGTTCGAGATTGGCCCCGCGTCCCTGGTACGCCGACCTTGTGCGCCTGGTAGTGGATGCAAATGAGGCAGGACCTTCTGTCTCAAGGTCCCATACGTCATCCTGCTTTACAGTCGCTGGCTTTAATGGCATGGCTATTGAAGGCCAGGTGCTGAGAGACTGAGGTCTGTCTGATTCAGTAATTTCAACCATGCTGAGGGCACGGAAGTCTTCTTCACGGAAGAGCTACCATTGCACTCCGAAGGCCTACATCTCCATGTGTGAGGAGATGGAGTGGCATCCACAGGATTGTATTTGGTTTCCAGGGTCCTGCTGTTTTTATAGCCTGGAGTGGATCAAAACTTGCCTTAAGCACCATTAGGGGCAGATTTCAGCCTTGGCTGTTTTTCTTTCAACGTCCATTGGTGACCCACTCGCTGGTAGGTACTTTTGTGCAGGGGGTTTGACATGTGCTTCCCCCAATTAGACCATGCTTCCTCTGTGGAATTTGAATCTGGTGCTCTTGGCTCTTCAGGAGCCTCCTTTTGAGAACATCTGAGAAATTCCTTCTTTTGATGCTATCTCAGAAAGTGACTTTTTTTTTTTTAGTAGCCATTACATCTGTCAGACGTGTATTGGAGTTGGCAGCCTTGTCTTGCAAGTCTCCATACTTGGCCCTCACCAAGAAGAAGGATGTGATACTACGCCTGCAACCTTTTCTTCGGAAGGTGGTTTCAGCTTTTCACCTGAATGAGGACATTGTCCTTGTGTTCTAGACTGTCTCATCTCAAGGAGGTTGCACTACATACTTTGGATGTGGTATTTTCGCTACGGATGTATCTGTCTTCTACGGCTCAGTTCCAGAGATCTGACTCACTGTTTGTGGCTGTATCTGGTCTGCAGAAGGGCCTGGCGGTGTCCATTTCTCATGGATTAGGCCGACCGTCATCCAGGCCTACACCCTTAAGGGGTGGGCGCTTTCTTTTCCCTGTTGCGGCGCATTCGACCAGGGCAATTGGTGCTTCCTGACATCAAGCGTCTATTTCACAGGTGTGTAAGGAGGCAACTTGGTCATCCGTTCACACCTTCACCAAATTTTACATGGTTGATGTGAGTGGATCTTCAGATGCTTCCTTTGGCCGCTAGGTTTTGCAGGTGCCTGTTTGAGTTTCTACCTCCTCCGTTAAAGAACTCTGCTTGTTTGGGGTGAAGTTGGTCTTTTTGATTGCTATTCCCACCCCCTTGTTTTTCTGACACTGCTTGGGGATGTCCCAAATGTCAAGATTTAAGGAGCTATGTCTGTCCATGGATGAAAGAGAAAATAGGAGTTTTTGTACTCACGTAAAATCCTTTTCTCTGTCGTCCATGGACGGACACAGCCCCCCAACCCTCTTTTAAGTTTGTACTGCTTTTTCACGAACTGAGCTGTATACTGCAGCGTGAGGGGTTATGACCAGTGGGTGGGACAGCTCCCTGGGTGGGTGCTGTTCAACTCGGTTATCTTAAAAACATGTAACTTTAACAAACATGTTCTACCTAGTCCACGCCTAGGAACATAACCCAAATGTCAAGATTTAAGCAGCTATGTCTGTCCATTAGTAGATTTTACATTGAGTATAAAAAAATAAATCTTATTTTTTTTTGGTCACAACCATAAATGCTACATTTGGAGAGGAGTCAACAAGGCCCATGATGATGAAAGGTACCCCATGCCTACTGTGAAACAGGGAGGTGGATTGCTGATGTTTTGGGGATGTGAGCTACAAAGGCACAGGAAATTTGGTAAAAAAATAAATAAAAGAATTATGGCAAGATGAATGCAGTATGTTATTAAAAAATACTGGAGGAACATTTGCATTCATCAGCCAGGAAGCTGCGCATGGGATATATTTGGACATTCCAACATGATCAAAAACACAAGGCCAAGTCGACCTATCATTGGCTCCAGCAGAATAAAGTGAAGGTTCTGGAGTGGCCATCTCAGTCTCCTGACCTCAATATCATTGAGCCACTCTGGGGAGATCTCAAATGTGCAGTTCATGCAAGACAGCCCAAGAATTTACAGGAGTTGGATGCATATATATATATATATATATATATATTAGTATATTTGTAACTCCTTTTCTCAATACGTTGAATTTTTCATTTAATATATTCACAAGCAATGCTGTTATTGCTAGTTCACATTCTGTTTATCTGCAACTCCATTAACGGCTTCCTGACCGCCTCACGTAGATATACAGCGTCAGAATGGTATGGGCAGGCAAAGCAACGTGTGTGTGATTTTATATATATATATATATAATGTATAGCTTTAAACCTGCCCCCCCCCCCCCCAGTGGGTGCGTGCCCGCCACGGTCTCCGTGACCGAACCCGTGGACTCTGTCTGCCGGTGTCCCGCGATCAGGTCACGTAACGGGGGGGGGGGGGGATGTCTTTGTAAACAAGACTTCTCCCTGTTCTGCCTAGTTTCACAACACTGATCATCTGTGCCCTCTCATTGGGATCAGTGATGTGTCACAGTAAGCCACGACCCCCTAACAGTTAGAATCTCCCTAGGACACACTTAACCTCTCCCCCCCCCCCCCCCCCCACTGGTGAACCTGTCACGTTAATACAGTAATTGCATAAGTAAGTGCATTTTTATAGCACTGATTGCTCTATAAATATGAATGGTCCCAAAATACTCTCAAAAGTCGTAATGTTGCAGTCGCAATAAATATTGTCGCCACAAAAAGTAAAAAAATAATTAATAAAAATGACCCTCTATTTTGTAGACGCTATAACTTTTGCACAAACCAATTAATCGCTTATTGCGATTTTTTTTAACAAAACATATGTAGAAGAATACATATTGGCCTAAACTGAGAAAAAAAATAGATTAAAAAAAAAAAGGGGATATCTGTTGTAGCAAAAAAGTACAAAATATTGCCTCCCCCCCAAAAAATTTTTTACGCTCTATTGTTGTTTATCGTGCAAAAAAAATAAAAGCCGTAGAGGTGACCAAAAGAAAGCTCTATTTGTGGGAAATAAAGGACGTTAATTTTGTTTCGGAGCCACGTCGCACAACGCAATTGTCAGTTAAAGCAACGCAGTGGCGAATCGCAAAAAAGTGGCCCGGTCATTTGGCAGCCAAATGGTCCGGGGCTGAAATGGTTAAGGCTGGGTTCACACTGTTGCAAATTGAATGCGTATTCCTTGCATCCAATTCCCATGTCAGGAGCCTTTGACCGGGTCTCAATGGAATTGGTTCATGCAGCTCCTGCACAGCTGTGGTGCCAATTGCACAGGGGTCCTGTGTGTCTTCGTCTTCTGGTTCTGAATTCAGCCACAAATTTGGACCAAAATCTGACCTGAAACGGTAAACAGTGACTCGCCAGACCCCTGCTGTGAGACGCTCCACAAGGAGGTGTGAAACCAGCCCAAAACCGCCACCCAGAAGAAAAAACAAACAAACAAGGATGGCGTCTGCTTCACATACTTGTTTGATTAACCATTTGATTTTGAAGATTTACCCCCCTCCCCCTTAATGGCCAAGCCATTTTTTGCAATACAGCACTGTGTTACTTTAACAATTGTGCAGTCATGCAACGCTGTTCCCAAATAAATGTTGTCATTTATTTCCCATAAATATAGCTTTTGGTGGTATTTGATCACCACTCCATTTTTTTTTGCACTATAAACAGAAAAAAAACAAAAAAAATTTAAAAATATATATTTTTTACTTTCTGCTATAAAACATAAAGCTAGAAAAAAAAAATGAATTTTCATAAATTTTTCATAAATTTAGGCCAATATTTATTCTGCTACATATTTTTGATAAAAAAATCCCAATAAACGTAGATTGATTGGTTTGCACAAAAGTTGTATTGTCTGCAAATTTTACCAGTAATTGTGGCCATCAGTGACTTATAGGAGGGCTGCAATATTGCGGTGGAGAATTTGACAACAACTGACACTTTCTGGGAACAAGTGACACTAATACAGTGCTAAAAAATCGTGTGCCTAGCCAGTGTTTTTATGTATTGTGACATGCTTTTATTAAGGGATGTGATGGATTTTCTTTCCCTGCTTTGCTCCATCGCTTCCACCCTGTCAGAATGGAGATCTGCCTTGTTTACGTCTTCCTGATGATTTGCAGGTGACGGCAGGCATCTATTGACTGGCACCTGCTGATCGGCAAGTAGGTTTGGCGTTCTGATACAAGTCTGTGAATACAAAACCCACTTAAACAACACCAAATGCACCTGGTAATGTCATACATCCCATGTTCTGCATGCCTGAGCTAAGGGCAGATGGATTCCAGAAAGTAAATGCTATATGAATCATCTGCCCTTGCTCAAGATGGCCATGGCCAATGCTATGGGGGTGTTTTTCAAAGTGACTTCATAACAAAATAAAGCATGGATAGATGATGGAGTTTGCTTTGAATATTTAATACACTGCTCAAAAAAAATAAAAAAATTAAAGGAACACTTTTTAATCAGAGTATAGCACCAAGTCAATTAAACTCCTGGGATATTAATCTGGTCCGTTAGGTAGTAGAGGGGGTTGTTAATCAGTTTAAGCTGCTTAATGAAATTAACAGGTGCAACAGTGAGACGACCTCCAAAACAGGAATGGTTTTGACTCTAGTTACGCTAATGTATTTTTTGATGCATTTTGCAGGAATGCAGGGAATAGGTTTTTAACATAGGTTCCTATGGAACATGTTCACATTAATGCATTTTTGGAAAGGGTTGGGGACTTTTGTTTCTGAAAAATGCTGCATTTTGCATGTAATAGACTTCAACTGAATGTGAAAAAAAAAAAAAACAACATTGTAAAAAAAAAAACACTGTGAGGTGGGTTTTGTCACCCCCATTCCCCCGGTTAATACCAGACCCTGGGTCTGGTATGGATTCGGAATTCGAAATGGCGTGGGGTCCTCCCAACACAATTCCTGGCAGGTCAGGAAAGGGAGGGGATGACCAAGCGAGCCTCCCCCCCCCCCCCCAAACCAGACCGCATACCCTCAACATGGTGGGGTGGGGTATCTGTCCGTGCCGACGTCAAGCATTTCTTAGATAACTGTGGGGTGTGGTCATCAAATTATGTCATCTGGAGGCCCCGCCCCTTGTGACTTCACCGCCCGGGCATGATAGGTCCGTGACGTCACAAGTAGCAAGGTCTCTGGAAGACATCATCTGATGGGCACACCCCATAGTTATCTAAGAAATGCTTGACATGGCACGGGCAGATCACTGGGACGCAGCTGCCGAGCATGTCCTGCCTCCAATAACAAACAGCTCAATAAGGATGACAGCAGTGAGGGGAGCTGATCAGACTCCTAAATGGCAGGACTGTGGCTGGTCCGGATAGAACAGTGACTCGATCCGGACCATGGTCGGCCATTTAGTGATGTCTGCTCTAGGAAAATGAAAAATTGTCAAACACTTAATGTAATTTTCTCAGGAAGTAACCATTTTAGCAAGCTCTCTCACTGGTTGTTTTGACTAGTTAAAGGGAACATCTTTAGGCTGGGGAAAATATTATTTTATAGGATAAGGAGATAAAGGGCTGACCATGAGGTCATATGGATGGAGCCACACCCATCCATAGGTGCTGACAAAAGGAAAGGAAATTACAGTAAGTATTTGATATTAACTACTTGAAGACCAAAACTTTTTCTGAAATTTTTTGCTCGAAAATTGCTTTACAGAGTAAATAGATATCTAACATGTCAAGCTTTAAAATTGCGCACGTTCGGGGTATGGTGACAAACAACGTTGCCACAGGCAACATTTAAAAGCCTTTACAGGTTACCAGTTTATAGTTACGGGAGGTCTGGTGCTTGAATTATTGCTCACGTGTGGTGTGATTGCTGTTTACGTACGCATACGGGATGAATGTGTCTGTTCACCTTTGCGCGCAAGCACAGGGCAGCGGGGTCACTTTGAATTGTTTTGTCTTTTTTTATTATTTATATTTTATTTTTACTTTTACATGGTTTCTTTTTTTTTTTTAAACACTTTTATTGCTGTCACAAGGAATATAAATATCCCTTGTAACAGCAATAGGCAGTAACAAGTACTCTTTATGGCAAGATCTGGGGTCTATTAGACCCAGGACCGTTTTTAAGGCAGGGAAAAGGGGAAGCTGCCCTGGGCCCCATCATTGTTGTGGGGCCCAAAGCAGCTGCCTCATACTTGCCAACTATCCCAGTTTAAATTCCCCTATACATTCAAGTTTTAGTCCTGTGCTTTGTCCCAATATCTTAGCGTAAAGTTCTGTTACTTCTGCCCTTTTACCATGTACAGATGAATCACCCGCAGACCCTGTGTTTACATGTAAATAACCTTCATTAGTATGTAAATAGTTGCAGACTGCGGTATTAATATGTAAATAGAGACAGCATTCAAATGTATATCATGTTCCCAGATGTCATATCTACCATCAAGTCTGCTGAATGCTGCCCACTGGGGAGGTAAAAGAGCATGCTTGAAAGTCCTGCCTACAACTATGGTCATTAAGCCTAACATCAGCCTGTTCTGCAAAGGCCCCCTGAATTTTGGTGTATGTGAATAAGCACATTTCAGCCGATGCATGAGGGTGCCATTAACAATTGATGGCACTGCTGTGTATCTGCTAAAGGGCAGCATGTTTCTGTAGTGTCAGGAAAGTGATTTTTCATAAATTCCCAAGACACAATAATGTGAACACAGGCTAAGTGTCTCAGTTACATTGGTGGTCAGTGTAAATCTTCTCATTACATTGGGGCTTGGTGTACAATCCTTTCATCCATACTAGGGACCAGTATGAAGGTCCCCATTATATTGGTGGTTACTGTGAATGCTCCTATTATATTAGTGGTCAGTGTAAATTCCCATTACATTGGTGGCCAGTGTAGAAATCCCCCTTTATTGGCTATTCATGTAAAATCCCCCATTACATTGGTTGTCAGTGTAAATTCTTCTTAACATTGGTGATCAGTGTACATTTTACTTTACATTGGTGGTAAATGCAGAATTGCCCTTACACTGATCAGTGGCCAGTGTAAATCTCCCTAACTTTGGTGGTCAGTGTAGAAGTGTCACCTTACATTGGTGGTCAGTGCAAATCCCCCCTTACATGGAGGTTGTTGTATATTCCCCCTTACACTGGTGGTTGGTGTAAATGCTCTAATTACAATGGTGTCAGTGTAGAAATCCTTCTTTTATATTGGTGGGTGATGTAAAATTCCCCATTACATGGTGGCCTTTGCAAATTCCCCTTTAAAATTGGTAGAATCCCCCACTATATATTTGCCAAAAATGTACAGCTTTGCCCCTACATGATTCAGAATTTTGCCACAGTGTACTGCCTCCTAACTAAACCCACACCACTGTTACTGATCCCATCAACCCCCCAGCATTGCCACTGATCCCAGGAATCCTATGATTCCTAGGAGTAATCTGTCTATTGATGGGTCCCCTCACCTCCCCAGTCCATGGTGTGCAGGCAGTGAGGAGATGATGTGCTGTAACCTTTAGCAACCAATCGGTGAGCAGTAATGCTGTGCACTAACCTCTTGCAACCAATCATTGAGCGGTAAGGATATGCAGTAACCAATCAGTGAGCGGTAATAATGTGCAGCATCCTCTAGCAACCAATTAGTGAGTATTATAGGTGTCCAGTAACCTCTAGCAATCAATCAGTGAGCAGTATTGATGTACAGTAATCTCTAGCAACCAATCAACAAGCAGAAGTCATGTGCTGTAACCTCTAGAAAATAAACAGTGAGCCATAATGTGTGCTTTAACCTCTAGCAGCCAGCGGTAATCATACAACCAATCGCAATCACTGCCAAATCTGATTAAGTAAACTGATTTTGTCTAGCTGCTATTTATTGTATGTCTCAAAGCATGTGGAGAGCAAAATTGCATGGAAGATGGGGCCCAAGAAAATGTTTGCCCAGGGTCCAGTCAATATTTAAGACGGCCCTCATTAGACCCCAGATGTCTCCTCTGCCATTACAAGCATCTGATCACACCAAGATCTGTGTGATTAGAAACTTTCCAAATAAAAAAAAAGTCTCCTATACCATAGAGGTCATCAGGGAACGTACGGTCCTTGACTAGCTCTCTGGTAAACCGTCAGATTTGCCGGTTTTCATTCCAGACTCGCGGGTGGGATAGTAGAATCCAGAGAGGTCAGCTGAGTAGCAGCTACATGTACGTGATTTGGCGTTAAGTGGTTAATTATCATTGGCATTACTTTGTGGGTATCCGCAGTACGTATAGCTCCTCCACCATACCAGGCAGCAACTAGCAGGTATCTGTCTGCAGGAATTTCAAGCATTAAAAAACAGGAAACTTTTCTATCATATGTATTATTTTCTTACATCTTGTAATGTACAGTACTGAGTAAATGTTGTCGGGCACAGATTTATTTCACAGTGGCACCATCTGCTATTTCCAGGTTTTCAGATGGTGAATGCGCTAATCCTGAAGTATAATCCTAATCTCTGAGCATGATTTATAGACAGTGACGATTTCAATGCCTTTTCCCACAACCTTATTCTGACATCATCTTTAATTACCACTAGGCAGGGAATGATATCTAGGGAATGATCCACTGCACTTATTTGCACTTTTTAACATCAACACAGAATGGCTTTTTTTTTTTTTTTATAAGACCTCATGCGCACTGCAAAGAAGCTGCTTCTTTGAGCTGTTTTGAGGTTTTATTTTTCTCTGTTAACTCCCTTCCATGTTATCCAATCTATACATGCATACTATAGGCCAGGGGTGCCCAACCACTGGCGGCCTGCAGCGCCCTCTGATGTGGCCCACAACCCCCTGCTCTGGGATGATAGGCCGGCAAGCCTAGATTGCAGGTTACCGACCCGCCATCCCGAGCAGTGTTGCCAACCGTACGTTAAATTACGGACAGCCCGTAAATTTAGCCCGTTTTCGGGCTGTCCGTTAAAGTCCGTTATGAGCAGCGGTGCCATAAAAATGATGGCCGCGGGCGGTGCATGCACCATTTGCGAAGCCTGCCAAGCTCGGGAAAAGTACGTACACACTTGGCCGGGCTGCACATGCGCAGTAACGTAATGGCGCGGCTTGGTGCCATTTTTAAATGGAAACCTAGAGAGAAAGGAGTCACCGCTCCAGGTGGGATCACTAAATGGTTACAGGTGGTGCAGGATACCGAGGGTGCTGGCGGTGCACTAAGCAAAATGAAGACAAAGAAAAATGGATAGCCGCACTCCAAAACCTGATGGGTGGTCTTTTATTCAATAGACAGCATGTACAAAAATAGGGTCACAGCAGTAGAAACAAGGAACAGCCGACGCGTTTCGCACTGGATCAGTGCTTATTCATGGCTAATGAAGCATTAAAACTGTTAGGTATATATAGAACATAGGGTGAACATGTGACCAATCTCAATTAATTGCCCGGGAGGAGCCTATGATATTAGGACAACCCCTGATGCCAATGAGATAGTCACATTACACCTGTGCACACCAAAGCAAGAAAAAACAAACAAATACACACAAATGTGAAACCAATAATCAAAATGTATAAATAATAGCACATTATAAACATAATGCACATATAAAATACTGTATATGTGGTACATACATAGTACTACAGTGACACAAAATGGTAAAACATGAGGCAATGATGAATGAAATAAAATAAAAGCTTAAAGACGATGCAATTCAAACCACAATAGGCTGTAAAAAGAGCATAAGATAAACTATGCAAATGAAATGTATAATGGTGATGGAACAAATAAATATGAATAAAAGTGAAAACCTAGTACACACAGAAGCGGACGGTATTCGTTCTCGGCACGCTTGCGGCGGTGCTATTGCCTCGCACAGCAGCCGAGGACGATGAATGAATGAGGACTCGAGTACTGGGGGTGAAGCAGTGAAAGGGGCAGAGGAGATCACATGTCTGATGTCAGTGCCTTGCCCTGTGGAGAAATAGGGCACAGGAGGAGGACACTGCCTGTCGCACAGATGTGCCTGTTGACTGGAGGGGCACAGAAGGATACTGAAGAGGAGCAGAGAAGGAACCTACCACATCTGCAGCCTCTGTCCTCCACCTCCTGTACCATGTCCGCAGCCTCTGTCCTCCACCTCCTGTACCATGTCCGCAGCCTCTGTCCTCCACCTCCTGTACCATGTCCGCAGCCTCTGTCCTCCACCTCCTGTACCATGTCCGCAGCCTCTGTCCTCCACCTCCTGTACCATGTCCGCAGCCTCTGTCCTCCCCCTCCTGTACCATGTCCGCAGCCTCTGTCCTCCCCCTCCTGTACCATGTCCGCAGCCTCTGTCCTCCCCCTCCTGTACCATGTCCGCAGCCTCTGTACTCCCCCCTCCTGTACCATGTCCGCAGCCTCTGTACTCCCCCCTCCTGTACCATGTCCGCAGCCTCTGTCCTCCCCCTCCTGTACCATGTCCGCAGCCTCTGTACTCCCCCCTCCTGTACCATGTCCGCAGCCTCTGTACTCCCCCCTCCTGTACCATGTCCGCAGCCTCTGTCCTCCACCTCCTGTACCATGTCCGCAGCCTCTGTCCTCCACCTCCTGTACCATGTCCGCAGCCTCTGTCCTCCCCCTCCTGTATTCATGTCCGCAGCCTCTGTCCTCCACCTCCTGTACCATGTCCGCAGCCTCTGTCCTCCACCTCCTGTATTCATGTCCGCAGCCTCTGTCCACTTCTTGTATCATGTCTGCAGTCTCTGAGGAGGAGTCTGGAGAGGAGTCGGACGTGTGTGGACTGTGGAAAGGAGACTAAAGGAAAAACCAGAGCCACCAAGCTGGAGCCATCTGACTGGGTCCTGTACAGCGCACCTAAGAGGTCAGTGAAAGTGCCGCCAGGCCAGTCTGGGGGGGGGGGGGGGGTTGCTGGTGTAAGGGGGAGTGAATACAATAATGTTAGGGGGCACTGATACGTATAAGTAACACCCCCCCCCCTTACCTTAGTGTATTCACGCTGCGAAAGGTGGTCTCTGGTCACCAGAGCCCCCCCCCCCCTTGCATCAAAGTTCGCCTTACATCTTGATCTGCTGCATTCCCCTTTGCATAAGAGTTCCCTTTCACTATAAGGGCTAATCCTGCAGACTATGATGTAAGGGGGAACTCTGTGCTGGCTGGCTTACAGTAACCTGACCTTCATGTAAATGGTTGGTTTTTGACTTTTGTTTAACTTAAACACACTGCTGATAGCACTAGCTACATGTTTATAGTTTAAACATTGATGTTTGCACTGTTTAGCAGTGAAAACTGTAATTTTAGGTACCTTTTTTTGCAGTGCCAGTAAAAAGTGCGGCTCTGCCAGTAAATTTCAGGATTTTTGGCAGTAAAAAATTGGTGCCGTTGGTAAATTTTGGCATCCTGACAGTAAATTTCATTTCAGGGCGTTGGCAACCCTGATCCCGAGCATCAGTGTAAAGAACGGAGCAAGCACTAGAGGAAGCAGAGCCGCTGCGAGGTGATTGAGGTGCAGGTAAACCACAGTGCATCAGTGTGTAAGCAGCCTTCGGCCCCTTTCACACCTTCGGTCCAGTCAGGTCCCCCTGTCTGTTTTTCAGGCAGACCCAATCGGACCCTCCATTCACCTCTATAGAGCGGCCGAGATCCTTCCCTTTCTGTCTGGGTGGATTGGAATGGAGGGCCTATAGAGTAGAGCGTGCTGTGTCCTTGTCTGCTCTGCATATGCATATGACAGTGGACACGAACCTGTCATCTGCCCGCTTCACTCATTATGGCCTGTTACCAGTCGCTAAAGTGGCCCTCGTTCTTCAAAAGCTTGAGCACCCCTGCTATTTTAAGAATTAAGAGGTAGAGGAGTTTACAGGCATAAAAAAAAACAAAAACAAACGTGTGTTTGGAAGATAAATATGGGCATATAAATACTGCATATAGTGTGTGTGTGTGTGTGTGTGTGTGTGTGCGTGTGCGTGTGTGCGTGTGTTTGTGTTGTCCCAATGCCACTTTTTTTAAGACCAAGTACAAGTACTGATACTTTTTTCAAGTACTCGCCGATACCGATACTTTTTTTTAAATGTCATGTGACAGTTTCTTAAAGCACTGATAGGATTAGGTGGCACTGATATGCAGCACTAATAGATAGATGGCTGGCCCTGGCAGATGGCACTGATGGCTGGTGGGCACTGGCAGTTGGCACTGACGGCTGGTGGGCACTGACAGGTGACATTTATGGGCACTGATGGGCAGGCACTAAAATGTCATTAGGGAAGGCTGCCTGCAGCGCCAATCCTGGTGCTCCTTGCACTCTGCCACATAAAAGCAGCAGCGGCCATCTTGTTACACCCAGCCCAAACTATATGGGCTGGGTGTAACAAGATGTCCCCTGCTGGCATACTGTGGCCGAGTGCAGGGTGTACCAAGATGGGCGTCTCTGACGGCAACATAGAGTGTCACTTCCATGACCGAATGTGCCAGCTCAACGTGACGCCCTTCGCCCGCTGACAACGCCAGGTATTGGCTAATGCATCGGGAGCATTTGTGCGAGTACAAGTACTCACGCAAATGCTTGGTATCAGTCCTGATACTAGTTTTGGGACAACCCTAATATATATATATATATATATATATATATATATATATATATATATATATATATATATAATGTTCATCAAGTGTGCTGGGGATATTCCAACCTTTCTAAGGGATAGTGAAGTGGCTGTCCACCAATCTGAGAGAAATGCTTATATAAAGAAATATCACTGCATTCAGAAGTGCATTGGAGATAAATATTGGTTTGTTCTACTGGATATACACAGCAGCCACCAGTTTACACACTTCCCCTTCTAGAACAGAGGTGTCCAACTCAATTTCATCGTGGGTCCCATGAGCATTATGATTGCCCTCAAAGGGGCCGGTTGTATCTGTAAGATTAGATGTCCAGCACATCCCCTTCCCCTACATTAGATGTCAAGAGCCCCCCCACCATCAGAAGTTGAGTCCCCCACTCTCCCCCTTACATCGCAGTGCACCCCCCTTTCCTTATGCTGCTGCTGGGAAGAAGCTGGATGTATTACCTGAAAGCAGAAAGTAAGGGTCTGAAGGAGGGTCAGATGAGGGCTGGAGCTCTCCTGTAGCTGCAGAAGAGGTGCGAGGGCCACATGCAATGAGCTGGAGGGCCGGATTCGGCCCCGTGGGCCTTGTGTTTGACACCTGTGTTCTAGAGTGTCTGCTGTACAGATGTTGGATAATATGAATATTTTAAAAATGTGTTTGGGGATGAATGTCAATAATACACAATATCTGCAATCTTTTATGAAAGAGGAAATACAGAAGAACAATCAGTAGGATATATTTTGCTGCAGACAGAAGACATTCAGTGCCTTGAAAAAGTATTCATATCCCTTAAATATACTTTATTGGGCTTTAATGTGATAGACCAAAATAAAGTGGCACATAATTGTAAAGTGGAAGGAAAATTATAAAAAAAAAAATCAACATTTTTTTTACAAAAAAATATCTGAAAAGTGTGGCGTGCATTTGTATTCAGCACCCTTTACTCTCTGATACCTCTTACTAAAATCTAGTGGAACAAATTTCCTTCAGAACTCATCTAATTAGTAAACAGAGTCCTCCCGGATCCCGGGATTGCTGCAGCTATACCCAGCCTCCGCACTATAGGCCAACATCATTACCGTAATGCTACTCTGGGACCACAATTGGCTCCCCTTTAAAACACACCCATTATTTTGTTGCACCTCAAGATGTGCCACTATCTGGGCTCCTGTTCCCGGGACCCCCCCCTACCCATCGTTACCTCTCTTGTTACCAAGACAAGTAGGTCCCTCTATACATGTGTGCCCCTTGGTCACCGTTTGGGATTCTGCCTGGTTCCGCTTGCTGTCCCCTTGTGGCAGGACCTTTTTTTAGATCTTCTCCTGATGAAGCGGCATTTCCCGTGAAACTAGTTAAGAGACTGTTACAACCCTCAACTCATCGTAATGTCTTCCTCTTCTGGGGACTTCTTTGTTGATGCTGTTGGAGGCTGTCACAATTTTATTTTTGTTATGTACTGTCTGTGTTTTGAATAAAATGTATCTTTTGTTTTAAAATCCATATCCCTATCTTGTATCTTTGCATCAGTACCGCAATAGTCCTAATCGGCCCTCCCCCCCCCTTCTTCTTGACTCTTTGGTCCGGGGACCTTATATTCAAGTACTTTATATCTAAATCACAAGGATGATGGTACTTCCTACTTGAATATTAATATTCTCTACCCCAGAGGCTTCTATTCCAAAGAGTCCTCCTGTGTGTCATTTAATCTCAGTATAAATACAGGAACAGTATTCTGTGAAGTCCCCAGAGGTGTTTTAGGCCCCTTTCACACTGGGGCGGGACGTGCGTTGGTGGTAAAGCAACGCTATTTTTAGCGGCATTTTACCGCCAATTTAGCGGCGCTAAAAACCACCGCAAAGCACCTCTGCAGAGGCGCTTTTCCGGCGGTATAGCCGCGGTGTCCCATTGATTTCAATGGGCAGGAGCGGTGGAGGAGCAGTATACACACCACTCCTTCACCGCTCCAAATATGTGGCGGATCATTTTGACTTCAGGATTCTGGGCTTCAGTCCATGACACGTGGCTCCTCCCCCTTTTGCGTCCGTGGGGCATTATCGTTGTGTGACGTTATGAGCAGCGACTGACACAACAGGGGGAGGTATTTTACAAACCCACATGGTGAGAGCCATGTTGGGATTTCTGGGAGCCTCTGTCAATCGAGACAGGATAGCGGGTAACCTATTTTTACATAGACCATTGATGGTGCAGACTTATGTGCCTGATTAGAATCTAAATATATTATATGTTTGATTATGGACAGTTGCTGATATTGCTGTTTGGAAGGTCTGCTCCCCCGTTTATCAGTCCCCTATTTCTCCCACTATATGGGTTACACAGTGACCTATGGATGTTACTGAAATAGCATTGATATAAATATAGGTGAGATATGAATGACACGGCTATTGATAAGGTACCACTAGCTTTTGTGGCTCAATTAACAAGAACCTTTTGTTATTTACGTCCTTATGCACCTTTAGGTATATGCCTCTCTACAATACTAGATACTTTGCTCCCGATTGTGTGATTAGGCTCCCAGCGTTAGTGAACAGGTGGTAATAAGGTGAGTTGAATAATGTATTTAAACCCGCTGTGAATTCCTATACAGAATCTCAACCCTGTCCTTGTATCTTATGTGAGCTTAATGTTTTTGAGACATTGATGTACACCTCCCCCTACGGAAGACCTGCCTATTATTTGTGTGGTTTGTCTTTAGGGACGCGCTGTATTGCAGGATTCTTTTTTTTCCCCCCTTCCCTGAGACAATTCCAGCAAGCTTTTACACTCCCAAGAGGTAGGAGACTTCCTGGCATCAAATTTTCCTGTGCAATTAACAGTCATGCATTCAAATATTAAAGTGGATGTAAACCCAAAAAAAAGTAGTCCTCTTTTAAAGTGCAGTGCAAATTAACCGGACTTCAGATAAAAACCTGCCAAATTAGGTTAAGTCCGTTTCTTTGTTATTGCTTTCAGTAACAGGTTATTTACAAATCTAGCTTGGACATGTTTATCATAACAAGAGGTGATCCAAAGTTCATTGTATATTACTAGGATGTGTTATGATGTTATATCACCTCATGTTATGATAAACAAAACATAACATATGATAAACATGTCCTAGCTATATTTGTAATTAACCTGTCACTCAAAGCAAGAAGAGAGATTCCGGACTTTTTGATTTAGGCAGGGTTTTATCTGGAAGGCGGTTCGTTTTCACTGAACATAAAAGAGGATTGCTCAGCGCTGGATTAACTCTGTGTGGCAAGACTGGGCACAAATGATAAGAAATATTATACTCTACATTGTGACATCAAAAAAAAATTTTTTGGGGGGGTTTACATCCACTTTAAGACTTTTCTATGATATATGCTTTTTTTCTATTTATTTTTCTGTACATATTTCAAGCTGATCGGTTGAAGATCTTCCATATTTAACAAACAAATCCTTTACGTTCTTTCCTGAAGAAGCCATCATGGCGAAACACGTAGAACAAAAATATGAACGTGATGAAAATATGTATGTGATTACAGTTATTCACTGTCAATAGTAGGTTGCCTGTCTACACATATGGCAATACACCAATGACTGGACTGTTCCATCAGTTTTTATGATATTGTTTATTTAATAAATATTTTTGTATCATTTTATATACATTTTGAGTGATTTCTTATATGATAATGCACCTTAAAAGTCCCATATCCCAAACAATACTTTCCACTCTATTAGAAGAAAACCTGAGTCTGCAAATTGACTTAGGATTGGGGCGGAGGTTCACCTTCCAGCAGGACAACAACCCTAAACATACAGCCAGAGATACAATTAAATAGTTTTGATCAAAGCATATTCATGTGTTAGAATGGCCCAAAGTCCAGACCTAAATCCAATTGCGAATCTGTGGCAAGACTTGAAAATTGCTGTTCATAGACGCTCTCCATCCAATCAGACAGAGTTTGGTCTATTATGCAATGAAAAATGGGCAAAAATTTCCCTTGCAGCTGGAGTTGCAGCAAAAGGTGGTTCTAAAAAGTATTGACTCAGGGGGCTAAAATCCCAATAAAATATACTTACAGTTTTGGTTGTAACATGACAAAATGTGGAAAATTTCAAGGGGTGTGAATACTTTTTCAAGGCATGTATCCAGGACAGAAAACACACATAAGTTGTATTTGTCACATCGAGAAATTTGTGTATCTAATTGCATATCTAATCAAGATTTGACAGCAGTGATAGAAATTCCTTCAGATTTTTGGAGGGTTGGACTTTAAAGTGACACTAAACTCTGGTTAAAAAAAATAATCTATTCAATGTCATGTCACTCGTAGCCCAGCACCCTGACAGTTAGAATCACTTCCTAGGACACACTTAACCCCTTCCCTGCCAGTATCATTTACACAGTATTCAGTTCATTTTTGTAGCACTGATCACTGTGTAAATGACAATGGTCCCAAAATAGCTCAAAAGTGTCCGATGTGTCCGCCATAATGTCGCAGTCACGATAAAAATCGCAGATCACCGCCATTAGAAGAGTAATGCGTATCGGCCTAAACTGAGGAAAAAAATTTGTTTTTATATATTTTTGGGGGATATTTATTATAGAAAAAAGTAAAAAATATTGGGGCAGATTCACAGAGAATTCGATTCTCGTAGAGTATCAGAAATACACTACGCTGCCGTTTTTTACCTGGCTCTACGTGGAATCCAGGTCCATCTGCGCAAGTAGGGGGCGTGAAGCATTTAAAATAGGCGCGTTCCCGCGGCGATCGAACTGCGCATGCTCCGTTCGCAAATTTCCCGCCGTGCATTGCCGCGAAAACACGTCGTCACGTCGTAGTAGCGTCGTTTACGTACATTCCTATTCCCGAACGAGTTACGTTAAAAAAAAATATATATTTTAAAATCGACGCGGGAACGACGGCCATACTTTACATGGGTTACGCACTGTTAGACCAGCAAAAAGCTCCTCTAACATTACGTAGCCAAAAAATGACGTAGGCGATTGCGAGGGACACTCGTACCTTCGTGGATCGCCGTAAAAAGTCATTTGCATATCCCGACGCATGAAAACAACGCGAACTCCTCCCAGCGGCCGCAAAAATATCGCAGTGTAGTTCCGAAGGCTTACGAGGACGTAAGCCTCTCGGATCGAAGCCCGAAGCCGCCGTATCATGGTTTGAGGATTCAAACTAGTGATACGGCGCGCGAAATTTGAAATTACTCCTGTCTAACACCAGTTAGACAGGCGTAATTGCTCTGTGAATCTGGGCCATTGTTTTTTTTCTCAAAATTGTTGCTCTTTTTTGTTTATAGAGTAAAAATAAAAACCGCAGAGGTGATCAAATACCACCAAAATAAAGCTCTATTTGTGGGGGGAAAAAGGACGTAAGTTTTGTTTGGGTGCCACATTGCACGACTGCGCAATTGTCAGTTAAAGAGACGCAGTGCAAAATCGTAAAAAATGGCCCGGTCATTGGGCAGCCAAATCCTCCGGGGCTGAAGTGGTTAAGTGCCTTCTATTGGCCTCCACCAAATTATAATTTTTTCCCCTGGATGTATGAACGTAGACACCAAACAAAAGTAGTAAGAAAAGGAGAGGTAGCAGAAAAACACAATAGGAAAAGATAAATAGATTACAGTCTTACTTACATCAATAAGTAGTGTATGTGTAGGAATTATTTTCGGAAAATAAGGATATTGTTTAGTGACACTTTAATGACAATGTGTAAGGCCGGGTACACACGATCAAACATATCTGCTGAAATTGGTCCACAGACCAGTTCCAGCGGACATATCCGATCGTGTGTACGGGCTAGCAGACAGGTTTCCAGCAGACAAAAGTTTTAGAGCATGCTTTAAAACTTGTCTGCTGGAAAGCGGTCTGTCGGATATGTCCGCTGGACTGGTTAGTACGCCTAACCAGCGAACCGAAATTTCCCGCATGCGTCGAATGGATTCGACGCATGCGTGGAAGTATTTTACTTCCTGGTTTGGTGACATGGCGGCGTCAACGTCACCACCACGTCACCGCGCTGTCTGTCCGTGGGGATTTTGGTTTGATCGTGTGTACACACATCAAACCAAAACATCCCAGGAGACATGTCCGATGAAAATGGTCCGTCGGACCGTTTTCATCAGATATGTCTCCTCGTGTGTACGCGGCCTTACACTGTGCTTTGTGTTTTTGCTATGTATATTGCTATTGTATTGCCCATTATAATGGTGGTACTTCTGCACCTCTTTAGACAGTAAATATTATGGCAGTGGGATGTAGATGTGCAGCTTTAAAAGAACATTTTATTTCTCAGGATATCTCTGACGTTTGGAACTCACTGGACACCATTTATTAAATTATTATGTGCAGGCCACCAATTAGAACAGTGTAAATAGGATTAGATGGTATGTGTAAACACAGACAGTTCTTACTTCAGGCACTTTGACAATGAAGGTAATTGGTGTAAATGGCTTCCCAAAAGTGGACCTGCACTCAGGGCTGTCTTAATGAGAGGGCACACCTGGGCTTTGCCCAGGGGCCCCAGCTGCATTGGGGCCCTGCACTTTCCCCAAAGCAGTTGGTCCTTGAGCACACACTGCCCCGAAATTGGGGGCATCATGATGGCACTAAGAGTGATGAATGCAAAGGTGATGCAGTCTGCCTCCTACCTACTTAACTACTAGCCGACCGCCCGCCGTCATATTACTGCGGGACGGTGGCACTGCTGGGCGAGAGCCCCCGAGTCCCGCATGCGTGCCCGGCGGGTACGATCGCCCCGGGCACACGCGATCGCTCGTTACAGAGCGGGGACCGGGAGCTTTGTGTGATAACACAGAGCTCTCGGTCCTGTCAGTGGGGGAAACACTGATCTTCTGTTCATACAATGTATCAGTGATTTCCCCTAGTGAGGCCCCCCCCCCCCATACAGTTAGAACACACCCAGGAACACACTTAACCCCTTCACTGCCAATGGCATTTTTATAGTAATACAATGCATTTTTATAGCATTGATCGCTATAAAAATGCCAATGGTCCCAAAAATGTGTCAAAAGTGTCCGAAGTGCCCGCCGTAATGTCGCAGTACTGAAAAAAAATGCTGAGGCAGTCAAAGGCTGACATTGTTATGGTGCAGGAAACGCATTTTGGCAATGGAGACTCCTTCGCGTTCGCCTCCAGACATTTCCCCCACATCTTTCAGGCCTTTCACCCGCGTAAGAGAGCGGGTGTCACCATACTTATTAAAAAGGGATCACCCTTCACCTGTACTTCCTCCTACGTAGATCCCCAGGGCCACTTCATTATCCTCCGGGGTCACTGGCAGACACAGGCCGTCACTCTCTGTGTCTTGTACGCCCCGAACACACGTCAGCACAGATTCTTGGCCAAGATCCTTAACCGCCTGTCCCGGGACCCCCATGACTACCTGGTGATAGGGGGGGACTTTAATCTTGCCCACTCCACAACCTACGACCGCCTGGTGGCGAACCCCCAGGCGTCACAAACCCGAGCCCTTAGGGACTCTAAACTATTCCGGCAGCTCACCAGAAGGCACGCTCTGTTCGATGCCTGGAGAGCCCTCCACGCGGGTGAGCTCCGCTACACTTTCTATTCTGCCCCCCACCGCACCCACTCACGCATAGACTACATCTTTGTAAACAACAACACACTGCGCGCCGTCGAGTCTGCACATATACTCCCCATCTCGTTGTCAGACCATGCCCCACTCACCCTATCCCTACGTTTAGGCACCCCCCTCCGCAGGCCCTATAACTGGAGGATGAATAACTTCCTCCTACAACATGACCCTTCTAAAATAGAGTTAGAATCCACCTTGCAACACTATTTTGTTGAAAACGACACTCCGGACATTTCCTCCTCCACGCTGTGGGCTGCCCATAAGGCGGTCCTCAGAGGCCGCTGTATTGCTCTTTCCTCTGCTTTGAAGAGGGATGCTAGAGCAGCCAGAGAGTTGGCTGAGAAACAGTTGGGGGCCCTTGAAGCTCAACTCCAAACCGCCCCTTCTAGACTACTCCTTAGACGCATCGTTGGGGTACGAACGACGCTTAGGGACCTAGCGCTGGGCCAAGTGGAGAAAGCGCTAACTCGACTCAAACAGCTTTACTACGACAAAGGTAACAAAGCCCAGTCACTCTTAGCCAGGAAGCTGGCAGACCGGACTCTCACCTCTACCCCGCACAGCATTACAAACAGGAGAGGGGACCTACTGACCCACCCCCAGGACATAGCGAACACCTTCGCGGACTTTTATACGGATCTCTATAATAAAGCAGAGATTCCACATGACCCCCCCCGCCCGAGCTGGCCGACCGTATGGCTCACTATCTCGAGCAGGCCCGCCTACCCAGGCTCCGGGATTCCGACTTGCAGGACCTAAATGCCCCTATCACTGAGGGGGAATTGGCGGGGACGGTGAAGGCTCTCCCAGCCCACAAGTCCCCTGGCCCTGACGGTTTGCCGTACGAGTACTATAAAGCCTTCCTTCCCCTCTTGGGCCCGCACATGACCAAGCTGTTCAACGCTTTTCTGCAACAAACTCCTATCCCGAGTGACATGCAGGGCTCCTTCCTGACCCTAATCCCGAAGCCGGACAAGGACCCAGCCTCCTGTGCTAGTTATAGACCCATAGCTCTCCTAAACTCTGACTTAAAGATTTTTACTAAAATCCTATCGACTCGACTGAACGTACTCCTCCCCGCCTTAATACACAAGGACCAGGTGGGCTTTGTCCCTTTGCGTCAGGCGGGGGACAATACCAGGAAAGTCATAGACCTCATAGATGTAGCCAACAGAGATAACTCGGAATCCCTGATCCTTAGCCTAGGACGCGGAAAAGGCCTTCGACCGACTGAGCTGGCCATTTATGATCGCCACACGAGACATATGGGATTTTACGGACCCTTCCTGTGGGCGGTACAACATCTCTACTCCTGCCCTACATCACAAGTGACAGGGCTGCCCGCTCTCTCCCTTGCTATTTGCCCTCTGTGTGGAGCCACTGGCGGCGACCATCAGAAACAATCCAGACATTCGGGGTATCTCGGTACGGGGCAAGGAATTTAAAATATCGCTTTTCGCAGACGACATCACCCTCACGCTGACCCAGCCCAGGATCACCCTTCCCAATCTGCATGCGGAACTGGATCGCTACGGGGTGCTCTCTGGATATAAAACGAATACGTCAAAATCCACAGCCCTCCCAATTAATATATCAGAGGCCGAAGTCCGCCATTTGCAGTCTAACTTTCCCTATAAGTGGGAGCGTACTTCCCTTAAATATCTGGGGGTGCATATCACCCCTTCCTTTAACACCCTGAATCAGACCAACTTCCCTCCCCTATATCGGTCAATTCGGGAGCTCCTCCAAAAATGGAGGAACCACCAGATCTCCCTCTTGGGGAGGATCGCGTCCGTAAAAATGGTAATCCTCCCCAAGCTCCTTTATTTATTCCAGACATTGCCCATTCCGATTCCATATGCTCATCTACGTAAACTCCAGAGTGATACGCTGCGCTTTGTCTGGAACTACAGGAAACATAGGGTACCCTCGTCAGTCATGCTAGCATCCTGTGCGGACGGAGGATTGGGGTTCCCCAATCTGATTAAATACTATCAAGCAGCCCAGCTCCGCGCGGTGGTCTCGTGGTTCCCCCAAAGATCCTATAATAAATGGACGGAAATTGAAAAGATTTGGTTAGCTCCTATACACCCAAACAGCCTCCTCTGGGGCGCGAACACGGAGGTGGACTCAAGCAGACTGTTGGGATCAATGTCCCAGCTTCGTCAGCTCTGGCGTAAGCTGTCTCGGGAATGTGAACTCTCGTCGGAATGCTCATTGTTGACTTCCTTTCTTTGCAATCCTAAAATACCAGTCTGACCCATCAGATGTCCTGGCCGTGGGCATCACGGAATCTGTTCCATTTTGGCCACCTAGTAGACCCTAGGTCTCGCAGACTGCTGCCTTTCTCGGAGCTCCAAACAAAATATAAACTGCCAAAACAGGTGTTTTATAGTTATCTGCAGATCAGACATTATGCCCAAACCATAGCCCCACATCTCCAATTTTCCCCGCCCTCCCCGTTTGAACGTATTATTCTGGGAGGGCTCTTCCGGAGAGGGCTGATCTCGGATATATACCAGATTTTGAACGCATACACCATCCCAGTTAGGGCAAAACATGCATACATGCTACGATGGGAGAGAGAGCTGGGAGAGGAACTCCCAATGGAAGCCTGGCGGGCCGTCTGGAGGCAGGCGGCTAAAAGCTCCCTGTGCACCCTATATAAAGAAAATGCATACAAAATTATTTTTTTCTGGTACCAAACCCCAGACGTACTCCATAAAATTTACCCCTCCACCTCGGACCGCTGCTGGCGTTGCCAGAGGGACAGGGGCTCTCTCTTCCACATATATTGGTCATGCCCCCTTATAGTTCCATTTTGGCGATCTACTCAACAATTACTCTCCCGTCTCTTTGAGGAGCGGATACCCATGTCACCCAAAATTTTCCTGCTGGGCCTCGACCAGCCGAACATAGCCAAACCTTATAAGAAATTGCTCCGACACATTTTAACTGCAGCTAGATGCCTAATTGCCCTAAACTGGAAGAAAAACGTACCCCCATCCCAGGAGGCACTGTACTCCAGGGTAAAGGATGTGGAATTAATGGAGAAGATGACGGCCAGAATGCGAGATAGGCTGGACGACCATGATAAGGTCTGGGAGAGGTGGCCCTGGCAGGAGGACCCACCCCATACTGACGCAGGAGTCAACACGGTAACTTAGCGCTCTTCTTCACTTATTCCCTCTTCTCTCATCTTTTCTTTCCCTCTCTCCTTTTTTTTTTTTTTTTGAAAGGCAGACCCTTTCTGCCAAGTTATATACGTTACCATGTATAGAATACTGCCAAACATGTTTAGTATCGCTGACACTGAGGCCAAGGGAGATTGTTTTCATTTTACGCGGCTTTATGTTGTCGGCCTGCCTCCTTCTACTCTGACTACGCACCCCTTGAGCACTATTATGACTGTGTATGGGCCCTCTCTGACCCCCTTTGATGTCTGTGTACTGTTACTCTATGTGAGAAACTTAATAAAAAAAAATGTTATTTGAAAAGAAAAAAAATGCTGATCGTCGCCATTACTAGTAGAAAAAAATATTAAGAAAAATGCCATAAAACGACCCCCTATTTTGTAAACGCTCTAACTTTTGCGCAAATCAATAAACGCTTATTGCGATTTTTTTTTAACCAAAAATATGTAGAAGCATACGTATCGGCCTAAACTGAGGAAAAAAAATGGTTTTTTTTATATATTTTTGGGGGATATTTATTAAAGCAAAAAATAAAAAATATTGATTTTTTTTCGAAATTGTCGCTCTATTTTTGTTTATAGCGCAAAAAATAAAAACCGCAGAGATGATCAAATACCACCAAAAGAAAGCTCTATTTGTGGGGGGAAAAAGGACGCAAATTTTGTTTGGGAGCCAAGTCGCACGACTGCGCAATTGTCAGTTAAAGTGACGCAGTGCCGAATCACAAAAAGTGCTCTGGTCATTGGACAGCAATATGGTCCGGGGCTAAAGTGGTTAATGTCCGTTTACCTGCACTGTCATCATTGTAGGGGCCCCAGAGCATTACTTTGCCCAGGAGCCCATGATGTTATTTAGGCGGCTCTGCCTGCACTGCATAAACATGTCATTATTTGGTGGACAGTCTAGCAGTTCTATATTTTCACCAGCGGGTGTCACTGTGACTCTAATTTACTAACAAAATACAGTAAAGTACACAGGTAATATAAAATGTTTGGTACATTTCGCATTGACTAAAAAGAAAGTCCTCATAGACTGGTTGTAGTCATCTAATATTTAAGTGCAATTATCTGACTATAAGGCAGGGTTGCCAACCTCCTGTAGCATTTTTTTACTGACAAAACATGGAAAACTTACTGGCGGAGCACATTTTTTTACTGACAACATGAGAAATTACAGAATCCTATTGAAAACTAACGCAGTGAATATTTGAACAGTATAAACATGATATGGAAATGCTGACAATACCTATAACAAAGACATTTGCTTGATTTTCACTTAAAAAGTCAACACAGCATGAAGTGATATTTACTGGCAGTTGTAAATAAAACAAAATCAGATTGTAAATAAAACAAAATCAGATTGTTACAAACTGTCAGTAAATTTACTGGCGGTTGGCAACCCTGCTATAAGGGTATAAACAGTGTATTGAAAAAAGTATTCATACCCCTTGAAATGTTCTACATTTTGTCATGTTACAACCAAAAACGTCAATGTATTTTGGGGGCTTTTTTGCAAAGAAGAATGGGCAAAAATGTCACTGTCTAGATGTGCAAAGCTGGTAGAGACATCCCCAAAAAGACTTGCAGCTGTAATTGCAGTGAAAGGAAGTATTGAGTTGGGGGGCGCTATACAAATGTACATCACACTTTTCACATATTTATTTGTAAAAAAACCTTTCAAAGCCATTTATAATTTTCCTTCTACTTCACAATTATGTGCCACTTTGTGTTGGTCCATCACATAAAATACATTTACGTTTTTGGTTGTAACATGACAAAATGTGGAAAATTTCAGAGGGTTTGAGTTTTTTAAGGCACTGCATCAAAAAGTGTTTCCCAGTGCTAAACCTTTCATCCTGATGCTAAATTGCTGCATTTGTAAATTCCAAAAGCCAATATAAAGCAATAGTAGTGGTAAAAAAAAAAAGAACTTGTGGGTTTGAAGAGGAAGTAAACTCTGATGGGTTTTACTTCCGCTTTTGCTCGCTGCAAATGAAAGATCGCATACTAGCCCATTATGTGACACCTGCGAAAGAATTCAGGAATGTTCCTTCTGTAGGCAGCTTCCATTTTCTGGCCCTCTTCCTTCCGGGCCGCGGACTCTGGCTCTGTTATTCGCCGGAGCCACGTGATGTCACTCCCGCGCATGCGCACGGGAGCTGCCATTTCGGGCACAGGCTGGGGAAGAAACAGCACAGAGTTTTGTTTCTTCCCCATGAATGCGCACATTTTCGGCAGACTACAAGTGAAATCTCCTAAATGGCGCACAATTAGGAGATACTTCCACTAGCTATAGGTAGAAGTCCAAAAATAAAAGGTTTACAACCACTTTAACTAATAAAATTTTTTTGCACAATTATCCTTTAAAGGGGTTGTAAAGGAAAACATTTTTTCCCCTAAATAGCTTACTTTACTTTACTAAGTGCAGTCCTCCTTCACTTACCGCATCCTTCCATTTTGCTTTTTAAATGTCCTTCTTTCTTCTGAGAAATCCTCACTTGCTGTTCTTCTGTCTGTAACTCCACTCAGTAATGAAAGGCTTTCTCCCTGGTGTGGAGAAAACCCATTGAGGGGGGAGGGGGCGAGCAGGAGTGTCAGGATGCCCACTAACACACAGCTCCTTTATCTGCAACGCCGTGTGTCTGTGTATGATCTATCTGCACTGCATTCAGCCATGGGAAGTGCCATCGGCGCTATGAGGGGCGCCCCAAAAAAAAAAAAAAAAAAAAATCCCTGCCTTTAAAAAGATTCCCACGGCTGCGGCCACCTCCCGCAAGTCCCAGCGGCACGGCACGGCACGTCTTCACCTTCCAACAAAAGCTCAGCAGTCCCCTGTGTCTGGCAGCATGGAGGAGCCGAGTGGGACGGGCGCCCCCTGGCTTGGTGAAAAGTGAGACCGGCCAAAACAGCGTTCTTCATTCACCCAACCAGTTACCTAGGCTCCGCCTACCCTCCTCTGCATGCCTTTATCTCTTCCCCGAGCGGGTCAGTGAGTGACGTGATGGGAAAACGGGAACCCCAAAGCCAGGCCCAGGCAGCCGCAGCAGCACACACTGCAGCAGCAGGTGAGGCCAGGTACCTACGTGTATGATCATGTGTATGTTTTATCACCCACTTGCAAGTTGCCATAACATGGACCAGATGTGCGGTGCTGTGTAATGTAGAAGTGGTCCAGACGTTCGGTGCTGTGTAATGTAAAAGGGGTCCAGAGGTGCGGTACTGTGTAATGTAAAAGGGTCCAGAGGTGCAAATTGCAGCAACAAAGCTAACTCCTGACTTAAAAGGTACTATTTTATGAAAGAAATACATTGCATAAAAGTTTTGTAAAATAACTCTTTTTATGCTTTTCTAACTTAAATTAATCTAAACATTTAATGTTACAAATTTATTTTATATTAATACACACCCTCCATCTACTCTTGGTCCGGCCCCTGGGTCCAATATATGAACCCATTGCGGCCCTCGAGTCAAAAAGTTTGCCCACCCCTGGCCTAGGGTGTCAAAAATTCTTGCACCAGCCCTGTTCACACTGGTGCAATGCGAGAACCCTGTGAATCCACTGTGGATTCCCGCATCGCCCCCGACTCGCACAACAGTTCACACTGCCATATGCAAATTGCTGCAGAATGTCATATGTTAACGACACCCCCAATTCAGCTTGCGTATCGCACTGCGAACGGACAGTTCGGACATGAATTGGTTCACATATGTGTGAACACACATGCGATCAGATTCTGGTCCAAACAGAAAAAAAGGATCCTCTGCGTTTTTGGACCAAATGCAGTGCAATATCAGCCATACTATATGCAGCCCTCAAAATTTCCACTCGCCTACTAGCATTTGGCGAGTGGATTTAAGCTGGGGGCGAATGATGACAGGGCTACATGACCAATCTCCCTCCAATCTGTGCCTACACTTAGAGTCCCGATGAGATTGGTGGCCGAAGAGGAAAGGTGCATGCTCGGGAAAAGTAGTCTGGTGAGCTGCGCACAGGCAGAGCAGTACACAGGTGCTCTCCTTACAATTCTCATTAAGCCATGGGACCTAACAGTATGACCTCTCTGAGCCTGCCCCCCTCCCACCGGGACCCGACCAATGTAGCTGGAGAGCAGAAAGTAATGAGTGAGGTGGAGGATTGCGAAAATTACCACTCCGGTGCAGTGCTCACTGAAAGTTGCCCTGACATGAGAGCGGCAGCCTTCCAGTTTGTGCAGTTTTCTTCTCCTTGTGCTCTATTTAAGTGTCCAACAGTTCAGCCTGAGCACTGCGAACAGACTGGTCTCAGTGTGCGCTGTGCTATGGTGTCAATGGCTGTGCAGTTGTGTGGATCTCAGCGCTGGATTGTACTCCCTCCCGCTGTGCTGCAGCTCCTCTCCGCCAGCCTGAATAAAAGGGGGAAGTGGAGACATGCAAGCGTGGAGCCGCACACAGGCTCCTGATGATGAAATGAATGGGCGAGAGAGAGAGAGGATGGATGGGAGTTGCAGAGGAGACAGCAATAGAATGGGGAAGAGACCCAGTTCTAATGCCATGCCCCTCTGGTCTGCCCCCAGTGCCCTGTCCCTCTGGTCTGCCCCCAGTGCCATGTCCCTCTGGTCTGCCCCCAGTGCCATGTCCCTCTGGTCTGCCCCCAGTGCCCTGTCCCTCTGGTCTGCCCCCAGTGCCCTGTCCCATTTTGTTAAAGTTGTTGGTAATATTTAATTTTGTAACTTAATTCTGCATAAAACATTGTCATTCCATGAGATAATCTACGAGGGCGTGTTTACAGGTGCAATTAGGCGCAGGGCTGTGTTTGAATTAGGTGGGGCAACTGGTGGCGAGTAACTCTTGAGGCCTGGCTAGTAGCTCAGGACTTGAAATTTTGAGCCCTGCTATATGTATGGCTGAAATCGCACCACATCATATGCATGTAATGTGAACAGCAGTGTGCTGCAAATTACATGCGATGTCTGGCATCATACAAGTGTGAACCGAGCCTAAAGGTCTACAAAGTGAGGCGGAGGAGAAACGGTTTATTAATTTCCAGCAATAACTCTTCACACAGCATGAACTATTAGACACTAGAGATTTTTCAGAGGCCAGGTTCATCAGGTCATTGGGGAGATTTAAACTGGTTACACACAGAACTGAATTAAGGTCTTCAAACAGGCAAAAGGCTTTGCTGCTCCTGAAAGAAATAATGGGAGAAATTGAATAAAGAGGCAATATTCCACTCCGGACAGAAAACAAACCAATCAGCTGCTTATGTTTATCTGACTAATGAAGGCAATGAAAGGATTGGAGGCCGGTGTCTGTTGGAGCCAGGCCAGTCCTTGTTCACAAGGAAAGCTTCTCCAACATTTTTGTAACACGTGTTGTGTATCCAGAGTGATGAGCTGAGCACAGGAGGCTTCCAGGACCCGGAATGAAGTCTTTCATGGACTAACACTAAAAGGATCAGAGGGGTGGAGGTGATTAGCATTCTTCCCTCTTGGCCAGAGGCACTTCTGATTGTGCAGCCTTCAAAAATTCAGTGCCGGAAGATCAATAACTTTCCAATGATTTGGGAAGAATATAAATCATGCTACCTCTAAAGCAGAACACACTAGTTGAAAACACAAAATTAAGAGTTTCCAAATAGGCGATATATGATGATTCAGGTCAGGCATGTCCAAAGTCCAGCCCGGGGGCCAAATGCGGCCCTCTGTTGACTTAATATGGCCCCCCTAGGGATTTATATATATTGTTTGTGGCCCCCAGGGCCTCAAAAGATATATACTGTATTTATTGGCGCTGACTTGGAGGAGTCAGAGGGGGGGGGGGGGGGGGGGGGAGGACCAGCGCCGTCAGATTACATGAAGAGAATCTCCTGTTTACTCAGCGTCAGCTCTATTGGAAGTCCCGTCTCCTGGGATGCCATAGGACAGTGATGGCGAACCTCGGCACCCCAGATGTTTTGGAACTACATTTCCCATGATGCTCATGCACCCTGCAGTGCAGTAGAGCATCATGGGAAATGTAGTTCCAAAACATCTGGGGTGCCAAGGTTCGCCATCACTGCCATAGGACAACTGTTCTGTCTATCATAGGAGGTGGGACTTTGTATTAAAGAGGCCACAGAGTAAATAAGATATTCTCCTGTTTGTTGTTATCTGTCCCCCTCCCTCTGCCCTCCGAGGCTGCAGATGGGCATTTTTCAGGCTGCACTGATGGCAATGGTAAGGCTGCATTCATGGCACATGTGAGGCTGCATTGATTGCAATGGTAAGGCTGCATTCGTGGCACATGTGAGGCTGCATTGGTTACAATGGTAAGGCTGCATTCATGGCAATGGTAAGGCTGCATTCATGGCAATATGGTATATCCAAATAACACATCCAAAGCTCATCCTTAGTCCTAAGCAGCACTCTGGGATTCGTTGGGTGCCACTAAATAAATATATACAGTATATCCAAGTAACACGCCAGAGCTCATCTCTTCACCACACACAGCCACAAAGGCAAGATAATTCTTGTTGGGCAGTGTATTAGTGCTCAGACGAACACACTTAGACCGAATTTTAATGGTTCAAAGAATGTCAGGCAAAATAGTCGGCCCTCACGCATGTTCACTTAATCAAATCTAGCCCTCTTTGAAAAAAGTTTGGACACCCCTGATATAGATAGAACTCACTATATAAAAAACATTAGGGTTTGATGGCCACTAGGGTGCACTATACAGCAATCACAAAAACCCTCCAGTAATAATGAAAAGTGATAATGGTGACTAATACATTTCGATCAAGAAACATATACACAATAACTGAAAAGAACAGTTAAAAATAAAAAAAATTAAATAGTGACAAAAAAGTCCATAAATATTTAACAGATGAGATGTCAAAAACCCATGTATTTGTGCCACATTCCAGGTTAGTTGAAAAGCGTGTCCAAAAGAAAACAGTGATGTATCCTCCACCAGACTATAGATTAGCTCCTTACCAGATTTCCACAATCCCTTATGACAGGGGATCATGAACAGTACGTATTGGGTAGTCACTCCCAGTTTCGCAGTTCAGACATATACGGTCCTAATGGGTCTCATTCACAAGTAATTCCACCGGCATCAATGCCCACCATGTAAGAAACAATAACAGCACCACATAGTGTATTAAATGAGTAAAATAATTTATTTAAAAAGTAGTATTTCACTTATAATAATGAAAAAAAAAAAAATCGCCTTGAATCTGATGTGCCGGCCGGTACACACACTCTCAGGCACCCGTCCACTGGGGGGAACGTTTGTAGCTTCTTGGGTGACGACAGCCCGCCACCCTGCCCGTTTTGTAAAATATTACTTCTTCCAGGGGATATAAAACCAATGAGGCAGTATAAAAGGAAAAAAAAACACACAAAGTACAGTAAAACCTTGGTTTGAGAGTAACTTGGTTTGAGAGCATTTTGCAAGACAAGCAACATTTTTAAATAAAATTTGACTTGCTATACAATATATACAAGTAGCATAACTTCACAAATTAGTATAACAGAGAAGAGAGGCGCCTCTAAGTGTAGCAATATGGTTACATTTAATGAAGGCGCAACATATTGCTACACTTAGGCCTCGTACACACGATCAAATCTGTCTGCTGGAAACTGTATGCTAGACCGTTTCAGCAGACAGATTCGATCGTGTGTATGGGCGAGCCGACGGATTTGGCCACCCGACAGATTTCAAAGCATGTTTTGAAATCTGTCGGCTGGGAACCCGTCCGCCCGACATGTCTGCTGGTTAGTATGCTAAGACATGTCTTCTCGTACACACGCCGAATGAATTGACGCATGTGCGGAAGTGTTTTACTTCCTGGTGCGGTGACGTGGCGGCGTCCATGCATCGCCCCTTTAGTACCCCTCCCAGCATGCACAGCGGGGCACCACTCCCACTGGGCTGCTGCCGAGAGAGGGGTCACCCAACACACCATGGTCTGCGCAAGTTCCAACATGGGCGTGAAGTGGTAACGCCACCCACAGGCAACAAGGGAGACTTACCGAGCACAACCATAGCCAGAACAGAAGCCAATTTATATAGAATTGTCAGAGTCTGAGCCTAACTATTGGCTCAGACACCCCTAAATTTACAAAATTGCACGACTCATTGGGAGACCAGCGCTACACGTTTATTCCCTGACTGCTGGAGCAAGAAAAGAATACCAGAGGGGCAAAAGGTAGAAGTACTTAAATTGATATGAAGCAATAAGGAGAGAAAGCAGTGTTAAGTTTATAAGAGCCTTTTCCAATACTGTACTAATTTAAGGGGTCATTTGATCTGATGAGAGCATCACTTGCTGGAGGACAGTCTGGGAGCATATGCGGAACAGGAGGTGTTCTGTAGTACCACAGCAATATCTTGGTTCTTAGTGGAGCAAACACATTTACAGGACATAACAGCACAGGGGGCTTGATACTTGTTTGTGAAAACTTGCTATTGAGTTGAGATTCTAATTGCACTGAATATTTCTCACTTTGTAGGTTTTATATACCAGTATGCACGTTTGGCAGCGTTTAACCAATTCTCACAATTTCAGGTATTTGCTTTCACCCTTCTGCGGGCAATAATGGGGCCTCCAGCAGTCAGATGTACTCATCACATGGCAATTTTCCAACCTGTGCAGGTCTAGTTGACTGTTCTGACCGAAGTACTGCCCACTGGGTGCCATTTAGATATGCAGCCCTGGGTACTTGTAAAATGACATCCTTTTAAGATTCATTACATGTAACCATGCATGCTGGAATTTACTATGGGAGACCACATGGAGTCTATTCTATGCAGAGCTGCACAACGACACGAGAGGGATTTATGGATCCTGAACTCTGGATTCCTTTGCCAAACCTATTGCTGCATTTAGTCACATGTGCAGAGCTAGCTGGATGAGAGATAAAAGTATCACACATTTCTAAAACACAACACATGGTGCTGCCTTATGTACGAGCCATTATGGGAATTAGAGATTTGTTCATTGGCCTTAGACCATCTGAAGCACATGCAACATACTGTAAATCCAGGACACCTTTAGTAACAGATTTGTGCTACCTTCTGATCTGAATAGGTACTAACAGAGTGCAGGGAAAAATTTAGCATGGTTTGTCATTTCAGTCATTCAAATTATATTTCCCAGCTCCACAGCACCAATGCAGAAGACCACATGACCCTTGAATGGTGTAATCCAAACTTCATGTAATGTTTTCTAGCAATACTTGTGGAAAGAGGCACCAACTGAATTTGCCTCCAAGAACCATCACATCAATTTATTTTATTGTGTTTTGTTCCTCAGGGGACAAAACTACATAGGACAATGGAATTACTATGTGCTGCCTAAGAGTCGGTTCACACTGGGGCGACTTGGAATCCGACTTGAAGTCGTCTCAAGTCGCGCAGTCCAGAAAAGCAATGTAAGTGAATGGGAGCGGTGTTAATACACACTACTTAAGTCTCTCAGACTTCAGAAAAGGTTCCTGTACGACTTCAGACTTCTAGGCGATTTGTACCCATTGATTTCAATGGAAGTCGCTTCCAAGTCTGATCACTGTTTTAATTTAATATTCAATCTTTATTTATTTTTAATACCATACAAAAATTTCAATTGATTTTCACAGACGAGAAAAACTTGTTCCATGCAAATATAACACTTATTTTAGGCATTGATATACCTTTAGATCTTAATTTACCATGTTTAGAAGGTGGGTTAATTCTTAAGACGGTACCTGGGCTCTTAGTTCTATGTTCTAGATCACTGTCTTAATTGAAGCGACTTTCCAGGAAGATAATACATTTCTCAGGCAAACCCCTCCCTCCCCCTCCCTCTCCCAGAGCCGATTGTTTTATTGGCCACTGGAATGTCTCCTGTCCTGGAGACTACTTCAAGTCGTGTTGTAAATCGCCCCAGATCGCCCTGTGGTTCATGCTCAAGTCGTGTTGGAGTTGATTCTGAAAGTCGCTCTGGAAGTCGTGTCGCCCCAGTGTGAACCGACTACAAGTGCCAGGTCACACAGGGGCAACATGACCGAGTGCAACTTTGCAAGGCGACTTACAACACAACTTCCAAGTCGCCTCCAGGACAGGCAACTTTGCCAGTGGCCAATCAAACAATAATCAGCTCTGTGGGAGGGAGGGGTTTGCCTGAGAAAACTAGTTTCTCTTCCAGTAACGTTGCTTCAGTTAAGACAAGGATCAGACTTCCATTGAAATCAATGGTTACAAGTCGCCTAGAAGCAGTACAAGAACTGTTTCTGAAGTCGGAGCAACTTCAGTAGTGTGCATTAAGACGGCTCTCACTTTCATGTAATTTGTCATGTCGCGCGACTTGGGGTGAACCGGCTCAAAAGCTGACCACAGATGAGATTTGGGGCGACTTGGGGTGAACCGGCTCGAAAGCTGACCACAGATGAGATTCTTTGCCAGAAAGAAACAAAAAACTTCCATCACAGTGTTGATGGTGGAATGTCTCCCACAGATTTATTGGGTTCTCTGAGCCAGGGTGGGAGTGTAGTGCAGGGATTTGTCCTGGCCAGGAAAAAAACAGCACTTACTGCTAGTGGCTACAGCCGCTGGCAATAAATCACATCCTAAAACAGACATGCTGGTTTACCCAAATTCATTTTTTTTTAAGTGGATGGACATTAGTACAATGAGCCTGCCATGCATGGTTGAATCTCAGCTGGTTCATGCTGAACTGGCTGAGCTTCAGGCTATGGCTGGCTTAAGGCTTACTGTGGGAAGTTAGATCGGGCATTCCTCAGCCATCCAACGCAGCAAGGAGATGGCCACTTCTTTAATGGGCCACATTCTTTAAGCACTTACCCAAGGAATGTTGGGAGAGGAAGGAGAGGTTGCTTTAAAACAAATGCTTGGAGTTGTAGAAAAATGCCACACCATCTTTTCCCAGGACTGTTTAATAATGTTATGGAACATATGCCTGCAAAACCCTGTACTGTGCACAAGTGTACCTGGCTTATGTTTTAAAGGGAAAGGTTGGACACATCAAATATTGATTTAGGTTTACAGTTTGTTCACTTTGTAGGTTAATTCAATTGATGCTTTCAAAAATAATGTAAATGTTTTACCAAAGTCCTACTTGACAGTATTGTATGTGCAGAGGGAGCTGGGGATTTAAAAAAGCCTGGCAAGTCCAGGAAGACCCACAGCCAATTGTTTCTGCATTTCTGAAAAATACAGCATTGTAGCTAGTCTGCAATGAAATGCAGCACCTTCTGGCAGACAAATCTGAATGTGCACAAACAAGTAGAATTGTTTTTAACGCATACTGTTAGACGGGTTAATTTGGTTGTTCTGCAGGCTGGTCGGTAGAGGAGGGCTGTTTTTTTCCTTGGGCATTCCCCAGGTTATGTTATCTGTTTTAGCCTACCAATGCCACTTACTGCGATTGCCAGCAATAGATGGGGCGGTGGACACGTTTTTGTTTCACCTGTGGTGTTTATATTGGTCCAGCAGTACACCAGCACCTATGCAGCCATTGTGCTATATGCTAGGTGTTTGGTGTGCTCCTGTACCTTTTAGGAGGGGTGGCTCCCCTTCAGTCCACCTGCCCTCATCTATCCATTAAAATGCATGTGCATCTACTACGGGGACACTCACTGTTTAGTGTTCGGACCACAGATTACAGGGTGCCTTGGTGCGGCTCTGTGGGTTACGCATGCGTTTGCAAATGCGTGCAGACAAAACCCCTGTTTTTAACGCATACTGTTAGACAGGTTAATTTGGTTGTTCTGCAGGCTGGTCGGTAAGGAGGCCTGGTTTTCCTGGGCATTCCCCAGGTTATGTTATAAGTAGAATAGTCAACCTTATGTAAGAGAAAAAAATAAACTTCACACTGAATAAAAAATCTCTTTATTTCAGATTGGTTGGGAAGCAAATATATTACAACTTTATAAAATACAGTACCCACATCACATCTCTCATACAGCAAGAAAACACTGCACCTTGTATAAAAACCTCTCAGTCATGTAAAATAGACAGATAAAGAAACCATCAAATGTACTGTAGCTCATCATAATTTAGTGTTTACAAATATGACAAACTACTATATCATGTCATAATTTGCATGGATACATTATTGGCTGTGGTAGGTACTACATCAAAAAAAAAAAAAAAAAAATGTATATATATAAAAAAAAAGAAATCACACACACGAGAACAGCAGGGGAGGTCAAAGGCGGAAAACAGAAGACGGGGGTTTGGTGAATCCTATTGCAAGTTCCACTTAAGATCAGTTGACATTGGGGCTGCCTATCTTGGACTTTAAAAGCCATAATTGGAAACAGACAAGAAATGGGGAAAAAACAATTAGTGCATTAGGTGTGGAACAGTGGACAAAAAGAAAACATGTGCTTACAGGGATACCAGAATTAAATGTTTTATCACAATCTGGACAATGAACAGAGATCAGGAACAAAGGGCCAACAAGGCAGTCTTCTCAGGGGGGAGACCACTGGGGGCCATGGATGGAAACAAAGATGGTCAGAGGAAAGGTATGAAAGACAGCAGCTTAAGTCAAGATGTTGAAGCCTGTTTGACGGCTATTCATTCTTGTATCCATGCAAGCGCATACTTATTCAGTCAAACTGCATAGCTTGTATATTTGCACTCACCATGCTATTGCACAAGTGACAGTTTAGTCTGATGTAAATAACATTGCGATGAAAGTTATATAAATATTACTTAAAATGGCTATCAGAGGTACACATGGCTTAAAATGTACACTATGTGTGACTCAAGCCAAATGCTTGTAGCAGGTGGCTGAAAATGGCCATTAAAAAATTTAAAATAGCTTTTCAAAAGCAACCATTTCATATTAAAATGTACTTGCCGCACAAAACCAACAGAGGTAATCATTTTGTGATCTGAACCAACATTATGCAGCCAAGGAATACATTAGTGGAGAGTGATATGCACAGCTACTTGCCCTGCTATTGCCGGTCATAAGTGTTAGCTATGCTGACGTCAGTCTGGAAACATCTTACACCCAAATAGGAAGCAATTGAGGTGATCACCAAGGAACTTCGTTACCATGAATCCTAAAACTATTTATTGCCTCAACACCTAGGGATCCTCATTTGAAGTACGCAAAACGTGGCATCTTCAGGATACCAGCAACGGCCTGGCTGCTAGGCTGACCCCACTGGCAGAGTTCTTTTACACGCTGACCCAGAATAAGCATGAAAATCAGGAAAGGAGTAACGTCATTAGTCATCCGCTGTAGATTTGCTTCAGGTTAGTGACCAGCACCATCGAAACACGAGTGTTCACATGACAGATAGGCAACTTCTCTAGGCTGAGGTTTCATGCCTCAGTTCTCAAAATGATTACCTCAGTTAGTGGGCTTGGGCTACCAGCACACTTTAAAAAAAAAAAAAAAATTCCCAAAAGTTCTTAGTAAAAGGTATAAGGAAAGCACACTGCATTTTTAACCTAAAGGCTGGGATTTCCCAACTAGAGCAAAAGGCTTCAAAAATTAAGCAGGGCATTGGTCATAGTTTGTTTCTAAACAATTTGTACTTTTTGTTCCAGAATCAATGCAGTTTTTCAGAAACCTAAACAGGATTAAAAAGCCCCTAAACAAAAAAAATAGGGAAGTTTAGGGAAGGGTGAACATGCACCATCTAGAATTTACAGCTTCCAGTTCAAATATTACATGATACTGCAAAAGAAAAAAATCGATAGTCCAGAAACATTCTAAAATAACTTTGTGCAAAATCAATGGTACATATTCGGCAGGACTACCTCCGAGACTCTCAAGCTGTGGTGCCATGTCACAAAAAGGGGAGTAAATGCACCCAACCTTTTGATCATACATTGAATAATTCTAAAATGTTTTTAGGTTCTATTTTCTAATACTCCCATAACAACATGGATATCGGTTATATCTATTGTGCAAAATCGAAGAACTATTGCATATTTCAGACTTGAAAGAACCACATCCAGATGATACAATATCATTGTTAACATTAAGACTCCTCAGTGTGAAGTCACTTAGTGAATGGAGATCTCACAACTAAGGAAGTCACAGACTCCAGACCCATGTAGAAAGACTATGGGAAGTAGATATTCTTTTAATTGATGAATCCACTTTTAAACAATTAGTTTAGTTTTAAATCATGGTTGTAAGGACTCATGCCACCTCTTGCTATTCCACCTAACCATACCTAGTTCTTGTCTTCTACAGAAAAAAACTGCACCATGTAAAAAAAAAAACGCAAGACAAATACCGCCCTTATAACCCTCAAATGTACTGTACACACCTATGGCAATTTTGAGTTTTTGAACTTCTATTTCATATTTTGCACGAGGACATACTTTGCAGTTGTAGGTACTACCACAGTAAAAGAAAGACAGACGCGCCAAGTCTGTTAAGTGCAGTGACAGTGGATGAAATGGAACAAATATGGAGGATATCAGAAGTAAATATTGCATCACAATCCTGAGAACAGCATTATGGAACACAGGACAAAACAAGGTAGCTTTGGTTATTTATGTATATTTTAATATAGCCTGCAAGATAAGAACTTTAAGCAGCAAAGATGACCAAAATAAAAGGCATGGAGTGTGCACACCCTAGAGTCAAGCTGGGAAACCTTGGCTAGTCCCATATTCTAGAACAGTGGTGGCAAACCTCGGCACTCCAGATGTTTTGGTACTACATTTCCCATGATTCTCCTGCACTCTGCAGTATAGCTGAGCATCATGGGAAATGCAGTTCCAAAACATCTGGGGTGCCGAGGTTCGCCACCACTGTTCTAGACCGACGTTTGGGACTGAACATTTTTTTATTCTGGTATCCTTAGGAGATCATATTCAGTCCAAAATTGCATAGCTTGAATGTTTGCATCTACTATGCTACTGCATGAGTGCCAACTTGGTTGTAAGAGGAACTTTGGCCTCCGAAATGTTAGCCATCAATTGGTGCAATGCAAATTAAAAAATAAATCACTTTCCAAAAATCAGAGGTATGTTTTTTTTATAATGGTATATAGCGAGCATGGCCTAAAATTTATACTGTAGGCGTGACTCGCAAGTCAACTGCTCGTAACATTTCACTGAAATTTGTTTTATATTAACACCAATTTATAACTTCAGATCCATTTTAAAATGTATGCTGCATAAATGCATAGCAGAGGTGAGCATCCAATGAACAGACTAGGAACTACAGCCAAATATCGACACTCAATATTTCCAACGAACAGCAATATGCACAGCTGTGATTGCCTGTTGTGAATAGGTGTTCGCAATGCCGTCTTCAGTGTGGAAATGTACCATGAAATAAGCATTACTGGGACTTTATGGCCTTCAAGTACTTTGCAGAGGGGTGTGAAATTCAGTTGTTTCTCATTTTAAATGGGCCCGATTTTGGAAAAACACATGGGATGAAATGGCTGGATATGCCAGTCAGCTGGCTGCTCTCCCAACACTAGCAACAGTGCTTTGAGTCTGAAGCTCAGAAAAAGCATAAAGCCACTAGTATCCAAAGCAAGACAGCTTAAGCTGTTTAAGGTTTTGTTTTCATGATACTACTCCCCAAGTCTTGGCTTAGTTCATGTATTGAATCGGCTACGATAAGGTGACTAGCGCACTTCCAAAATCATTTCCCAGCAGTTCATAGTAAAAGTAAAAGCAGCACATTGCACTTTATGGACTTGTGGAGGGTTGAAGGCTGCAATTCCAATTTCACAACCAAAGCCTCCAAAAATGGTACCAGCGCTTTGGTTATACTTTTGGTTTCTAAACAATGAACAGGTTTCTGTAGACTACAATACCCCCGCAAACACTAGTGTGTGTGTGCAGAGCTTGGGGGACGCCTAGAACGGCCTGCTTCCATGTAAAAAAAAATTACAGACTACAAAAAAAATGTATCCTAAAAAGAAAATTTGTGCAAAAATTGTACAATAGAAAAGATGAGTGAATGCACTCAACTTTCACATCATACATGGAATGATTCTAAAATTTTCTAATACTCATAATCTGGATTTCCATTATCCCCTTTATGTGCAAATCGAAGAGTTTAAATATATTAAACTGCTGCACATTAACGCTTTAAAACTGCCATAGACCAAGAAATGTGTCAGTACAGAAACCAATATGCATCAGCACATGGACGCCTAATGCGCGCATTTTTGTTCCAGATGAGCTTTTCACAAAATAGGGCAGAACGGATGAGGCAAACATTTGTTGCAGCTACACTTTAAAATCAATATAATGAACAAAAGCATTGCAGCTGCCATGATTGCACCTTCGGCATTATAGGCAACCGGAGCACCCTACTCCATAAGCATCAAGCTACAGAATGCAGATCTGTCCACTTGATTAGTGTGAAATTACTACAGATACCAGAGTCTTAAACCTTACAATTGTGTATGATCCAGAGATCCCACAACTAGAGAATTCACCAACTCCAGGTAGAAAGGCTATGGGGAGAATTTTTTATTTCAAAACAGATTTATGATGGCAAGTTAAACCATGGCCAAAAGTTAAAAGAGGGACTTCTGCCACTCCTTGCTATTCCACCTAACTACATCTCCCATACTGCAAAAAAGAAAAAAAAAAGAAGAATCTGCAAGCTGTAAAATAAAATACAAGTCCTTGAAATGCACAAATTTACTGTGTACCCTATGGTAATTGAGAGTTTATAAATCTGAAAATGTCAATTGATACTCTTTAGAGGTGCCCTAGCAGATGTACTCATGCAAAGGACATCAGGAAGCAAAGATGGCAAAAAAAAAAAGGTATTGAGGGTTCACCCACTTGAGTCAAGCTGTGAAAAACCTGTTCAGTCCTGTGTTTGACTGCCGCTCTCTCTGGAGATTGTAATAAAGGCATTTCATCCTTGGGGGTGCAAAATGATTCAGTACGACATTGCATAGCTTAGAAGTCTAAATCTACTAGGCTAATGCACAAGTCCAACTTTAAAGGGGGCCTTTGCAAATGTTAGTGTGATGCAAGTTATGTAAGGTTCTAATATGTTTAAATAAGCAAAGCATTATCATCCACTATTCCGCAGAGGTACCAATTGACTTTACCTACATTCACCTTCACCCATCCTCCTGCAAATGGCTGGGTCATGCAATAGAAAAATAACTGGAATATAAGTGATGATTTAAATGCAATCACACTTCAGTCTGATTTCCAGCTTGCGTTTTTAAAGTTGCAATATGGGAGTGTTGCTTGAGATGCGATACAAGAGCAGTTAAGAGCTTACAACAACCTCTGAACAAATGCTGCTAGACGGAATAGCATTAGAGCATGATTTAACTAAACCAATTTGACAGTTTATATGTAAATGGCAGCAGGTAAACATTCATCACGAAGGCAAGGTTCCCAAAAATACACAGTAATAGCTGTTAGAAGGTGCTACATGATCTCAAAGCCCACAACCTCTTCAGGAAGCACCCAAGACCTAGCTCTTTTGGGTCTATGACACACACTTGGGAAGTTCAACAGTATAAACTGGTGTTAAAGAACCTCATGGTGCACTGCTATAAAACCTGATTTTTTTCCTGCCAAAAGTTGTTTTTAACATTCATATTATGTACAGTGAACTTTAACATCGAGAGTTTTTAAAAGGAGCAACTTTACACTACATACAAGGGGTCACTTATCTGGGGTAGCAAACAATTTAAGGCTGCATACAGCATTGAAACCTTGTGAAAGAATTAATCATCTTCCTCCTCATCATCATCATAATAGCGATTTCTCTTGATCTGTTCTTCTACACTTAGTTCTTCTACATCTTCTCCTTCCCAATAGCCAATGTCTTGAGACTTGCGAATGTGTGTTGGAGATCTATCCTTGGTCATTACCAGATCCTCGGTGCTTGAATGTTTAGAATGGGTGGATTCCTTAGGGGAGAGTTGCTGTTTAAAAACCTCTGCCTCAGAAATGTCCCCATTTTCTAAGAAGCTCTGCTCATTTGATCTGGTAAGAGATGCTCTCTTGTCTTCGGTTTCTTTTGATAACTTGTCTTCACTGGTCTCAAGCTCATCTTGTTGGGGCTTAGTTGGTATAGCTGTAGGTATTTTGTCTTCGGTCTCGTCTTCAGAATCGTCCCTTAAATTTAAGGAGTTACGCTTTTTAAGTACAGGCGATTGAGGCCGTTTTGTGACCACTGGCTTTGCCACACTTAGTGTGAATGGACGGCACCGTTCTTTCAGAGAAGAACTTCTTCTTAGTTTCTTCAAATCCGAGTCTTCCTCACTTTCAGATTTCAGCATTTCTCCACTTGGAGGCCATTTAGGTTTGAACACTTTAAGATTCTCCTCAAGGGTACCTGAAGTAGTAGATTCAGCAGGTGGTGGCCAAGCAATTTTCAGCTTTTTTGTCTCTACCAGTTTTTCCCGTTCAAATGAAGCATTAGTGGTTTTGGCTTCCATGGATGCTGCCAGGACTCCAACTTTTGCTATAGGAGCATCTTCAACAAGAGGACTGCCGGGTTCTTCATTGGCACCTACAGTTTGGATTAGGTCTTCTTGGTTTTCTGTGGCCTCTTTCTTGCCCTCCCATAGCTCTTTATGGGGTTTGTGCCCAAAACCTTCATCATAGTTTCCCTTAGCTTTGAACAGCTGGTTGAAGTGAGGCTTGCAATAAGCATTTCCATGTAAAGAGGCATAATTTCCAAGACTGTTTAGGGAAAGAAAAAAAAAGTCAGTGGTTTCTATTAGCCACACAATGAAGTATACAGCAATAAAGTCAGACCAAAGCATGCAACTGTTAAAGTGCAGAAAGAAAAAAAAAGGCAAATGTGCAAGCTTTGCTCAACTACTAGCAGCAGGACCTAGGATTCTTGAATACCTTTTGGTCTATCAAAGATAATTGTGTGTTCACTCACAAGGTGCCTTTGAACTTTACATAAAAATGGTATTAGCCAACTAGCAGAGCCCCCTCCCTTTACCATCATCATAGTCCTCACCTCTTCTGGAGTGTTTAATAACTGTGCTAGCCAAGGCCCTCCGCCATTGCTTTGGCCTCCCTACCAGGCATGGACTGGCCATAGGGACTACAGGGAGTTTCCCGGTGGGCCGCTGGCTCAGTGGGCCGGTTTCAGTGACAGCCTGTCAAAGTAATGGCTGCGCAGCTCATCCTTTATTTCATGCAGTGATGTGAGAAGAATGAGGAAAATACAGAGGAGAATAAGTGAAATAATAAAAGAGGTGAGTGAGGACTCCTTTATGTTATGCTACTTATGTTTTTTTGCACAATTGTATAGTTTAAATACTGTTTTTGTTTGCAAACATAAAGTGGGCCGGTCTGGATAAAGTCCAGGGCCAAATTTTGGTCTCCGTCCATCCCTGCTCCCTACATAATCTTTTGTAGAAGCCAAGGGAGGAGTAGTAGAAAAATGCATATATAAAAATGCCTTAAAATATGCATACAAGCGTCATTTGCATGGGCATGTATTGTCAACAGCAAACAGGTTCTTGCCGGCAAAGTATGCTACTAAAGTACTCCCGTTTATGCATGAAGCCATTTGAAGAATGGTCCCCTCTTTTAGAGCTGCATGTGTTACATGCATAAAACATGTGTATGGCTTCAATAAATCCTATAGATTTGCATTTAGATGCATACACTGTCCCTGAAACTTGTAAAGAATGGTGCAGGCAGATTTTGGAAAAGTGTCTCATACATTCTAAGAGCGAATAATGCACCCAATTCATAAATCTGTCTAGATAGAATTTGTGCTGGAATTTGGCTCCTCCTGCTACTTCATGCTCAGGTGTCTATGCAAGTCGCGCCTGAATTAGCAAATGTGCAAGAACTGCTTTCAAAATCTGAGTCTCCAATGGAGTTGCACTGATTTGAGTGCTTTTATTGCGAATAGGGTGCGACCGGGTACTTAATAAGCTCCACTTTTACATTGTGCCGCATTCAAACTCCAAATGTAAAAGTGGCACATTTTAGAACTAAATTAATTTGAAGCGCGAGTTACTGTCAAAACCAAAAAGTTGTTGCAAACGCTTAATGAATTTGGCACAATACATTAAAAATTGATTAATGCCAAGTATAGCATCTTTACTGAATTCTCCCCAGTAGGCATCCAAAAAGGTGGTTTTAAGTTGGCCATAGACAATTTGAATCTCAGCCAGTTTAGCAGGGGCCGGAAGAGATTCAAACCATGTATAGGCAGGCAGGCTGATTGTACCAATGTTGATCAAGCAACTTCAGTACAACCAGCATGACGATTTTTCATGCGATTTTCAGCGGCTATAGCTGTTGGCAATACATCACTGTTCTCCTGGCAGGTACTGGTGTGTTGGGCTGTACAGGGGGGCAGGAGCTGCTGGCTTAGGCTCTCAGTGATGCACTGGGTGGCTAAGCCAGCTGCCAACCCAGGCATATGGGTGGAGAGATCGCAACTTTAATGTTGAGATCCAAAGTCTGGACCAGCAGAGCGACCATGTACTTTAGCCCATAGTCGGCTGGATGCGGGTTACAGGGGTGCAGAATGAAATGCACTCCTGTGACCCCCCCTAGGAGAAGTAGGGCCAAAGAAACGTTGGCCCTACCTCTCCTATAAGCATATAACCCTTGCCGTGTGAGGGACTCGACTGCAATTTTGTTGTGCCTAGAGTTGGGTTTTAAGTAAATTGGCTGATAAAAGCAGGAGAGGGGCTATAAACAAAATAGGGGATTGAATCAAAATTAAATCTCTTCAACCAACTTTCCTTTGAAACCGAGTGAAGATACTTTAGTTCTGCCATTACACAACTTGCACCCCCAGAGTCAATCCATGGCACACAAGTTACCACCCAGCATGCTTTGCTTCTAGTCTTTAGATGGCGGCTCTGTTCAGAGCAACTAGGATAGTACAAGATTGAGAGCAGGTGATACACTGAAAATACAAACATTGCAAGTGACTTTTGTGCAAAATGCCAAATGAAACACGCATGCTGTGCTTGTGGTTTAAGCTCTTGGTCCTTTACCAGCATCCTCTGGCCACCATCTAATATGCAGGCCTTGCATCATCATTTGTGATGGAACGGAAACACTCCACCACACATTAAAAACAGCTGCAGAGGAAATTATAACAAGTCTGAACAGTGCATTTTACAATTTTATAGGAAAAAAAATAACTCAACATGAAGTATTTTTAGGCAATCATTACTAATTATCTATTACCATTTAACAAATGATATAAATTGTGATGGCCTAACCAACAATGTAAAATCAGTGTGTGTATATGCAGTAACGCATGCTTGTTATACTCAATGCGGATGATTAACCCCCTTGCATTTCTGTGTCCTGTGGGAGACCCAATGAATGCAGGGTCCTGGGTTTAGTAACACGTTGTAAATAGAAGATTTTTCTTACCGTATATCAAAGTCTATTGAGGACATGGGAATCAAGTCAATCATACGCAAGTTATGCTGCTGCCTTCAGAAGATCAACACTGGCAAGCAAAAGACCACGAAGGCCTGACCATAACAGACCAACAAGCGAGCCTCAGTTTTGTGAGCAAGCACAGTCAAAACAAATGGTCGGAACCACTGTAACTCAATAGGTTATAAGATTTTTACAATGATTATTTTTTTAACCATCCATTGAGGAACAGGGATAAAGTAATCAGACATATGGGATTATCAATAAAAGCAGCACAGCTAATAGGTGGGCAACAGCCACTGAGACAGACACAGATGTGTGATTAATGGAAGGAAATATTTTCCATGCAAAAAGGGCATGAACTGCAAGTAAAAAGGAGCACTAAGCCACCAACAGGAAACCGGTAGAAACTAGGACCAAAGGAAAAATACCCTATAATTTCAGGACTATGAAAGATTCAAAAGAGACGAAAAGAAGACATTTTCCAATACATATCCATAGTTGCCAGAACAGTAATAGCCTGACAATGATGGGACTTTCTAGTAATGAATCCCCAAGTGGAGCCCTAAACCAACAGTGCTCCAACTAAGGATGTCTTGGCCTTTAGATAAAGAAATTTGACACCTGGAAGGGTGACTGGCAAAACTGGTCAGATCCTTCTCCCAACACTTTACAGCTTTCTGGAGGAACCCCCATGAGGGCGTTCTATGTGGCTAGTGTCTCCTGGGATATGGCAACACTATGCATGTACAGAGAATTTCGCCCTGTGGTATGTGGTAGACATGCAAGAATACAGAGGTGTTGCTTGATAAGTGGTTGGATGGCCCAATACCAAGTTGTGCTTTATGTACTGGTGCATAATTGATGTGCGTTGTCCAATGGACTTATGCAAACTTGGAATAGCACAACCCAACCCTTCTCTGTAGTATCCCAGAAAAGGCAAAGTCCTAAAGTGCTCTGATGACAGGATCCCTAAATTAAAAGATTCAGGTCAGCGATAGCGAACCTTGACACCCCAGATGTTTTGCAACTATATTTGCCATGATGCTCAACTACACTGCAAAGTGCATTAGAGAAATGTAGTTCCAAAACATCTGGGGTGCCAAGGTTCACCATCACTGCCCTAGCTGATCGGATATTGGGACATTTACCTGTAGAACGTTTATGCAATTCTAAAACTAAAAAGGATCATCATAATAAATACGCATTACCAGGATGATTAGAAGAACATACATAAAGGCTCCACTTTCCTTCATGGAAAAAAACTTTAGCCAATAAATACTATGCTTCATATCTATAGTTTTACTACATCATAGTTTTGGAGGGGGTGGAGGGGGGGGATTTTTAAGCAGCAACATTTAATTGGCCAGTTAGGATATTTTTATTGAAAATGAGTGCCGACTTGTCACCCTGGGGATCCTCGAGTGATTTTTCATCTACGTTCTGTATTACGTTTTTAATATATTGGTAGAGCCTTAGCTAGGCTTTAGGTTTGTTATATTCACACATTTTTCCCATGTTAATCATGGGCGTTTCTAGTCTATTGGACCATTTGCTGTAATTTTGGGTCACGTTTCATATACGCAATGTAATATACAAAAATTGCTCATTACTTTATAGGAATATATGCATGCTGTTTTTTTTAACAGAGGATTGATTTCTGAGCACTGTTCATTACTACTGCTTTGCATTGATGCGTGTAACAGGATTGATTTTGACAACCACTATGACAAGCACTCTGCGGTCAATTTACATTGTACACACAGGCCTAGAAGGCACTATATGCAGAGCGTAATGCGCAAACAACTTTTCCAAGGTACATTTGCACATGACCGTAACAGACAGGGTTATACCACTGCTCTAAAAAATGCAGAGTGCTTTATAGCCAACTGACGTGGACAGAGTCCAGCATTACAAGCAGAGCCCAGGACCCAGAGGTCACATTAAAATATCTCCATACCTCCATGGGCACTACTCCTAAAGGGAGTCTACATTCACTGAACACACAAGATAGAGGCCAACAGGCCATTACACTGGAAAGCCCCACAATTTTATTCCTATGGGATCAAGCTACAACTGATATGAATCAGCATGTCCCTGCAGAACAGACTGGGAAAAGGTCACAATGGGCTGGTAGAGCTCACTGTCAAGACCCATTTACCAATCACTGCTCCCACTTCATTTTACACACTGCACAATAAAAACAAAATCCATATTCATTATGTATATTTTTTTCCAAAACCACAGACGATTGGAAACTAAACATATGAAAAAAAATTGTAGCACACCAATTATATATTTGTATGCAAAGCTTTCCATACACTGTATAAGGTATGCTCAGCGGGTAGCCCAATCAGCTTTTTTCAGCTGAACATCTCTCAATTGATAAATTGAACGAGCCAGGCAGACAATGGTCAGCTGAAAAAAATAAATGGTTGTATCCAATTAGATGCAGTCGCGGTACAGGCATTTTGACAGCATGCAGGGCCAGCTGTCAAAATACAGTATCTGCCAACTGGAGATCTAGCCCACCATCTTTTGATTATGGAATCTGTTTTTATTAGTGTATGGCCAGCTTAAAACAAGTCAGCAGCAGTGAACATTCCATCACAGTGGCGGGTACCTGAGCTTGGTGGAACAGTGATGACAACGAAAGCAGCCGTTATGATACACTTGTTGGTTGGCAAAGAGCCGCTCCATGGGGTAAACCGTCTTCTGACACCCAAAACAGATCTCTCGTGCCGGCAGCTGAAACTTCTGTTCAAAAACACAATGAAAAACATTTAAGACACACTCTTTATACAGACATGCAGACTTAGGAGCATGCAAAAATGCATACATAAACAAATGGAGTAGGAAAGGCTACTAAAAGAAAAAGGAATTGGATAGCTTGAAACAAGTAAAAAAATAAAAAATAAATCTGTTACAATCTTGTACCCATTTGTGAAAAGGAGCAAACAAAGCACAGAGTGGAATACTGAATGTGTGGTCTAAATACAACATATATTGTGGAGTATAATGCCAGGCTATGGTGTTAATGAAAGAATACCAGCTGTGGCAACCACATACCACACCTTGTAGAAGTATCCTACTGTTAACACTCATTCCAAGATGTTCACATATTCCACATCTGGCATTCATTGACCCACTAATGTGGTCCCTACAATACATGCCATAATCTTTATGCACCTCCCAGGAAAGCAGCATGCAGTGAACAGAGCATTCTCACGACATCTTAATTATAGACTAGACCTAATTGGATTGTACGGGTGATTGAAATAATGCCGCATGTGGTGTAATCACGTACAGAGAGGGCTGTACAAGCTGCAGCTCAAAAAAGGTACAGAAGTCCAGAGGGTGGAGGCTGCAGAGGTCAGACTACAAGGGGAGAGGAGGACAGGAGCGAATAGAAGGAATCAGAAGGCAGAAGCTGGAAGAGAGAAAGATAGCAGTCAAAAAGTAGGATTTCCTGAAACAAGTCATATTTTCACAATTGTAAGGTTAAACAGATAGTCATTTTGGAATATATGCAGAGGAAGCAGGGATAGGACAATTTTATTTTACTGAATTTATAGAACCCATAAAATCCAGCCATTACCTACTACTCTGATTAAAGGCCGAAATCCAGACTTAAGGTTGTCTAAATTCAATATTTATGGCGCATGCCTAAATCTTTGTGCCCTGTACAGTAAAACCTTGGTTTGAGAGTGTTTTGCAAGACAAGCAACATGTTTTAATACATTTTGCCTTGATATACAAGTGATGGTTGTGACATGATGCTACTCCTATATTAAGACGAGTATATAAAAATAAAAAAAGAGGAGGAGCCTCCAAGTGTAGCAATATGGTTACATTTAATAAAGATACAACATTTAGCAACTTATTTCTACACTTAGGCTCCATGCACACTGAAGCTGATATACTGCAGTTTATTGCCGTTTTGCCCTTTTTTTTTTAAACTGAACTCTATGTTAGCCTATGTGCCCAGGCACACCTGGACGTGTTAATGAGCTTTGGAGTTTATTGGCTTTTTTCTGAACGCCCCAAATTTGCGTTCAAAGTGCCGTTTGTCGGGAAAACGCAAAAACGCTATAAAACGCAAAAAAAAAAGCTGATAAAAGCTACACTGAAAAACGCTGATTAAAGCTATTGCAAAACAGCTAAAAACGTTGCAAGGCTCCCTGCAAAGCTACTGGCATTTTTTATAGCTTTTATCAGCTTCAGTGTGCATGGAGTCTTAGAGGTGTCTCTTCTCTACCCTGTAAAAAAAATGCTTTGATATACAAGTGCTTTGGATTACAACATGTTTCTGGAACGAATTATGCTTGGGTTTTACTGTATAGGTCTTTCAGCTATGTGCAGATATCAGCATGAAACTCCTGCACCAAAGAGCAGACATGTCTGCTTTTTGGTCTGGTATCCACCCCCCTATCTTTGTGCAGGCTGTCTGTAGTTAGAGGACCTACAGGAATCAACCCAGAGCTCTGTTCTCCAAGCATTGTAAAAGCAGCGATGACCTTGCTTGGCTGCACAAGGTAACATCTTGATTTAAAAAACTGACACTGTTGAAAACCCATGTTGACCCCCCACTCCACCCACCACCACATTGACCCCACCACCACGTCTTGTACCAAGCAACACTTGGGAAATCTGCATGGCTTTATGCAGCTGAGGAAAAAAATATATTCATAAACAGGTTTGTGTTGAAGTCACTATTGTATACAGTACATCTGCTGCACAGAAATGGCTGTAGTGGTTCTGGGTGAGCTACATTTTAGCCAAGCTATTCATAAAGTGGAACTCCAGGCAAAAAACAAACCATAAATATGGTTTACTGTGGCTCTGCCATACAGGCCCACATCGGTGTTTTACTAAACCTGGAGAGTGCAAAATTGGGTGCAGCTCTGCATTGAAACCAATCAGCTTCGTTTTTGTTCAAAGCTTTATTGAACAAGGTGAAGTTAGACGCAGAGGTGCACCAGATTTTGGACTCTACAGTTTTAGTAAATCAACCACCAGGTTAACAGATTCCTGGTTCAGTTCCTCATCAACTAGATACATTTATGCCATCCATGGCATAAAGAAAGCCTTTGAACGCCACTAAAATTACAATTTTTAGTCACCACATCTTTTTATTCACCTTTGTAACTTTAGAAGGGGTTGCCTCCAGCTGGTTCAATGCTCTTGTTTGTGGACTGTAACCAGGAGAGGTGCTGGGTCTCTGCAGATCTTCCTCCAGTTTACCTATGTCAAAGGAAATATTCGTTAAACACCAATTTGACAAGAGTGCAAAAGGAATGGGTTGCAACTAGGAACAGTTAGAAGTCCTAAACACCAGTATACTGAAAGTAATCAGATTTATCCTACGAACTTTCTTTGATCTTTTTGTGGCCTACACAAATGCAAATGTCTAAGGAATGGCCTTAAAGTGAACTTTTCTATTTAACATAGTGTAAACTTCATGCCTGACTTTCATTGTGTCACATTTGTGACTCTTGGACTTGCTTGTTCATTTTAAGCACAACATTCTTGTTCAGATATTTATATATAAAATATCCGATATAGTGGCGGTTCACACTACAGCGACATGAAAGTCGGGAGGCAAATTCGCCAGTGGCCAAACAATCAGCTCTGTGGGAGGGGTTTGCTTGAGAACTATTTTCTCTTCCTGTAAGACACCAATCCGACTTTGGAGGCGACTTCCATTGAAATCAATGTGTACAAGTCACCTAGAAGTCGCCTTGAAGTAGTACAGGAACCTTTTCTGAAGTCAGGGCGACTTCAGTAGTGTGCATTAAGACGGCTCTCATTCACTTTAATGTAATTTCTCATGTCGGGCGACAAGTCGGATCCCAAGTCGCGGTAGTGTGAACGGACACTTAGGTCTACTCATCTTTTGTATTGCACTCGTTTTGATGTACAACCTAATGAAAGCAAGTCTGGTACACGTACTGAAATTCCGCTGGTTCGGCAGGAACCGGACAAATTTCAGTAGGTGCGAGCCCCTCTGTTCAACATAAGCCAGACATTAGACCAGCTTGTTGAATGGCCCTGCTGGACCAGAATTTTGATCAGCAACTGCAGCAAGCGGGAGTCCTTGGTGTCAGAATAACAGGGGAGATGTGCTCGTTTGTGCAGATTTCTTTATCCCCATTTAACTAGCTGGCTGAACTGGGGGAAACCACTTCAACACCTTAATAACACAATGGGGTGCACAGTCATGAAGCCTACTCAAAGCCACTACAAGACGCTAGTGCAAAGTACAGGAGAGGAAAAAATTAAATAAAAAGTACCGTTGCTCTCGGACACTCTCCTTGGAGGGGTAATGGGATTGCTCTCAGTCTGAGTTCTCTGAAAAGATAGTATAGGGTTAATAATTTGCATTTATAAAAAAAATAAATAAAAAAAAAAAAATCTAATAGGACTAATACCTTTTCAGCATCAAGAGAGGAATTGGAGAGGACAGGACTTGGTGGGACATTCTCCTTCTGCTCTGACTTCTGGTTTACCACATCATTCCAAATCCCTTTCATATCACTCTAAAAGAAAAAAAAGGGGAGAAACCAACTGAGCATTTTTTCTCCAATACATTAACACTGATCACTGTCCTTTTCCCTGAAGTATAACATTCACAATACTATTCCTTCTGGGTGGACAAAGGTGCGCTGCATCTGCTTCGAACCACTTTTTGCAGACTACCAGCAAGATCTTTTCCACAGCTTTAAAACAAGGAATCTACTTAATCTTTCTAAATACATTTTGGAGAATGTATTGGAGGGTGACAATTATTTCTTGTCCACATCAGCCGAAGAGAGATGGCATCATTTAACCTCTAGCTATAACAGTGTGTTAATGTTTTGGAGGCACATTACTGCTGGGATGGGTTTTGGAGACCTGCTGGAAAACAGAAGTAGGCCACAGGGGAACAGAGGACAAGTATGTCATGCTCCATTAATTCCCGGTGGCTCAGAAACCGGGAGTTTTCTGGTGTAAATTAACTGCAATCATGATGTTTGGGCTCATCTGTCAGCATGGGGACAAATGGTGCAGGAGGCCTCACTTCATTTTGTTTTCCATTGTAGAGCGACACCAAGCCTGCTGTATAAACTGGATGGAAATAGAATTAGTGAATGAATGAATGAAACACGTATATAGCGCGGCACATGCAAACTTAATCGCCTCTGGGCGATTGTTGTTCCTGTCTCCTTTGCTATCAAAAGAGATGAGTCTTGATCTTTCTCCTCAAGGCTAAGTGGTTCTCCTCCAACCGAATGGTGGCTGTCGCATAGCTGTTATGCCAGTCCTAGGTACTTAAGTGCAAGAGAAAAAATTAGAGATACACCAACGTGGTGCTGTGGTAAAGTAGGTTTTCCATTTAAGCCTGTTTCAGAGTTTGATGGCAGTAGTGCGTGTGAATCCCAATGTCCCTGCATACCTGCTCATCAGCCGTAATAACAAAAAAAAAACAAAAAACAGAAGAGTAATGAATTGGGTAATTGGTTACCCAATCAAATGCACACCCTGCTGTAGAGCAGGGGTTCAATACTTCTGGCTAAATCAAGATTTAGCCAACAGTCTTGATAGTTTTGCAATGCCACCCAATTGGTCAGAGACAAGTAACTTGTGTTAAGATAAGGACAGTGAAAGACCAAAGGTATTTGCTGTGTAGTCACCTATGTTCCATGTCATTAGCATTACAGTGACTTGCATTCTCTTCATTCCACACATAATGAAGTGTGCTCAGGGTGAAACTCCCAAGCGGCGCTTCTACATTTGTTTACTAACCAGCATAAAGTTTGTGAAGCCAGCCAGAACCTTCACCAGCCCTGTAAGGTGCTACGATTTTGCCCGATTAGGAAAGGAGAGCTGGTATAAGTAGGAAGACTTGTTTGCCTACTCAAATAATGGAACTATTGATACAACATACTTGGCCGATGCGGTTGAAAGCTGGAAAAGCACCAAAAGTAGACACTGCTACTTCAGTGATCTCCACTTGCTTCCAGGTCCTCTGCAAAGCACCTGGCCAGAAACATCATAAACACATGAGGCTGAACATTCATAGAATGCTTTGCATCTTCTGATTGCAAATCGTTCTCTGCTTGGATGAGGCAGAGAGGCAGCTACCTGATGCAGAACCCAAAGCAAGTTGAGATCCCTGAAGTAGTGGTCTCTACTTTAGTGGAGGAGTCTACTTCAATGATCTCCAGCTTTCAGTGGCAGCCAGGTATGCCTCATACATTAATTAAATCGGTCCAGCATGGACAAATGTAACAAAAGCCTAGTACACATAATATTGGACAAATGATCGTCTTTTGCATACTAGTCTCATACTGAAAAGGAGGTTACCAAAGTTGCATAAATTCTTGTATGACAAAATACAAACTTTAGAAGTGATGTATTTTTAATTTCAAAGCATCCGTATTTTTTTCTGACCAATAAATACCATACTGATAAAAAAAAGTTCTGTATCTTTTGGGAAAAATGTTCCCGTTTATCCCTTCGGATAATGATGCTTGAATGGCTCTTGAGAGCGGTTTACCAACGATCAGATTACCAACGATCAGATTACTGTACGTACGATCAGGTCAAAAAGATTTAAATTTCTTCCAATTTTCTGACCGGGAGTGCTAGACATTAACCAGTAGGCGACCAGCCGCTGCAGATATACGGTGGCAGGTCGGCCTCAGCTGTGCAAAATCACGTAGGTATACGTCATTTCGCATTTAAGCCAATAGGGGTGTGTCCTTCCCGCCGGAGGTGCTCACCCCTGGTGCCGATGCGCGTGCCCAGCAGGCGCGATCACTCGTTACAGAGCGAGTAGCGGGAGCTGTGTGTGTAAACACACAGCTCCCGGTCCTGTCAGGGGGAGAAATTACTTAGTCTGTTTATATGAACAGCGATCAGTCATTTCCCCTAGTCAGTCCCACCCACCCTCAGTTAGAACACACCTAGGGAACATAATTAACTCCTTCCTCGCCCCCTAGTGTTAACCCCTTCCCTGCCAGTGACATTTTTACAGTAAAAAATGCATTTTTATAGCACTGATCGATATAAAAATGCCAATGGTCCCAAAAATGTGTCAAGTGTCCGCCATAAGGTCGCAGTACTGATAAAAATCACAGAATCGCAAAAATCACAATATTTTTTATAAAAATGCCATAAAAATATTTTGTAGACGCTTTAACTTCTGCGCAAACCAAACGCTTATTGCGATTTTTTTTTACGACAAAATATGTAGAATACGTATCGGCCTAAACTGAGGAAAAAAAAATAGTTTTTTATATGTTTTTGGGGGATATTACTGCAAAAAAAATTTCCCTTTTTTCCAAAATTGTCGCTCTATTTTTGTTTATAGCGAAAAAAATAAAAAGTAAGGTAATCAAATACCACTAAAAGAAAGCTCTATTTGTGGAAAAAAAATAAAAAAGTGCCAATTGTTTGGGAGCCACCTCGCACGACCACGCAATTGTCAGTTAAAGCGACGCAGTGCCGAATCGCAAAAAAGTGGCCCGGTCATAGACCAGCAAAATGGTCCGGGGCTGAAGTGGTTAAAAAGTTCAGTTTTTTTCAAAATCATACTTGCCTAGGTGGATGCAGCATTGGTCCAATACTGCATTTGTCCCGTCAGCTCCTAGACTGATGTAGCGCCCTCCTAGGTAGGTTCTAAAGAGTATCAGTTTCTCTGCCTGACAGTAGGTACATTTACAGTATATACTGTGCTTAACAGAGGCTGTAATAGTTTAGCAGAGAGTGCTCTGGCGCTGCTCATGCGGTCTTGAAGTTCGCAATGGTCTGGTAGTTATGGGATGTACTGGACAGTCGGAGAAAACCTTGCAAATGAGAGCATGGATGTCTATACAGCCTTAGCAGTGGTGGCTGGTAATCAATATTTGGGGGGCATGGAAAACAACCCCCACCCCGCATTGGCAAAGCCCACTCTGCACCCTTAAGCCCAATCCTTTTTAGAAGATGATGTGAGTCAAAGGCTCTAATCATGCGCGAAAAAAAAAAAAAAAAAACACATTGGAATCCATGTGTCCGGCATCCTGCATGTAGATTAGGTGCCGGGCGCATGAATTGGGGTGGGCAGCGCCCCTTTAGGACGGGCCACCACTGAGTCCTGGCCAATTAAAAGGGGATGAGCCCCAAGGCATGCTGGGTGACCATCTCTAAAGCACATGTGCCCTGAGAAGTCCAGGTGGGGAGGGGGGCCTGCCGCCCTCAAGCGCAGGCTACCATGTGGCCTCAGGGGGGTGACCCAAGGGCCTGAGACCTCAAAGCCGAAAACCAGGGTTCTCCTAAAAAGCTGATTGAGGGAGGATGCCCATGGATCCCGTCTGATATCATGGAGGAAGGCAACCTGCAGCCAGGGCCTTGCGAGAACAGACTCCCTAAAGTGACCCTAAAGACTGGTGTTGCTAAATCCTTCTCTTGGTCCTAGAAGTCAGTATACTGGGTGCAAGCTAAAGGAGATGCTGGTGTTTTGAAGCAGCAAGGTCCACTAAATTCCTTCTGCTACAAAGGGATTTGCTTGAATTTGTACAGCCTGCTGCATAGTTCTACACACAGTTCTTTTAAGTTGTCCTTGCTTGTCAATAGTTTAATTTGGAGTATCCTTTCTCCTATCCAAGATCTCCAAATAAAATACAAACATCTCCTGGACTGGTTATCAGAGACAAGCAGAAAAGTGCACCTGGCTGCGTGAAAATCCACCGAATAATCCGCAGCCAGTTACAGGGCGAGACCTGGGCAAACATATCTAAGCAGCTCCTTCGGGGGTAGCAATACACTGAACCGAGTGATCAGTCACTAGCACCCCCCAGGCAGCTGGCTCAGGCTCCAAGCGTTTCGCAGAGAAGCTGAGCTAGGTGCCAGTGCAGGGTTGTGGGTGAATCCCATCTTGATTGTAACAATCTTGCACCAGCCTGGACACGCTCTGACGTCAGCCAGCTGTCTGCTGAAGTCCGGTTACAGCGAACTGCACTCCTGTGAGCCACAGAAGTACAGCCAAACAAGCTCTGGCTGTACTTTAGTACAACTGTTGTACAACATGTCAATGTCTGGAATTCGTTAATGGCTCAATGCTGGGAGACTTTATAAACCCGAGACAGAAAACAGGAAGTCCTTACAATCAATACCCCATCATAGTAAGGCCTCATGCACACTGGACGTTGTAAAAATGGCAGTAGTGTTAGCAATAGAAGAAGTTTTGCAGGTTTTCTGCAGTAGCGTTTAGTTTTTTTTACAAAACTATACTCCCACAAAAAATTATGGCTCAAAAACGCTGATAGATGCAGAATAGACACTTTTTATAGCTTTTATCGGAGTTAGAGTGTTTTTACAGCTGAATAACTGCTTAAAACCCACTAGTTGTGCATTGTTCCAGCTAGAAAATGCCCATGCCAAAAATGCAATAAAAGCCTGTGTGTGCAGCGCATGACACATAGGATAACATGGTGAGAAGTTTAGTGGCTGAAGAAAAAAAAAATCCGAAGCCAGTAAAGCTGTAGAAAAAAGAAAAGTCCAGTGTGCATGGTCGTGTCGCAACACAATGCAGCTTGGGGAGTTTTATCCTGCCACTATAGAGACTTAGTCCACTTTACAATAAATCTTTTATATCTGGTGTGAGCGGAAAGGGTTACACAAAATTAACTCAGAACCATTTAAAAGTGCTTAACGCTGATGACATCTTTCTGAAACTAAACAGATTTAGCAGAATGATTTCCTTTTCAGATTTCCTGAAATTAAACCAGAGAATAGATGCAGACAGAGTGAGTCATCAATGTGTCCTCTGCACAGCCGAGCACAGGAGACGACATTACCGTCAACCTGATGACCTCTTATGAGAAAAAGCACAAATCTTGCTTTTCAAGGCGACGCCATTCACCAACTTAAAATATGGGTAAAAGGATTCTGCAATAAAGTGTAAAAATACATGCCCAAAGAAAGAATAGTTTATTGATGGATAGACTGGGGGGGAAGGAGAGTCTTTTGGTTTTTAGCTGCTCCATCCAGGGCTCGTTTATGGAGAATTCCCCTAACATTCTTTCCTGATGAGTTTTACCAGACAGGAAATCACGGTAAATTCCCCCCTAAAAAATAAGTTTCCTTTTAAGTGTGGGAAGGATGAAAACTCGCATGATTTTTCTGCTTTGTGTCCATGTTTACACATTTTGCCCTGTGGTGAATGGTAAATTCGCTATTACAAGACAGAAAGCGAGGGAAAAACTAACGGAGCCATGAAAAGAAGAAAAAATTAAAGCGTTCTACTCCTTCCTAAGATAACCAGCTTTAAAGTGATGTCAGCCACCTGGCTATAGAAATATTAGGAATGAATAGGCTGAAATACAAATCCTTTGGCAGGCAAGAAACCTAACTAGACATTTGTATTGCTTGCGTGGAGTTCAGCTATGCCAACCCTGAAATAAAAATTCTCTGAAGCTCCAGGTTTCTGGCAATTGGATGTCTAGATCTCATCTATAGTACCACCAGTTACTTTAAAGGTCAGATGACAATGGGGCACTCTACATATGAAGGAAAAGAGATTTCATCTTCAACTACGGAAAGGTTTCTTCACAGCAATAGCTGTGAAAATGTGGCATAGACCAGGACTCAACAAACCAAGCGCCAGGTCGCATTTGCGACTAGAATTAGCAACTTGGCGCGGCACAGCTGGGGTATCCCATCTCCATACGCAGCAACCCCACCCGCGGCTTTGTGGCCTTCTGCAGTCCTATGCTTCCTTCTGGAATCTTTCGCCCTTTTGTGGTAGTCATTGGTATGGCAAGACAACCAGCAATGCTAATGGAGCTTCCCCTGCCTGTTTTCACAGCCTTTTTTTAATAGCTTTAAAAAAAAAAACTGGCTCCCAACTTTTAGCTGGCTCCTAGATTGCAAGCAAATTTGTCAAGCCCTGGAATAGACTCCCTAAAGAGTTGGTTCTGGCCAGATCAATAGATCGCTTAAGGCCTGGATTCTTTCCTAGGTACACATAACTGAATAAGAAAATGTATAGGCAACGTGATTCAGGGAATATCTGATTGCCTTTTTTGTAGGATTAGGAAGACATTTTTTCCCTCATTGGAGAAAATTGGATCATGCTTTGCTAGGGTTTTTTGGTCTGTCTCAACTGTGGATATAGGATAGCACATACACTTTTCCTTCTATTGGTTAAACAAAATAGACTTGTCTTTTATCCAGACCAACAGCGTAGCTTGATTGTGAATTCATAAAGCACTACACAATAAATTTTAATTGTCAGAAAAAAAAAAAAAAGATACATCTGTGGCTAGCATTCACAAAGGGGCTGTTGCGAGTTTAGGAAGCTATCAAAGGGGCTCATTTAGACTAAGGATTTTGATTTTAAATGTTGAACACGACCTGCATCTTGCATTGTACTTGAGTCAAGCAACAGGTTAAAGTTTGATACAATGGAAAACATTTTTTACATAAAGCCTACGGAGCCCTCTGTACAGCGTCCTTCAGATAAAATCTTTAGCTCAATGTTCCCCTGGACAGCTCAGTCTGTAAAGTCAAGTCTAAACAAACAGCCAGCACATGGGGGAATAGGTCCTGCTCTCATTCCGCAAATAGTTTCAGCCATTCCATCCTTTATCAGGTAGTGTCAGGTTTCTAGCTCAGAGCTTCTCACACAGCTAAAGAATTTATACATAGTTGTGTATATTATCCGAGTATCCCCGACTGGCACAATTCTCCAACCGTCTTTATAAAAAGATAAGTCTAGGGATTACGTCTTCCCACCTGGCAATTTAAAGGAAACCTACATCAGCAGACACTACCAATGCCCTCCTGAAAAAAATCGAGGGGCAGGCATCCTCTAGATCAGGGGTCTCCAAACTTTTCCAACAAAAGGGCCAGTTTATTGTTCTTCAGCCTTTAGGAGAGCCGGATTGTGGCCAGCGGGGGCAGAAAAAGCCCTGGGCCCAGCATTGGTGAGAATAAATATAGACATCATAGTTTGCGATCAGTAGGATAAGGAGTAGTGCCCCTATTAGTAGGCGTAATTGCATCTCCTCATTGGTATTCGTGGGGGGAAAAAAAAAGTCCTTGTTGGAGTCATTTGGAAGAATAGTGCCTCCTATCAGTGGGAGGAATAAAGCCCTGAGGGCCGGATGAAGGCTAGCAAAGGGCCGCATTTGGCCCTTGGGCCGCAGTTTGGAGACCTCTGCTCTAGATTGAAGGCATCACTAGCCTGGAACTCGAAGATCAGACCGTTGGCTGCATTCCAGTCACAGGTCAATAAAGAGAGACATCTACGCAACAGTTAAAAAAAGAAAAAAAATTCTCACCACTGTCAAATGACTGGACAAAGGTCAGTTTGAATCAACACATCTGCCACTATGTATGTGATGATGAATGCAAGCCATTTGGCCTGGCCTTATTGTAGCAGACTATTCTGGTATGAAGGAGGAATTTGGATTGGGTTCTTGACCACCAATTCAATTAAATGAGACCTGTAGGAGGCCACTTTAATATGTGCCTGATCAGATATGCCCCTAGACATTAAATTACGAAGCCATCTAATATTGAAGTGCATTTAAGCCCCAAACTTTGCTTATTTGCTACATTTTGTTCTTTTAAATAGGCCATTGAATGTTTTGTTGGATTTTTGTTTTCCCACCAAGTAGACAAGAACATACCCACCCATACGGGTCAGAAATTCACGTGGACATGTAGTGTGTATAGTATAATGCACTTTTCCAGTAATTAGATGTGGGGGGTGTTTCAGGCTTCTCTTCTGGTGGTCCTGCCACTAACACTTCCTGACTTCGTAAGACAACATTCACAAGAGCTGTATTGTCTAGTTCACACTGCCACGACTGAATCAGACATCCCTGCAGCTTGCATACAACTTTAGCAGAAGTTCACCCAAAAGTGAACCTCAGCTTATCAGAACCCTCCCACCTTCGGTGTCACATTTGACAGCTTTTAGGGGGTGCAGATACCTGTATAAAACAGGCATTTGAACCACTTCATGGTATAGACCCTCGCGGGAGTCCCATCCCACCGTGTCAGCCCCCCCCCCCGTTGTGTTCTGGGAAACACACGGCTCTCAGAACACAGCAGGGACCAGTGGGAACAGAGCAACGTGACTCGCGCATGTGCAGTAATGAACCAGGCAGTGAAGCCGCATCGATTCACTTTCCGATTCCCTCAATGAGGACGGCGGTGGGGGAAGCAGAGCGGTAGCTCGGCTTCGGAGGGCGACCTGGACAGGCAAGTGACCATTTTTTAAAAATCAGCAGCTGCTGTATTTGTAGCTGCTGGCTTTAAAAAGAAAAAAAAAAAATCAGGTGAACCTTTACTTTAATGCACGTCCTGTTGAAGTCGCACCAAAAGTAGTGCAGGAACCTTTTTCCAAGCTGGAGCGACATCAATTAGAACAGATAAATTGCCGTTAATAGGGCGAGACTTGTCATGCAACTTTGATCTCTCAAGAGCGACAGTATGAACTCACTGCTAAGGCTGATGTGGATCCAAAAGGAGCTGCAGATTCTCAAAGTGCATCAGATCAGCTAGTCCATAACCCAGAAGCAAAAGTGTAAAGAGGAATTGAACATAGAACTTGCCTACCATGTCACAGTATCAGAAACGGGTAAAAGGTGCCTCTACCTTCCAACATTTCAGCTCCGCCCGGTCCTCGGGACTGTCAGACCACCCATTCCTCTATATAACAGATTACGGGAGAAATGGACGGTACTCAGGATGGCATCAGTGTTTATTGAAAAAGCATCAATAGCCATAAAACTAATGCATTTCAGCCATCAGGCCTTAGTCATGACGGCTGAAATGCATTGACTGTTTTACAGCTGGAATGCATGCTTTTTCAACACACACACGATCCTCCATGTAGGCAGAATGGTGGTAGTCGGGTGTAAATAGACATCGGTGTCATTTTACAACCAACCACCAATCAAGCAGAGGAGGCTCTGGAAACTGAGCGGACACGGACTGGTTATACACCTGCTTAGTTTTATCAGCAGAGGATTGGCAGACAGATCCCCTGCTGATTCAAAAAAGTCTTCCCCATGTAAAAGGGGCCCAATTTACCTCTTTAAGAGCACCTAGTTTTATTTTTCAAAAAGATCAGACGTACCGTGGGTGAGACAGGCTTGGTTTGCTTGGTCAGAGCAGCTTGGTACTTGGCCATCCTTTCTTTTAAAGAAGAAGTGCTGTCCAGCACATGAGAAATTTCTAAGCTTTTCTGAGAGGAGAGTTTACTGGGGCTGCCATCAGGAGAACCACCTAAAATAGAAATAGAACAGATTACTGCTGGAAAAGGAAGATTAGCAATGCAGCTGTACGTCTACAAACTAGAACCCAAGTATGCGATATTCTTCGAATTATCAGACAACCTTATCCAGTACCAATATTTGACCAACAATGCTGCAAAGACAGGAGCAGGCAGATATTTGAAGAGGCAGTTTTTGCCAAAGTGTTCACCTTTGGGGTCATTGCTACCTGTGTGAGTAAGCCGTCAGCTTGTGAAAATGCAGCCTTGGTATCATTTAGTGGAGCCAAGTCACTGAGGCACCCCAGTCACTGTGCCTGCCTAATTTGTAGAGCGGCTAGGCAGGAAGCCTTGAACAGTGCTAGAGCCAAGAATGGGTGGACACCCTGGCCATCAGTGCCGTCTTAATGGCCTCTTAAAAGCAATGGCCCTCTGCAAAGATCATACGTCATACAGGTAATTAAAAAGGTCTAATAAAAATTCTGTTACCCAGCAACTAACTGCTACAAATATTCAGGCTTAATATTTACTCTGCAATTAAATGGAAACGCCTAAAAGCACATTTTTTTTTTAACCTGTGGTGACCTGAAGAAAAATTTCGAGCATCTAGAATTCCAAAAACATCATTTGAAATCGATAATCTGCTGCTCACCTTGAACCCCATACTCAATACATGCATGACAGGTCAGCATCAGTAATATTCTGAACTGGGCATTTCTTGTCATGAACAAAAGGCTCTGCCAGATCCTAGCCTCTACTTCCTGTTTTTTATTTACCCCCTGGTGTAGACCAACTTTTTGAAGAGCTAGGGCCACTTAAAGGGGTGTTCCAGCCCATATTTATGTTTATTAAATGGTCAGCAGCTACAAAAAGTGTAGCTGCTGGCTTTTAACATATACACTTACCTGCTCCAGGGTTCCAGCGTCGCGCTGGCCGGGGCTCCACTTCTCTCCTCCCCTCCCCGGCCAGCGTCCTCATGCCGAGTGTGGGCACCCGGCCGTGACAGCTTTCGGCTTCACGGCCGGGCACACACTGCGCATGCGTGAGCGCCACTGCGCATGCCGCGGTCCGATTGGACAGGCGATCGTCTAGGACCTGTGACGTGTCCTAGGCGATCGCCTACAGGGAGGGGCTGAAGATAGGCGATTAGCTTAATCGCCTAACCAGCCCCTCGGTGGAAGGAGGAAGTGGGACTAGAAGTCCCACTCCTCCTGAAGCCCCCACCCGCTTCCTTTACCCCAGGCTTTAGTCACAACACTGATGCTCTGGGATGGCAGATCAGGAACCTGCAATTTTGACTAACCAGCCATCCCAGAGGAGGAGGTCATGGGACACTGGTTGAGCACCCCTGGTCTACACCTACCAATCTACAAGGCAGTATGGTCAATCATCACAAATATAATGGAACAAAGTAGTTGCCCCTATGTACACAGATAATAATCAAGTACACAAAAAAAAAAAAAAAAAAAAAAAATCCTCATCCATATGTATATCTAAGAAGCAAAAAAAAAAACACTATAATTCAGCCATCAAAGAGCATCTGTAGTCATTTGTTTTAAGCCAATTCAAGGTTCATGTGTTAAAAATCCAGTTTGTGTACAGTTTACAAATCTACAGGCTCCTATAGAGACTTAATATACCACACAGTCTGGCAATTTAATACCTAGATAATACAAAGTCACAGAAGTGGACAAAGGGGAAGCTTGGCAGGCACCCACAGCTCTGGTGTAATATATACTGGGCAGGGAAATCCATCCCAGCCGTTTCCCAAGGTGGCATTAAGGCAAGACGACAGACAGGAACAATCCGCGATGTTGCTAGGAATGGAACATACCTTTTGTCTGTACTATAACATAAGGAGCAAATGGCTGCTGGACTCAGCAACCTTATAAGTAGACCTACCAACCTTGATTTGGGAATGGTGACATGCACTACTGATATTGTGTGAATTTTAAAGTGGTGTTAAACCCCAAAAATGTATATCCATAAGCAGAAACAAGCGCTACTCAAAAGGTGCACCAAGTTTCAACAGGTGAATGTAATCCCTGGGGTGCCGTCTTCAGAAGGGTCCATCCAGTTTAATACCAGCTTTACGAAAAAAAAAAAAAAAAAAAACACGAAGCACACACTGGCAGACTACCAGGTCAGATATGACAGATTGGCTACAGATCTCTTAAGACATTTGTTTTCAAGACAACACGCTGCTTATGCGTTTCACCGGCTTTCAGGCTCAACTTTTAAGCCAGGTGAAACGCATGAAGGGCTGTGGTTTTGGCAGGAGATGAGATGAAGCCAATCTGTCACATTTGACGGTTGCTCTACCGATGTGCACTTCCTATTGCAATCTACTGCAGCCGCCACAGCTAGCAATTGGCAAATTGCATTAGTTTTATTTTAGGACCACCCTCATCTGGTGATCTTGCCAGTGACACCTGCATTAGCATGCCTAAACTCTGGATGAAGGAAAAACAGAGCCACCTTTGGACAGCAGCATTGTCTGGGGGGGGGGGGGGGCTGTGTTGGTTTTAGATTAGCAGATTTAGACTTATCTGGCCATAGCATGACCAGCCTGGCCATACACTGATCAAATTGCAGCACAAACCGGCCGAGATATGAACCGTTAATGAGCATGCTAAATGTACCAAGTTGATCAATTGAGCAACTTGGGTACAACCAGCCTGCTGGATTCTTAGGATTATAATCACCGCCTTCTCCCAGCAGGGTCGTCACTGCTGAACTAGCAGATTTTCAATATATTCATGCCCAGTTTTAGTAGATTATCCCCCAGTGTGTAATTTTTTTTTTTGGATTAGGATAGCCAAAAGTAGAAAATGATCTGTGCCCATTCTCACGATTCAGACTCCTCCCTGTTTAGAAGACAAATTCTCACATGGAGCAAGTAAACGCGGTATTACTTATAAGAGAACAGTTAGTTCATGCTGAGGGATAGAGATGGAAGGGATCGGTCCTGTAACGCAAGCCGATCAGCCATAACTTAATGACCACCCACCTAATATTGAATAGGTCCCCTTTTGCCACCAAAACAGCCCTGACTAGTTAAGACATGAACTCCACTAGACCTTTGAAGGTATACTGTGGTATCTAGCACCAAGTCTTCAGTAGCAGCTCCTGTAAGTTGCGAGGTGTGACCTCCATGAAGCACTTTTTTTTCTAGCACACCACACAGATGCTTGATTGGATTGAGAGCTGGAGGACTGTCAGCAACAATGTGATGCGTGTCAAAGTAACATCCACATTAATGGCAGAGCCAAGGTTTTCCAGAACATTATTGCCCAAAAGCAGCACACTGCCTCCACCAGCTTGCCTTCTTCCCATACTGCAGGGGTCTCCAAACATACTAAACAAAGGGCCGGTTTATTGTCCTTCAGACTCCTGGAGGGCCGGACTTTGACCAGCGGGAGTAGAAATTTTCCTGGCATTGTTGGTGAACATCTGGTATTGGGGGGGGGGGGAATAGTGCCCCATTGCTGGTATCATAGGGAGTAATAGTGCTCTATGAGTTGTGTCAGTGGGAGAAATGATGCTCCATTGTTGGCGTCAGATGGCAGAATAGTGTCTCGTATCTGTGGGAGGGATAGTGCCCCAAGGGCCGGATAAAGGCAAGCAAATGGCCGCATCCGGCCCTCGGGCCGCAGTTTGGAGACCACTGCCATACTGAATCCTGGTGCCTTCTCCCTAGGTAAGCAGGGGAACACAAACCCATCCATCCACATGATTTAAAAGGAAATGTGATTCAGACCAGGCCACCCTTCTTTCATTACTCCAGTTGTCCAGTTTTAGGGCTCACATTAGGAGGCTGCTGCACACAAAAAAACTGTGTGCAGCAGCCTCCTAATGCTTACCCGATACCACCTTAATCAAGCAATGTTGCACAAGAGACCTCGGCTGCCCGGGACTCTACCTCATTGAGTGGCACCATTGGCTCCCGCTGCTGTCAAAGTCAGTGAGCCATTGGAGGAGAGAGAGAGAGAGAGAAGGGCTGAACCACAGCTTAGTGCAGTGATGGCGAACCTTGGCACCCCAGATGTTCTGAAACTACATTTCCCATGATGCTCAGCTACACTGCAGAGTGCATGAGCATTATGGGAAATGTAGTTCCAAAACATCTGGGGTGCCAAGGTTCGCCATCACTGGCTTAGTGTCTGAATGGACAGTGGTGGCTTAGCTAGGGTGTCCCCATAGCAAGCTGCTTGCTGTTGGGGCACTCGGCAGGAGCCAGAAGTGCCAGCGAGGGACCTAAGAGCTAGATCTGGGCTGCTCTGTGCAAAACCACTACATCTGGGCTGCTCTGTGCAAAACCACTACATCTGGGCTGCTCTGTGCAAAACCACTACATCTGGGCTGCTCTGTGCAAAACCACTACATCTGGGCTGCTCTGTGCAAAACCACTACATCTGGGCTGCTCTGTGCAAAACCACTACATCTGGGCTGCTCTGTGCAAAACCACTACATCTGGGCTGCTCTGTGCAAAACCACTACACAGAGCAGGCAAATATGACATTTCTTTTTTTTCTTCATTTAAACAATTGGTTTTAGTATCAGTTTAAAACAAGCACTAGTAATTTTTAAGAAGCACTTACCCTCAGTGATGGAGTACTCTGAATCCTCAGTTGTAATGTAATTTTCAGAACCAAGTTTTCCAACATTAAGTTTCCCGGGTTCTCGCTGTGGATGCTTTGAAGAGGAAGGAAATGCAATTAGATAAAATTATGATAAAAACCCTCCATCACAGATGATCAAGGCTACCCACTCAGAAGATCATTTCCCAACCCAGCCAATTACATTTACAATCAGATTAGAAAACTGTGTCTGGAACATAATACCACAAATCCCCCAAGCCAGCCACCCTTGAGGGAGGAACCACAATACATTTATGGAGTGATGGGAACGGCCAACATCCACCCTGACCCGAGTATGGCAGCCCAGAGGTTTATAAAAATATCTGGGTAAAAGTATTGTGGCTAGATCACCCAACGAAGAGGGAGCAGATACCTGTCAAAAACCAGGCAACCACTCCCACTTCCGGGTAAGATCACACCAATCTTTGTGTGGTATTGGCAATGTACATTTCTGCCCCCCCCCCTCCCCTCAGCTGCCTTCTGAGAGACACAAAGGTTCCAGAAGACTGCAGGACCATTCGCAAAGCACAGCGCGACTCAAGCATGCACAGCAGGAAACGGGCTGCGAAGCTGCAAGGCTTAGGCTGCATTCACACCTAGGCGTAGGCGGAATGAAGCGTATTTCAGCGACATGAAATAGGCGTTTTGTCCCCGCGATTTGCGGCGACAAAACACGCCTTGTTTTTTGCTGGAGGGGTGATCTTTACAATGTCGGCTATTGCCGAACGCCTGAAAAAAAGGGTCCGGGACTTGTTTCAAGCTCCAGGCGTACGGCGTTTCGGCGTAGAGATGTGAACCATCTCCATAGCCGACAATGTAAATTCGCCCCTCCAGCGTATTTCAGGCTGCTACAGCGTCAGGCGACAAAACGCCCAGGTGTGAATGCAGCCTTAGTTTCCATTAGTGAAGACACCGGCACCCAGAGCAGCTTGGGGTGCCGACTAGGGTTGCCACATCATCCCTTTAATCCAGGACACACATTCAATTACACAGGTTCTGAGGCCGATTAGGGTGGTAATTAAACTCACTTGGTGCCTTATCTGCATTAAATCAGCCTCAGCACCTGTGTACTTCATACGTGTCCTGGATTAAAGGGAGGATGTGGCAACCCTAGTGCCGACATCACTGGACAGGCACGTGTCCTTATGAAAAGTCAGAAGCTATAGTATTGGGAGCTGCTGTATTTTTACAGGCGGGAACTCCCCTTTAAAATAAAAAAAATAAAAATTGGTTTAGTTCTGCTAAAAAAAAAAAAAAAAAAAAAAAAAAAAAAAAGTTGCAGCATCCAGACAGCGGCTCCCTCTGAAACGCCAAAGTCCATGAGGGGACAATTTCCCCTCACAAACTACACTCCACACAGTGCCGCCTACTGGACGGGAAAAAAATCTGCATCTGCCTACATGTTTGTGGCATTATCTTGATTACTACAAGGTAAGATACCTCACAGGTTTCTACAAGTTTCCCCCTTTTCCTGCGGTAAAAAAAAAAACCTCAAAACTGTCCCATGGGGTATGCAGACTGGAATTCAGTAGAAAATCATGCAATTGCAATTGAATTTTCCATCTGAGCTAAATCCGTTGAGTATAAACCTTTACATAATTTTCCTGCACAAACAGTACAACACCATATAAGCCATTACAACATACAGAGCACATTAGAGCACAATTTACCTATTGCAGCAAGGAAATGAAGACGATCACACACACATTATGAATGCAACATTAAAAGAAAGCATTTCCATATGTGCTTGTGTATTTCCATAACGCTCCATTTACTTCTGCACAGGATCTTTGCATGTAGCAGCAAGTTATGGCTGCTCTTGTACATTCTCAGCTTATACTTCCCTCAAGCATTCTCATTGAATAAATTAGAACAGGTCATTTGCAGTGATGGGAATAGTTTCCATGCAGCTGCAGGGTTAGGCCTCGTCCACATAACCATATGCCCATGGTTAACTGCACAGGGATTGCAACAGAAAAAAGAAAAACACACAGGGGGGGCGCAATTGTCTAGTGCAGGGGTCTCCAAACTTTCTAAGCAAAAGGGCCAGTTTACTGTCCTTCAGGATTTAGGGGGGCCGGACTGTGTCCAGTGAGAGTAGAAAATGCCCCGGCATCAGTGCCCCATCATTGGTTTTAATGAGAGAAATAGTGACCCATTCTTGATATCAATGAGGAGAATAGTACTTCATTGATGGTGTCAGTAGTAGTAGATGGAATGGTTCTTCATCATTGGTGTCAGTTGGTGGAATATTGCCCCAAGGGCCAGATAAAGGCAAGCAAAGGGCCACATCCGGCCCCCGGGCCGCAGTTTGAAGACCACTGGTCTAGTGCATTACCTGAGATTTATTAAAGAAACTAAAAATAAAAAGACCAACTACACTGCAGTTCCAACACATCTAGGATGCCAAGGTTCGCCATCACGGCACTAGGCATTTTCTCCCCTCGTGTGTTTTACCGTTTAGTTTTGGATTCCCGATCTGAGGGCAGCATCGTTGAAGCATTTCATCAGAGGAAGTATAGACTCCATACAGCATCTTGGTCTGGCAACTGTTTTTTTGAGCGCTGGAGTAATTTGCCTTCTCTGCACATAGATGCACAGCTGTTGAGGCAGTCCCATCGACACGAGACACAGCAGCTGCATGGACACAGGTTGTTCTAATCCGACAGCGGTACGGGTGCATTCGAGGCCACTGACCTGCATGGATGTCACATTGGAGAGTGGCGGCTGTTACCATGCAGCTGCTGCTACCCCTATTTATAGCAATGGGACTGCCTGCATGGAACACCTGTGCAGGTAAACACTGCCGTCCATGGGCGGTACAGCCTTATGATTTCAGATGCAAGACTGTTTATCTTAAAAAAAAAAAAAAAAACTCCTTATGCCTTTACAAAAAGTTTAAAAATGATACATATCCAATTTTATGTTGGCCCAATAACACCCTCAATTGAGCAGTAACCTCATAAACCAGCCTGGACAGCACTGGTTTGAAAGTAGTATTAAACCCCCAAAAAATATATTGCAGCTTACCAATTCTTAAAATGTTAAGGAGGCCATATACGGTCGAATTTCGAACGATTTTGTTTTTCAAAATCAGAAAGTTTGTTTTTTGTGATCCGATTGATTTTCGAAATTCGGCCGACAAAACCTTCATGTTGCCGGGAATCTTCGTTTCTCCCCGGGAATCTTCGTTTCTTGCACATGCGTATTTTTTTTTTCATTACATTTCTCGTACGATTCTCCCATCATTGATCCAAAAATCGTTCGCTTTTCAAAAAATGTCCAACATGTCAGATAACTGCCGTGCCACTAACGGTGCGAAATTTGTACTAAAATTGTTTGATACGAATGTCGAAAGAAAATTCTTTCGAAATTCGAACCGTGTATGGCCTGCATTATTGCTGCTTTTAGGCTTTCATTTTCACCTGGTGATCCTGCCAGCAAGTCTATTTTTCAGCAGAACACCCTGTCACAGATTTAGCAGTTAACAGGGTTGGAACAAACTATTTATCACCGACGGGGTCACCAGCAATGGTCCACCTTTATCCCAAAATGAACACTTGCTGTAACTGCATAAACTGGAGTTCAGCTCAAAATGTGTCCAAATCCAATTGTACAACACTCCCCTTCCCCCAGACTTCATGTGATTGGAACACTTGTGGCCTTCAATAGCCCAAAACTAACTCATTCCATGCATGTGGCTTTGGCCCTTCATCTTTATTCGATGTCAGGATGTTCTCCCTGGCCCACAAGCTAGCCCACTGGGAACAAGGAAACATGACATTTTGGTGCCAACAATGACCAATACATAGGATATTTAAGTTTATAGTGAGATTATGTTTTACCTATCCTGGCACTGATGCCAGACAGCCACCAACAGAAGATAGGCAAGTTATGAACCCGAGTACATGCCCAAAAAGCCTTCACTGAATTACATGGGGGATATGTAGCAAGCCCTGCCTTCCCCACAGCCACCCAGCACGTGGCATGTCAAAAAGGATGGGCAGGCATTTGTGCAAGTACATTCGCTGTACAAACCATTAAAAAAATACAAAAGCCACCTGTATATCCCCCCCCCCCCCAAATGCAAAGCTCACAAGCATGAATAGGGCACATTAAAAATAATTCCTTTGTCATGCATTTACACAGGTGTGATCGGGGCCTTTATGGTCAAGCCATGGAAGACCATTAACCTTGAAGATTTAAATTGGTGTCTGTCCACCAATACACAACCCTGTCTGGTAGGGCGGGAGACCTGTTCATGAAAGCCAACAGGTCTCCCAACCTGCCTAGGACTGGAGAAAATGTGAAAGGTGGAGGACTATGTGCACATCTGCTCTGTCCTATCTGCATGTTCTTGATTTAATTGACTGGCTGTTTGTGCTGCATCCGTCTCCCGTTCTAAGCTCTGCTGTACAGGCTCTGCAAGACCAGGTCAGATTTAGGTACTGTCATTGCTTTTTAAAAACACAACTAAAAGCTGCTGAATGACAGTATAACAAGTAACAAACCCACAAAGACCTTTACTCGACCAAGCCAAAATTCCCATGTCTCCAAATCTCCCAGATACTACAGCCCACAGGAGGGTTTCAGGAAGAGAGGCAATGGCATAGGTGCACCGAGAGGCTGGTTGACCAGCTGCAGGATTGCAAGTCAGTGTCAATGACGATAACCACACCCTGCAAATATTTTTCATCCAACTGCATTGTAAGCAGGCACAGCCAACATGAGCAACAACCCTGCTATGAACCAAGGAGCAGTGCAGCATTGTTGACACTTCACAGGAAGCTGCACTAGGTGGACTTCACTGGCAGCATCAATGGGCATTTATAGTACTGCGGGGGGGGGGGGGGGGGGGCAAATTGTCAGCAACAGCTCAGGTTTTTAAATGGGGGGGGGGGGTTATGTAGCCTAAAAATGTTAAACGTGTTTTTTTTTTGTTTTGTTTTTTAGGTACAAGGACTTAAATGTTAACTTAAGAGTATGCATCCTATGTACACAAGTCATGACAAATAAACCCCAAATATACAGTACACTCAAGTCTAGCCCAATTGCACATTCTCCTCTATTCAAACGTAGATGGCACAGTTTTTGTAAAGGCTGAAATTGTTTTCTCCACAACTTTGAGTAGGAGTGACATACACAGGAAGCTTTACTTGTTACAAATTGGCAATTACAGGGCCATTCATATACAATACACACAAAGATTGTCATACACAAAGCTGGGGGCCCTTTACCGGGTAATTACTTGTTGCATCATAAACTATTCTCTCCCCCCGACCATAGACCCTTCATAAGCCTAGACAGGCAATAGGATGTGAATATTTTGGAGGGGGGGGGGGGAATTGGCCAGTAATCCACTGCTCTGCCTTTCCATAGGTAAAGCTGCACAGCCACCTTGCAGAGTATGTTCCTCCACAAAATCGGGATTATAAAGACTATCCAATGACTACAGTGATGTACAATCCACCCTCCATGTCTAGGTACCAGATCAACATACAGCCCCATTAAAATAAATAAAGCTGTATACACTTAAAAGAAGGCCGTATCAGACTGGCATTTGTCACCAAAAACCAACCATCAGCAGGACCATCGAAGTGGCTGCCCGTCGGTCCCCATGTTGGCCTAGTGGTAGCTGGCTCAAATGCTGCTGCATCTCCACTAAAGACAACTCACAGATTGATCAAATCCTGGTCAGTTCAGCAGGAACTGGACAAGATCCGATCCATATAAGAGCAGGCTGGTAATAATGAAGTCAGTCGACTTCAATACAAACTGCCTGTCAGATTTTGGGCATGCATTACTGCTGGCAGCTATATCTGCTAGCAGTGATCATTGTGTTCTGCTTGCAGGGAAAGCTCCCCAGCAGCATAACACAATAGCACCGCAGGAGGGATTTCCCCTTCAACACCGACATCTAGGGCTTGCCCAACAATGGGTTAAATTCCACCAAGAGGCAGTCACTTGGCAATCTTGCCACTGGGATTTCAGCAGGATCACTTACAGTAGAGTTGCTCATCTGACTTCAGCCTTAAGCAGCCAATATAATTAAGTGCTCTGAAGGTCAGGATTTAAAAAAGTAAAGACAAACCTGTGCCTTGTCCATTCAGGATAACAGGCTAGTTTTTATCCCCAACTCATCCACTGCTACATCCCGTGAGCAGAAGGAAATGTATTTTACTTCAGGGGTATGGAGAAGCAGGCGACACATTGACTCCATAGTTGTGTCCACCATGACTGGGTATTCAACTTAAGACTTACTCCCAAAGGTTGAATGGACCTTCGGAGGAGTCAAAACGAAGGTAACTATATGCTTCTGGGGAGGGTGAAGGTAAAGTGAACCCGAAGCTTTGCCCAGCATTGGTAAGCATGACCAGTGTCCGAATGGTTGGCGCTGGATTCTCACAGCTCTGGTGTACCAGAACATTATTTCCCCCCCCCCTTTTGTTTGCAATTTCGTCCAAAAAACATGCTAGAAGTTTATGGTTTCTGCTGAAATTAGCCCTAAATATGCACAATTGTTTTTCAGTTAAAGTCCAGCTGAGGTTGGCTGAGGTAAAAAGTTGAATGTCGTCTACAACAGCACTGCAGAATATGTTAGTGCCATATAAATGCATAAAATAAAGTAAATGGACGCTTTGACTAGAAAGCAGCGTCTATGCTCCAGGCTCATTTTAACCACTCAAAGCATAAACAAAGCTTTACATTTCTTTCCACCCAGAATGGCTGTGGAATGAGCGATGGAACAATGACCCAGTATCCCAGGTCACAATGTGTTAATCATCTCTAGCAATGCTCAGATGGCTGCCGTGAAATGCATGGGGAGGGGGGTTGGGAAGATTTACAGTCTATGACCTCATATATATAGCTGCTCTAGGCCCTGAAACCAGAGCTGAGATACAGAACGCAGCCATAGGAAGTGCTAAACCATAAGTCGTGAATAGACGGCCCTTGGACAAAGGGCTGCGCACACAACAAGTCACTGTATGAGATTTCCTGTCAGGCGGAAGGCAGACACACCCAGACACATTATCAGAAGGGAAAAAAGCTGGCTTATCAGTAGACTGCATACTGGGGATGGGTTATGACGGCTTCACCTATAACCTTTCCACAGTAGAGGCCTAATGAACCTGTCTACTCTAAATTACAGCTCAGAAAAGACACAAGACGTCACCTATTGAAACAAGTTTTTTACAAGAACAGTACTATAGGCATGCAAGTGAAATTTAGGGGCCGTCATTGCCAGCTGCTTTTTGGTAACACAAGCCTAGCTGTAATGTTGATTCTCAGTACTCAGTCTAATCCAGAACACAGATCAGGAAAGTCAAGTCGGAATCTTTTATGTAGAGTACATACACTGTTACCAAAAGTTTTGGGACCAGTAGTGGGAACTGGGTACCTGGCAATACTAGTGTAGCACCCCAATGTTTAGGCAGTGTGGCTATTAAATGTAGCTGCCAAGTGATAGTTGCCTTGGCCAAATGCTAGGTCATATGATTCCACCCCAATTCTGGAATTGGCGCACTTCTGTCACTAGATGTCCAGGTATCTGGTGGCATTAGACAAGGGCATCGCAAGGACAGATCATGGATGTATGGGGTGTCTCAGCCACTGGGCTGGGATTTTATTGGCTCCCTTGGCCTGCTGGAGGAGCATATTTGGGGGGCAACAAGTGATTAGGATTCTGCGTCATTTGTCTGGGTGGAAGTTTGTTGCAATACCCCGGGGTGCTAGGCCATAAGCCTTAGGCCTACAACTGGGCTGGTTGTACCCAAGTTGATTGATAAACATGTTACATTCAGCCTGCCTTCGAATCTCAGGTTGGTTCTGCTGAATCAGCAGAGTTTCAAACTGCGTATGGCCACCCCAAGTACACAATATTGTCAAAGTATTGGGACGCTTGTCTTTACAAACACAAACTTTAATTGCATCCCAGACTCTGTCCGTAGGGTTCAATATTGAGTTGGCACACCCTTTGCAGCTTCAACTCTTCTGGGAAGGCCATCCAAAAGGTTTAGGAGTGTGTCTATGGGAATGTTTGATTGTTCTTCCAGAAGCGCCTTTGTGAGGTCAGACACCAACATGCTATCAGATTGTGGCAAGGACTAGCCATTTAAGTTCCTCTACCCCAAACTTCCTCATTCATGTCTTTATGGACCTTGCTTTGTGCACTGGTACAAATCATTGGTGAAGGGGGATTATGGTGCAGTGTTTTCCAGGGGTTGGGTTCAAAGACATTTTGGACAATTTCATGCTCCCAACTTGGTGGCAACAGTTTGGGGATGGCCCCTTCCTGTTCCTACATGGCTGTGCACCAGTGCACAAAAGTCCATAGAGACATGGATGAGCGAGTTTGGGATGGAGGAACTTGCCTGGCCTGCACAGAGTCCTGACCTCAACAATGCACTTCTGGAAGAAGGGTCAAACATTCCCGTATACACACTCCTAGACCTTGTGGACAGCCTTCCCAAGAGAGTTGAACTGTTCTCACTGCAAAGGTTGGGCCAACTCAATATTGAACCTTACGGACTAAGAATGGGATGCCATTAAAGTTTATGCGTGTGTAAAGGTAGGCATCCCAATACTTGACAATATAGTGCATTTAAAACTGCTAGTACATCGAACACTCCCTGCTGTCCAAAAAAGTAGACCGAGAGGGGGCACCTTAATACAGGAGGCATGTTACGGGCCAGATTACATAAAAACCAGGGAGAAAAGCCTTGAAAACAAATGCAGTCACCAGATCCGATTGACAATCTGCAGTACATTACATTTTTGGTTTAGGTTTGAAGCGGCTTAAAGGCTAGGTTCACACCGCTGCGAATTCAAAATCACGTAAAAAAAAAAAACGCGATTTTACAGCAAATTTGCCGCGATTTCAGGGAATGTCAGTCTATAGAGCCGAATTCGCATTGCGCACGGATCACACTAGTTTTTTTGTCAAATCTTAACTGAACGAGCTGAAGTTAGAAGCCGATTGGCTACCACGCACAGCTGCGCCAGATTTTGCACTCTCCAGCTTTAGTAAATCAACCAAATGGTCGCCAAGCTTGTGCTGCACAAATAACTTTGAACTTGCAATAAAGGGAAGCAATAAGAGAACTGGCAGCTGGCGTCAGAAGACATTTGCTGCATCTTAAAGCCAATTTAATCCCAGCAACATGTCAGGGGGGGGGGGGGGGGGGGGGGGGGAAGTCGGCGTAGCCAGTTGCCGTCTTAGGTAATGCTGAGCACACGTCTCATTTAGAATACACAAAAAACGAACATGCTGTGCCAGTAACATCTTTTAGCTATAACTAAAGGTATCCCGATGGGGCACCATTTAACGCATCCAGCATGCACTGGGCAATGCTTTAGTAGCAATCTTCAGTGCAGGCCGTGAGGAGGGGAAGCAGACAAGGTTTTCCCAACCCATTCCATAAAAATGTCTGAAAGTGCCATAGATATAAATCATACAACTCAACCAGAAAATGAAGTAATCTGGTATTATTGACACCTTGTATATTGTAGCTCTATAATGGCCCCACACTGTCCTACAGACAGGCATTTTATGGTTTGAAAGCTACTTTGGGGGGGGGGGGGGGCTTGTACAATAAGCAAAATTACATCCTTATAAAAAAAGTTTGACGTTCCTCTCCAAACTTTCTGCAAATATGGTCCGAATATACATTCTCTACCCCCCCGACAATTTAAGGGTAGAGTTTCACCTGACCTTTTCCACTCGGAGCTCCATTACAGAAGGTGCCAAACATACAATAGGAAGAGAAAGTGAGCTCAGAGACAGGCTGCTTCCTGCTCACAAGAGGCTCAGACGCATGTTGATTCATTCCCAAACTGCTGACACGTCTTTTCTAACCAGGTGGAAGCGAGATGTCACGGAGGCGGGGTAAATCCTACTTGGCACAGTGACCACCGATGCACTAGGCAGGACAGCTGGCACGCCATCTCCTGCTTCCACTCATTTTGGGCAGCTTGTAGTTCACTTGCCAATAGTACATCTCAACTGAGATGTTATGTATCAAGTATGAGAAGTACAAGGAATAGTATGGAGGAATCACTCTCCAATTGCTTGTAGTACTCTCCCATCCCCAGCTCCAGACACTTCTGCAAACAGCTGTGTTAACTCCTGATGGACTCCAGCAGTGTCTCATACAATTGCTGAGTGATCATCTCACCAGTGCTTTGTCGCTGAACCTGACCCTGAACTGCCTGCTGCGCCAGACTGACTACTAGCAAAAAGGACAGGATGGCAGAACAGAGCAAATGTCATTTAAGCAGCCCCCCCCCCCCCCCCCTCCCGCACAATACCATACGATCCAAGTGCAAGCTAAACACAGCCTTACAAGTTGCATTGTAGAAGACAATTGTAAGAAAGAGGAAAGATTGCCACCCAGTAAACCTGCCAGTGCCAGAAACCATGTATTGCCAGGAGTACAAATTCAATTTACATCTTAGGCAGGTCCTCATTGTGGATGGCAAGCTTAGGCGCCCAGCAAGTATTACAATCGGCTCGAATGACAAAACCTCCAGCTTCCAAACTGCATCTTACGTGTTAAAATATACTGTATATACTCGAGTACAAGCCGACCCGAATATAAGCTGAAACATTTTCATCGCTAAAAACTGGGAAAACGAATTGACTCGAGTATAAGCCTAGGGCAGTGATGGCTAACCTTTGAGCCTGAATGCCCAAACCGCGACGCAAAACCACCTTTTTCCTTTCAACGTGCCAACACAGAATTAAACCCATTAGCAGCTCTGTACAGAGGATGGGACAGATCACCATTCTGAATGAGCCTTAAGGAACCAAAAAGAATACAGAATGCACTGACCATTACATTCACCTACCTGACACATGCACTCACCTACATGACTTATGCAAGGAAGAGAGCCGACTCCTGCCTGCACCGTCAGCGCAAGTGACTGCCTGGTTGGGGATTCCCCTGGAGTGCCGACAGAGGGCTTGACTTGCCAGCTGTGGCACGCGTGAAATAGGTTTGCCATCACTGGAATAGGGTGTCCATCCGTATGCCCCACTGTTCCCATACCTAGACTGACGTTTAACATGAGTCTATGGAAGGGGTGCCCGGCTTTGAAAAATCGGTGCGCCCCGGCCGTAGTTGCCTCAGACAACAAACTTTGCACACTTGTAGAGGAAAAGTGGGGCTACATGTGTGCCAAGTGTGGGGTCCAGGAGACCTACGACCGCCCAGTACCGGGTCCTCAAAGTCCAGGAGATCAGGCGCAAAAAGGTGACTCGAGTATAAGCCGAGGGGGCATTTTCAGCACACAAAAACACAAAAAACAAAATGTGCTGAAAAACTCTGCTTATACTCGAGTATATACAGTAACAATTTTAACCAAAATGCCTAAAATTAGACAAACATGCGGATATTCCTCCCACCCTCAAATCTTACCTTATTATTGGTCGTTTCACCTTTCTCAAACATCATCTTCAGATTGTTCATCGGAACATGGAACTTTTCAATCTTTGGAGAAGGCTCCGGGGTGTCCAGCTTGGCAGTCTCCAGTTCTTGCTCCATGCTTTCCACCCCGGTGGGCTGAGAATGGAATTCTGTGGCACTAGGGTATTGGAAGAGACTTTGTTCCTTCAGAGGCAAGCGGACCTTGGTGGGGCTGCCTTCAGGACGGCCAGCAGGGGCAGTTTCCGCCTTAGAACTGCCGACCCTTTGCCTCAGCACAAAACTGCCACTGCGCTTTACTTCTGTCTGAGCGGCAGGAACCGGAGTCTCCCACTTTTTCTTCAACACGCTCAGGGAGCCCCGGTTAAAGCTGGGAGGAAGTGCCTCTATGTTCTAAAAGGAATAGAAAAAAAAAAAAAGGAATGCACGTGAGTTAGGAAGCGCCTGTCTACAGGAAAGAAAAATAAACCTGCATAACAAAAAAGGCAGATCCACATCCAGGCAGCTCCTAAGGAAATTATGGTCTTTGCCACATGTAAAAGCATTTAGCCCAGAGGGGTTAAGAGGCGGAGGAAAGGCTGGGCAGGAAGTTTAAGGAAAAAAAAAAAAGAGGATATCCATATATGGGCAAACAGATGGGAAGAACAAGTAAAAAATGATGAGAAAGTGACTCATTTAACTAGGAAGAAGCTAAGAGGAGCACAAAGAAAAAAGTCAACTCTTGTTCATTCCTGCCGACACGTCTGGAACACGTCCCCACAATCAACAAAATATATGAAACTTTGTGTAAAAGCAAAAAAATCTTAAGTCAGTGCAAAAACTAAAAATCGCCTTGAAGGACTAAAGTTTTTATTTTTTTAATAAAGATCCAAAAATAAAAAATATGAGCAGAATTAAAATGGCTCCCAGATTAAAGAAACCCAGATGCTTCCAATTACCATCATGCATATTAAAGACACACGCCAAGAAACAAGGTCCTTCGGAAAAAAATAAAAAAAAAGTATAATATTCATTCAAATTTGAAATAAATTGATTAAAACATTTTTTTATGTAAGCCTATGATGCCAGGCAATAAAAGATACTGAAAGTTTATTAAAAAAAAATGTACAGAAGACAAATGAAAGATTAAATACACTTCAATTCACAAAAATATGCAAATGAAGCTAAAAATGATGTACCATTTATGGAATGGATGGAAGTGAAAGATGATATGCAATATGAAAGATGGAAGGTAAAAATAGAAGATCAGGAAGAACAAAAGCGCCATTTAGTACCTGCCGTCTCTGCATTGCTGCGCTCCCTGTGCCTGGAAGAACCAACAGTATGACTGCAGCTGCTGCGACAGGCTTTATAGAATTAGAAGTGATTAGCAGCTATATTGGGATCCTAAGTCGCTCACCTCATCACATGCTGAAGGAAACTGCGCCATCTTTGTTAACCCACTGACAGATGAGAGAGATATGAGAGAGATAGACGAGAACTCAAAAAAGGGACGGTTCAAGTCGCTACATACGGTGACATGGCAAAACCGATTCTGCAATGTAAGCGTTCTAAAAAAGGCAGCCATGTAAAAAGGAAGACCCAAATCGCATGTGCATCAAAATTACCACATCAGGAGACTGGTGTCTGCATAACCACAGGGCTGCCCGGTTCCTATAATGACCTAGTCATTGATGGTGTTGCTGGGTCATGCAATGTAAGGTGCACATTAAAGAGGGAAGGTTGGCAACAATGTTAAATCAGGCACACTCAACTTTTTTCCCGGCAGACATCACTATACTTTCATGTATAAACACTTCATTAATGGTAAAAGGTATTTAAACAAATCTGAGGAATGATGCTTGCCCAGGTATTTCAGAGAGCCACGTGACAGAAAAAAAATAAAAATAAAAATAAATAAAATAAAAATCAATGCCTGCTATTCGGAAGGCTACAAAAAAAAGCCTGATACACATTAGAAGTCTTTTCGTTCAACCAAGCAGTCTAAATGGATAAAAAAAAAAGAAAAAAGCTTGTTGCACCAACACAAGCGATGTTAGTGCAGCAATCTCCCATTGTGCCTTTGTGTTTTGACAGGAACACTGCGCCCCCCCCCCCCCCCCGCCAGAACACAGTGATTAGCACTGGCAGCCATTTGTTACCAGTGGTGATCGGATGCCGTCAGACACCTTTTTCCCCCAGCATGCCCATTCACTAAAAGCCAGTTGTGAGACTGGATTCTGTCGTACAGATCTGTACATACAAGCAGAAAGCCAGCATTTTCCTCCAAAGGAGGCGATTTTGGCCCATGTGTACAAGGCTTTCACAGTTGTGGTTATACATATTGCATCTAAGTGGTCAGACCTTAATTTCTATACGCCACGTCAGTGACTCAAGACTGCATGGAAGCTAAAGCATCAACATGAAAGTCAGGTAATTAACACTTCCAAAAGTGCTCAATGGCTCCCCTCCATGATCCTCTCATAAGTGTGGTTAATCCTCTCAGTGTATAGTTAAAGCAGAACAAAAATGGAACTTCTGCTTTTCAGATTCCAGCCCCCCTCCGGTGTCACATTTGGCACCTCTCGGGGGTTGAGTTAGCAGATACCTGTCCAATACAGGCATTTGCTCCCATTCCAGGCATAGATTGCTATAGTATCAGTGGCGATCTATGCCATGTCTGGCCCCTCCTCCGCCCCCGATGTCTTCTGGGAGACAGGTCCCAGAAGACAGCAGGGACCAGTGGGATCGCGCAGTGCGACTCAAGGCTTCAATTCCATTACCAAAGATGGCAGCGCCTCGAGCCGAGGGACATATTGGCTTTGGGTGCCAACATCACTGGTGCCCTGGACAGGCAAGTGTCCATAAACTAAAAGTCAGCAGCTGCAGAATTTGTAGCTGCCGCCGAAAAAAAATAAAAAAAATAAATCTGCTTTAATGGTTAAAAGACTATACATTTTTACATGGTGGAACATAGGAGAGAAAAAGCTCACAAGACCTCCTGGAGTCGATGCTTAAAGTAGAACTATAAATGACTTTGATGCATGCGCGGTAGCTTCCAAGGCATAGGTAGGGTGTAGTAAGATGGCGGCGGTGGCATAGAATGTGATGAGCGCATGCTCCTCGTAGTCGATGACGTCACCGTGTACATGCCATTCAAAAGAACGGCTTTTTTTTTAATGGAGTGTGTACATTCGGCCGGCAAGAGATTCTTGCCAGGAATCTCTTTAGGAAAAACAACGTTTCCCTGACGAGATTCTGGGCCGTGTGTACAGGGCTTTAGCATAGTGCAAGTGTTTGTTTTTTTAACCCTTTAGATTTCATTTTTTGCCATGCAGAGATTTCACTTCCTGTCATAGCCCAAGAAGTGAGGAAATCCCCACAAACTAAGGAAATTCCTTGGGAGCCCCCAGGTCACCAGAACTAGTGTCTCCATTGGAAGATTTCCCCTCTATTACTTTTCTGGGGACTTTTCTTTTACTTTCACATTCGATAATGGTAACCAGGAAAAATAAATAACATTTATCTCCTTGACTGCACAGCAATAATAAAAAAAACACTAACAAGTGTTCCAATTCCTCTCCACTATGCAAAAACAATTTTGCATTTAGCTATACAAAAAAAGTGAAACCTCAAAAAGCTATAATTTGTCCTTGAATAATGAAGCCAATATCCTCACTGCGTGCAGCAGTACAAAATTGTATGTTGCCTACCTACAACATAGAACAGCTTTCAAATGAGGAATCCCCTACCCCAGGGATCTCCAAACTACGGCCCCCCAGCTGTTGCAGAAATGCAAGTCCCAGGAGACATTGTAAAACTGACAGACATGACTAGGCATGATGAGAATCGTAGTGCCTGAACTGGAAGGCCATAGTTTGGAGACCCCTGCCCTACAGGATCAGTTTTCCCATACATCTAGTCACTTTTGGTGACCGATCTAAATTGAACATGCCGTTCTCCAAATAGGAACTTTGAATGCATGTGCACATTTTGGATCACAGAATCAAGGGGTCAAACGTCGGTGCGCAGGCGCCGTATAGAGCAGACTCGCAGCCCGGCTTCTTTCGGCAACTCGTGATGCGCTGTATGCACCCGTCAAAAGCCTGTCAATCAACTAGTAACGCCAAGTACCGAAGATTATACCCGGAAGCCGCGGTGAACATATACATTTAAAACGTTATGTTCGGCAAGGATTTTAAAAAAAAGAGCCGATTGTCATAACTCGCCTGAATGTAAATGTTAAAAAAAAAAATAATAATTAGGTGAACCCGCGCTTTAAAGCGAGTATATACTAGGAAAGTTGTGAAAGTAAATTCTAAATACAAAAATGAGAATTCAGTACATACAAAAGTGGGTCAAGATTTCAACTGCTTAAAAAAAAAAAAAAAAAATTCCCCATCCTGTTCCTTCGAAATGAACTGGTTGCTTTGGTTGAAAATAGTCAATTATTCTCCCCTATTGATTAGTAATCACCATTTTTGCTTTTCATTTAATCCTAGAAGGTTGGCATTCTTGCCTCAAGCAAATCCCGTTATGTCTTTCGAAGTCCTGTCTTATCAGATAAGAATCTCACTTGGAAGGCAATCAGTCTCTACAGGATTACAGATCACTGTCCTCTTACTCATACCCCCCACTGACCATCCCGTTATGCATATCCCTGCCCGGTCTGCATGAGTGCTAGACAGCCTGAGTGATCCATCATCACTCAACCAGCAGTCCTGATGAGCAAATACACAATAGCCTTCAATCCAGCTTTCATTGCAAGTCCTGGCCCGTCTCATTCCAAACAGAAACCACCATATGTCTGGAGACGCATGACGGAAAGCCCCAACCTACAGGCTGGAAAATACCCAGTATTTGAAGTTCACACTTCTGTCTAATGATCCAATTATGCAGTGTCAAGAACTAATGTTACTGAGGAACGTGTTCTATAAACAAAAATAATTACACACGTTCATAAGACAAGACCATCATCATTAAGGGAAAGCACAAAGAATGACGCATACGTACCAAAACTTACAGGTTTTTGTAGTTTTTTTATACAAGAGTATGGTTTGCCTTTTGTGACAATTTGTAATAAACTTACAACGTTCTAGCTGAAACTGATTACAAGTCATTAAAGTGAAGGTACTGCATTGCAGCATTGGAGGCATTCCCACCATAGAAATTCCTACATTGAGTTTGCATGTTCCCCCTGTTCTTACAAGAGTTTCTTCCCCCCACATGGAGATGGTAGGATAACCGGCTCCTATCCAAATTGGCCCTAGTATACGTATGCATGTGAAATAGGGACCTCAAAATTAGAATTCCAAGCAATGCTTAGTCATCAAATGCTCCTACCCCCTTGCTAACGCCTATACCAAGGGCGGCAGCCATATGAATTAAAATTCAGCCAGTTTAGCTGGGACCAGGGGCAGACTGACAACTCATGGGGCCCCCGGGCAATAGAAGATTATGGGGCCCCTGGGGTTACTGATGGCCACCACGCCAGGAGGCAGCTAAAATCTCAGGATTTTCATATCAAAAGCATGTCAGTTTTGGACATATCAGGGACAGATGTAAAAAAAAAAAAAAAACCTGATTTTTACATACTGTCCCTGGTTTTAATGAGCCTGGCAACCCTGATGAGTCCCCTAGTGGCATGGGGCCCTCGGGCAGTGACTCAATGGTCAGTCCGCCCCTGGCCGGGACCAGCTGAATTTTGATCCACGTATGGGCAAACTGGTTGTACCCAAATCGATTTCAGGGCAACCAGCCTGACACCACACCCCACCCCCCCCCCCCCCCAAATAAAGCATGGGGACATGGATGCATGGCAGTTTGCTTTGAATAACAAAAATGAAATTGTCTTTTTAGTGCTCAGATACAGTGTAGTTCAGCTTTAAGCTTGATAGTGTAGGAAGGGTTGAAGCATTGATGGTCAACTTTATAAATGGGGGGTCTCAAGACTTCACCAATAGGGTCAACACTGGCTGATTTACCAAGTTGAGAATCTTTACACAACTGAATATTCACTCTAATTATCCAATCATTTTAAAAAGCAAGATGCCCATTGACTTTATCCAAGCATGAGCAGAAAAAAAAAAAGTAATGCACAATTTCAAAATGATCAGTTGTGTAAAGATGCCCAAAAGCTAAAGAGATGATCAGAGACTGCAGACACGTCCTAGGATTTGTTAAAGCCTGGGCGACATGCGTCAGGAAAACAGGTGGGCCCCTTTCACACCTGCGGCTCCAATGAGGATCCGTTTTTAAACATCCGCTTGCTCAGCAGAGATCGCTCCGTTGATCCCCACTGAGCTGGCAGATGACAGGTCCGTCTCACTGTGCAAGGACTGCCCTGTCAGATCTCCACTCTCCTCTATGGGGGAATCAGATGAACACGAACCGTCTGTCCATTTTCATCCAGTTCGCAGGACAAATGCAAAATAGGGTTTGCATCCGTCACAGATCGGGGCTGATCGGGTGTCAGTGGACATGTCACCGCTGACACCCGATGCTCCATAGAGATACATGGAGCACCTGTTCAGAACCACCTGAAAAAACTGACAGGCAGATCTGAATGGTCCGCAGGTGTGAAAGAGGCCCAACTGGAGACAGATTACATGAGAAATCAGCGCCATTAATCCTTTAGCCCCCTACAGGCCAAAAAAAGTGCTTACCTGCAGTCTAGTTTGAAATGGACTTCTGTCAGGTGGGAACAGCCATAGATGCATCGAACCCAGCCAGTCTCTGCTGAACTGGCCAGCATTTGAATCCTCTATGGGCAGCTTTGGAGGAGGGAGCACCATGCCTTTGCCCACAGCCACCACTGCAAATGTGAGGCTGGCCATACATGATACAATTTGTCTTTACAAAACCAAATTGGAGGTCAAACCTAAACCCTTTATATTCATATGCAATCAGGCACACCCTTGCACTATGTAACTGAAGGTAAATCTAAAGGAAATGTAATTGTATAATGTACAGCCCCAACTTACATGACAGTATAGTGTACATGGAGAAGTTCTTACTGTATCATAGGAGTTAAGCTGACCATAGATTGTTCAAATCTCAGCCGGTCCCTACTGAGCTAACCACGATTGGAACCATGTGTGGGCAAGGCCGATTGTGCCCAAGTCAAGCCATCTATTGATTTGGATACAACCAGCATTTCAGATTTGTACATGCCATGGCCAGCAGCTATAGCTGCTAGCAGTAATCACAATGTTCTCCCGGCAGGGACAGCTCCCCGAACCCTCCAGCCAGAAGAATACAATATCTCTGCAAGAGGGCTTCAGTGCTGAGGGGGGCGGGGAAGCGAGCGATTCTTTCCCACAACCAAAAAAAATTTATTGCATCTATGGCCAGCCTTTTTTTTTATACCAGTTCAGACATTTGAGGTGTGTGCCTAGCCGAAGTTCAGAGAAGGGCATATGTATAAGGGGAGGGGGGGGGGGTCAGAAGAATGGGGCAAGTCACAGAATGGATGGTAGCTTTTCTGGTCATGGGGGATGATATGCGACCAGGTTTTAATACAGGATGGCTTACTAAAGTCAAAGCATAGATGACATGATATGAAAAGAAAGTATTTCTAGAGGTGGAGAAGTTACTTACATTTTTCTTCTTTTCTACACTGGATTCCTCTGCAGCTTTCTGATATCTGAAAGGAAACAAAGTTTTAAGTTTTAGCCTCAGGGGAGCAATGACATGAGAACAGAATTCTCAGGAGGACCACATTCTGCTACAAGTAATCATCACGCATGCAATATCTTTATAGTTACTAAAATCTTGACCTACTCTGTCCAATGACTATTCACATATCAAAAAAAAAGTCAGAGTTTTACAATGCCTCATGGGATGTGTAGGTCTGCAACAGCTAGAGGGCCGTAGTTTGAGGATCCCTGGGCTATTGGGTCTGCAGCTCCAAGGCCATCTCCATAAAGGCCCAGATGAGGGCAGATGATCAGTACTGCAGCAATTACAAGAACAATGCCCTGTAGAGGCTGAACGCCAGGTTGTCCCTCTCTCCCGCTAGCTTTCAGCTACTACAGGGAGAGACAGGATTTTGTTCCTGAAGTTTGCCACCACTCTTCAGGATCACTGAAAAGATCTGCAGCAGATTGCTTTTCAGAGGGCAATAGAGCAGCGGCTTCTAGGCATTCCTATGTTTTTTTTTGTCTAATCCCAATTTTAAACTGCAGGACCACACCATGACTGAGCCAAGCATTAAAGGGGTTGTAAAGGTTAGTTTTATTTTCTAAATTGGTTCCTTTAAGCTAGCGCATTATTGATTCACTTATTTGTGCCTTCGATTTCCCTTCTATTTGTTTTTTTTACTTTGTCTGAATTTCTTACTTCCTGTTTCCTCAGTAGACTTTAGGGGTGCAATGGATCAAAAAACTCACGGTTCGGATCGTTCCTCGGATCAGGAGTCACGGAACGGATCATTTTTGGATCGGCAAAAAATACAAAATAAAATTCTCCCCCACTGTAATATCCACACCCCTCTCAGGCAAGACACACCCCCCCCCTCTCGCAAGACACACCCCCCCCCCTCTCGCAAGACACACCCCCCCCCCTCTCGCAAGACACACCCCCCCCCTCTCGCAAGACACACCCCCCCCCCCTCTCGCAAGAGACACACCCCCCCCCCCCCCTCTCGCAAGACACACCCCCCCCCCTCTCGCAAGACACAACCCCCCCCCCCCCTCTCGCAAGACACACCCCCCCCCCCCTCGCAAGACAACCCCCCCCCCCCTCTCAAGACACCCCCCCCCCCTCTGGCAAGACACACCCCCCCCCTCTGCAAACACACCCCCCCCCCCCCTCTGGCAAGACACACCCCCCCCCCCCTCTGGCAAACACACCCCCCCCCCCTCTGGCAAGACACACCACCCCCCCCGCCCCTCTGGCAACACACAACCCCCCCCCCCCTCTGGCAAGACACACCCCCCCCTCTGCAAGACACACCCCCCCCCCCCTCTGGCAAGACACACCCCCCCCCCCTCTGCAAGACACACCCCCCCCCCTCTGGCAAGACACACCCCCCCCCTCTGGCAAGACACACCCCCCCCCCTCTGGCAAGACACACCCCCCCCCTCTGGCAAGACACACACCCCCCCCCCCTCTGGCAAGACACACCCCCCCCCCTGGCAAGACACCACCCCCCCCCTGGCAAGACACAAACACACCCCTCCCCCTCTGGCAAGACACACCCCCCCCCCTCTGGCAAGACACACCCCCCCCCCCTGGCAAGACACACCCCCCCCCCCTCTGGCAAGACACACCCCCCCCCTGGAAACACACCCCCCCCCCCTGGCAAGACACCCCCCCCCCCCTGGCAAAGACACCCCCCCCCCTCTGGCAAGACACACCCCCCCCCCCCCTCTGGCAAGACCACCACCCCCCCCCCCCTCTGGCAAGACACACCCCCCCCCCCCTCTGGCAAGACACACCCCCCCCCCCCTCTGGCAAGACACACCCCCCCCCCCTCTGGCAAGACAACACCCCCCCCCCCCTCTGGCAAGACACACCCCCCCCCCTCTGGCAAGACACACCCCCCCCCCCTCTGCAGACACCCCCCCCCCCCCCCCCCCCCGGCAAGACACACCACCCCCCCCCTCTGGCAAGACACACCCCCCCCTCTGGCAAGACACATCCCCCCCCCCCCTCTGGCAAGACACATCCCCCCCCCCCCCTCTGGCAAGACACATCCCCCCCCCCCTCTGGCAAGACACATCCCCCCCCCCCCTCTGGCAAGACACATCCCCCCCCCCCCTCTGCAAGACACACAACACCCCCCCCCCTCCCCCCCCTCTGCAAGACACCACCCCCCCCCCTCTGGCAAGACACACCCCCCCCCCCTCTGGCAAGACACACACCCCCCCCTCTGGCAAGACACACCCCCCACCCCCCCCTCTGGCAAGACACACCCCCCCCCCCTCTGGCAAGACACACCCCCCCCCCCTCTGGCAAGACACACACCCCCCCCCTCTGGCAAGAACACACCCCCCCCCTCTGGCAAGACACACCCCCCCCCTCTGGCAAGACACACCCCCCCCCCCCCCCTCACAAGACACCCCCCCCCCCCTCAGGCAAGACACACCCACCCCCCCCCCCCTCAGGCAAGACAACACCCCCCCCCCTCAGGCAAGACACACCCCCCCCCCCTCAGGCAAGACACACCCCCCCCCCCCCCCCCTCAGGCAAGACACACCCCCCCCCCTCAGGCAAGACACACCCCCCCCTCAGGCAAGACACACACCCCCCCTCAGGCAAGACACACACACCCCCCCCCCCTCAGGCAAGACACACCCCCCCCCCCCTCAGGCAAGACACACCCCCCCCCCCTCAGGCAAGACACACCCCCCCCCCCTCAGGCAAGACACACTCCCCCCCCCCTCAGGCAAGACACACCCCCCCCCTCAGGCAAGACACACCCCCCCCCCCTCAGGCAAGACACACACCCCCCCCCTCAGGCAAGACACACCCCCCCCCCCTCAGGCAAGACCACCCCCCCCCCCCCTCACAGGCAAGACACACCCCCCCCCTCAG
>CM056050.1:68253615-68293615 GCA_029574335.1 Rana kukunoris | reverse complement strand
ATTTTTTTTTTTTACGTCCGTCCGTTTGCGAGAGATTCGCAAAACAAACAGGATTCAAGCCAAAGCAGTGTGCAGTACCGCATTTGGCCAACGGTTCGGGAAACTCAGTTTTCCGAGTTCAGCCGAGCTGTCCGAGCCTTTCCAAGGCTCTCCGATGCACCCCCCACCTCTGGCCACATGCGGTATTGCATGCCATAGAAAATGCAGAACTATTTATGGGGAAACTCACTTTGATATGCAATCGTTTTGGATTATGAGCATTCTCCTGGAACGGATTATGCTCATAATCCAAGGTTCCACTGTACTTATAAAGTTGGAGCTGTAGTAGGGAGCAAGAGCCACAAGCAGATTCCTCTTCTGTAGTGCTGGTTCATGTCCTATGCGGAGTAATACCCACTGCACATCACCTCTTATTCCAGCTAGTGGTCTCCAGAGTGGTGCCAACAGCAGGAAAGATCTTCAGGTCAGTGTGAAGACATACACTGGGCATTATAATATAGGGCTGTTTTCACACACTGGTGTAGTGCACCTGCAGCTTTTCTGCACTTGGCCATAGCCTATTATATCTTGCCGTTTTATTACCCCCTAACTTTACACGTGAACGAGCACAAGCGCTGCTCCTCTGAAAAGCGATCCGAGTGTGTTCATAGGTGGCGAGGAGGGTATACGTTGCTTCTCACCAGATGATTTAAACCCATGATTGCACACAATTACAACACGATAGTCCTGCAATTAGAGGTTTAAATCAGGTGTGAGGAGGAGACAATGACCAGGGAATCTCACGTGTTGCTCACATAGATCTCCACCTCCAAGGTTGCCTAGCCCTGCTTTAAACATTCAGTATATAAAGTTATGCTGTGCAAAACGAACATTACATTCAAATACTGCCACTTGGTGGTCATATGTGGTATTGCAATATTTTTAACCATACATGCCCAATACCGGTCTAGCCTGAACTTCGTTATAAAGATAAACATATAAAGCTTAATATACAAAATAGTCAAATCTAAACACAGCGTCAAATAAAAATACAAAACTTGTTGAGCCTAAACTGTGTGCATGGAAAAAAACCACACTACCCAAAATTGTCCACAGGGGAATGGGGAGGGGCAAACGCCACACAAGATTCTTTTTTTCCTTAAATGGTGTTGTAAAGGTTAGTTTTTATTTTCGAAATTGATTCCTTTTAGTTAGTGCATTGTTGGTTTACTTGCCTTTTCCTTTAATTTCCCTTCTAAGGCTGGGTTCACACCTATGCGAATTGAGTGCGGGTTCAACCGCATCTAATTCGCAGAACATTTCTAAATACATTGTTTTCAATGAGGCTGGTTCACATATGTGCGATGCATTTGCGGTGCGGCTCAGGTGCGAATTCAGGCCCGTTATCTATGGGCACGCATCTGATTCACAGATGTGTTCATTTCTCTTCAGGATTTGTCTCGTTCACCTCAATACACTCCCCCCTCCCCCCGGTCTCCCCCCCCTCCCCGGTCTCCCCCCCCTCCCCGGTCTCCCCCCCCTCCCCGGTCTCCCCCCCCTCCCCGGTCTCCCCCCTCCCCGGTCTCCCCCCTCCCCGGTCTCCCCCCTCCCCGGTCTCCAAATTTGCAGCTAAAACGGCAATGATCTGCTGAACAGTTCTCTTATCTCTCTGCAGATATAAGAGCTGAAATTCGCACCACACAAGTGTGAATCCAGCCTAAATGTTTTTTCCTTTGTCTGAATTTCTCACTTCCTGTTCCTCCTCAGTAAGCTTGCCCCATTATCTAAGCGGTTCTGACTGGGGGTTAGTCAGCGTGCTTGCCCCCTCCCTTGGGACTACATCCCTGTGGGAAGACACTCCTCTCCCCACAGGGACGTAGTACCAAGAGAGGGGGCAAGCATGCCGGCTAACCCCCAGCCATTACTTTGTTTTTTTCACCTCGCTCCTTACTATGGTTTAGAGTAGACTAAATAATGTCTCACTTTGTCCTCCCCACCCCTAGTGGATATTACCCTAGAAAGGAGTTGGTAGGACTAGGGGGAATCAAAATGTACTACTTTATTTCATATATCGAAGGAGGATATGTTAAAATATGTAAAGATACTGGTACTTTTTTTTCCCTTTATACAGGAAAAATGAACCACCATTGCCAACCTCCTAAGTGAAAGCATGGTCACAGCCAAGTCTGCTTTATGAAGAATGATCTATTAGACCTTTAATGTCTTGTGCCCTCAAATGCAGCTCATGAAGCACAGAACGCACTTGATTAGCAGCTATAGCAGCTGGAGAGAGACAAATTATCCCTGAATAAACCCATTTTACTTCATCCCAGACTCCCTGGAGCAATGTTTCTCAACTCCAGTCCTCAAAGTGCCCCAACAGGACATGCTTTGACATTGCAGCGGTATAGCCCTGCTAAAAATAGCGGCGCTATACCGTAGGATTTGCCGCAAGTTGCGGCCGCTAGCGATGCGGTATTAACCCCCGCTAGCGGACGTGAAAGGATTAATACCGCCCTCAATGCGCCTCTATAGAGTTGCATTGCCGCGGTTTCCCATTGTTTTCGCGGTGAAGGAGCGTTTTTTATCTCCCGCCAGCGCATCGCCTTAGTGTGAAAGCCCTCAGGCTTTCACACTGAGGATGCAGTGAAGGAGTTTTTTAGGCGGTATAGCAGCGCTATTTTTAGCGCTGTCCTGCCTGAAAAACTCCTCAATGTGAAAGGCTGTACCTTCTTGATACTGTAAAGTGATCGGGCAACCCTATTAGGCACACAGAGCACTTTTGCATTAAACCATCACTGGCTAAAAAAAAATTTGGCTGCGACTTGTTTTAACCCCCAATAACCACTCCTTGGTAGACAATGGTTAAAAAATGAAGCAAAGCGCAAGCAGTCCAAGTCACCAAAATTAGGCCATCCAGTGTGTTGGCTAAACCTGCCAAACCGTAAAAATCCTGGCAGTGGGCAGACCACCTATAGGGGGCCCAACACGAAAGTTTTCCCCAAGACCCCAAAAAAAACTTCATTCACAGCTAGGAGATTGGGAAAGCACGCAAAAAAAAAAAAAAAAAAAACTTGCTGCATTCTTGTCCGCATGCATTCATTTTAATGTGCTGCCCTTAATGCAGCAATGTGCCAAAGTAGCTTTGTTGTGAATATTTTTTTCTGTGCAACCAAAAAAAAAATAAAAAAAAAAACTGCCACAAAAGTACCACAATGTGGTTTTCACACATTTTGTAAAAAAAAAAAAAGCCAGATTTTGAATGCGTTCATGCGTACGAATACACACACAGCGGTTATATTGACCCCAGTATACATTTTTCATCTCTATATAAAGAGTACCCTGTCTTATCGCTGTCAAAAGGAATGTAAACAAAAATAGCGGTGGTCAAAGATTTTTTTTTTAAAGCACCAGAAAAAATAATAATAAAATAAAATAAAATAATAAAATAAAATAATAAAATAAAATAATAAAATAAAATAAAATATATACACACACACATACATATATACACACACCTTCACCCGTGATGGATACACATTGATGCCGCATGCAGAGCCACCAAGGCAGTACAGCCAGCCCTCTTGTACTGGGCCAAGGCACCTGTTAAGTAGGAAGATCAGCTGTACCATCTTATTGCAGTCACCAATCCTCTCATCTCTCACTGCAGCACTGCCAGCTTCTCCTCGTCTCCTTCCGGCTGCACTGCAAGGGGATTGCTTCTAGCACATGTACCTCCTGCTATCTTGGCCCCCGCATGCCTCTTTTTGCCCACTGGCAGCTGCTGCAGGCACATGGGGGGGGGGTCATTTACTAGCCCTTTCCTGAATGAAAACAGTGAGCGATCGTATCAATCACTCCTGGGTCCATTCACCACCGCTTCAGTTTGTGAATAAACAGGAAGCCTCGGAGCACTTCACATTCATTTGTGCAGCTGTGGCTGTAGAGAGGGACTGATAAATCCAAGTCCTCAGTCCCTTTCAGTCGGGGGGAGGGGAGGTATTGCGTCAGGTAGGCCATTCAATAAGCATGCGCAATTTTAAAGCACGACACGTTTGGTATCTATTTAATCAGGCTAACAGCTTTTATATATTTTATGAAAAAAGTAGTATTGTGTTTGCATTCACTAAAAGCCGCAAAAAAATAGCTTTTAATAACTGCTGCTCAAAAAAAAAAAAAAAAAATTCTAGGGAATTTTTTTTTTATTTTACATAAAATGTGAGAAGTATCAGAATTGGCCCCGGTATTGAGGTGGTTAAAGTAACTCTGGGCAGTCAGTCACTAGCATGCCCACAAAACACAAGTCTATGGAGGATTTATTATACCTTAGCCAGCAAGTGAACACGCATGCATACATACTGTAAACCTTTTGCAGAAAAGCAGTATTTGTTTCCTAGTATCAAGGATTTTCCAGCATCCTGAACGGGTTATCAGGTCGCTGGAATCCTCGCCATCTATAATCTGCACGATCGGATGGAAGGCGTACGTGTTCCTTGGAATTAGAAGCTCAGTTACCTTGAATGGAAATATTTTGCAAGGCTAGCAACAGGTAAACTTTAACCTACACCAAGTAAAAAAGTAACTAAATAATGAACAACTGTAATGTGCTGAAGGAGCCAAAGTAAAGGGACTTGTCATTTATTTACGTCACTCAGTACTAGGGGGTAAAAAAAATACGACGGCTCTGAACACTGCATGGAATAAAAAAATAAAAAGATTTAATATTGCTACATTAAAATAAAAATAAATCACATAGCTGTAGGCAATGTGGTACAGCTGTGGCACCGCCGCGTGTATGATCTCATCTATGTGGTTAGATGACTTCATAGTTGCCTTGTCTACAAAGAAATACATGTTATTAAAGTGTACAGTTTGCACTAAACTTACACCAACGAAAGACAAGATCCACAGGCAGATCTTAACCCCTTCATTACTGTGCACTTAAACCCCCTTCCACGTCCATGCTGTCACCGCCGATCGCGTGTACCCGGCGGGCATCGCGGCACCAGGCACACGCATCGGCTCCTTAGCGATGCGCCGGGACAGTGTTTACCTGCTGCGCGCCCCCCCAGCGGCGTGCGCGGGTGATGCAACTAAAAGGACGTCCAAAGACGTCCACCCGGCACTTGAGCCGCGCTGTGGACGTCTTTCGTCCATAGCGTGGATTCCAAGTGGTTAAATCATCACCAAGCCCCTGTTCACACCTGTGCGACTTAAAGGGGCAAAAATCGCATGACGAGTCACACCCTATTGTCAGCAGTGGAACTGTTCAAATCAGTGTGATGCCAACTTTGCAGTGCCGCACAAATTTGAAAAAAGTTCCTGCACAGAAGTTTGATCCTGTCTTCTGATCCTCCCCTTTCTTCTACTTCCTGATAAGTCTAGGGAGTCATGCTGCACATGCTCAGTTTGGCGTCTAGTGCTAAAAGGTTTTTTTTCTCTTGGAGAATGCATGTGATCAGCACAGAAATCAGGGGTCCTGCAGTCTAATACAACAGTCAGAGGAGAATGAAAACTCCTACAAGCTTTAACCAGCGCTTGGCAGTTTAGATTTACTAAAAATGCATTTCCATGTCCTGTGTACTTTGGGAGACCAGATATAGTGAATGCATGGTCCTGGGTTTACTAACACTTTAAAGCAGGGATCTCCAAACTACGGCCCTCCAGCTGTTGCAAAACTACACATCCCATGAGGCATTGTAAAACTCTGCCATTCACAGACATGACGAGGCATGATGGGAATTGTAGTTCTTGAACAACTGGAGGGCCGTAGTTTGGAGACCCCTGCTTTAAAGCATCAAGTGCATAGAATTTGGATCAGCCAGTGGGGGGTTGCACACTATTGATGAACCAGCTAGACTGGCAGTAAGGGTATAGCGTCACCTTCAAATGCACCCGCACTCCAATTTGCTGCAAGAACCCCAGCAAAAGAAAGCCCTATTGAAAAGCATTGAGAGGCTGCAGACTCTCGCAGACTCTTGCAGCCAATCATGGCCAGTTACATGTAAATCTTGCCTACAAGTGATCATTCCCCAGATAGATGCAGGTAGTCTGCACCATCTATATAGCAGCACAAAAGTAGCAGCAGCCGCATAGGGTGTGCAGCCTATTGCATTAGGGTGTGCACCCCAAAGCTCAAACATGTGTATGTACAGTATTCGGATGGTGTCAGTAGAACGGTGGATGGTGTCAGTAGAACGGTGGATGGTGTCAGTAGAACGGTGGATGGTGTCAGTAGAACGTGGATGGTGTCAGTAGAACGGTGGATTGTGGTGTCAGTAGAACGGTGGATGGTGTCAGTAGAAGAACGGTGGATGGTGTCAGTAGAACGGTGGATGGTGTCAGTAGAACGGTGGATGGTAGTCAAGTAGAACGGTGGATGGTGTCAGTAGAACGTGTGGATGGTGTCAGTAGAACGCGTGGATGGTGTCAGTAGAACGGTGGATGGTGTCAGTAGAACGGTGGATGGTGTCAGTAGAACGGTGGATGGTGTCAGTAGAAACGGTGGATGGTGTCAGTAGAACGGTGGATGGTGTCAGTAGAACGGTGGATGGTGTCAGTAGAACGGTGGATGGTGTCAGTAGAACGGTGGATGGTGTCAGTAGAACGGTGGATGGTGTCAGTAGAACGGTGGATGGTGTCAGTAGAACGGTGGATGGTGTCAGTAAGAACGGTGGATGGTTGTCAGTAGAACGGTGGATGGTGTCAGTAGAACGGTGGATGGTGGTCAGTAGAACGGTGGATGGTGTCAGTAGAACGGTGGATGGTGTCAGTAGAACGGTGGATGGTGTCAGTAGAACGGTGGATGGTGTCAGTAGGGCTGAGATTGGTGTCAGTAGGGCTGAGATTGGTGTCAGTAGGCTGAGATTGGTGTCAGTAGGTGCTGAGATTGGTGTCAGTAGGGCTGAGATTGGTGTCAGTAGGGCTGAGATTGGTGTCAGTTAGAGGGCGTGAGATTGGTGTCAGTAGGGCTGAGATTGGTGTCAGTAGGGCTGAGATTGGGTGTCAGGTAGGGCTGAGATTGGTGTCCAGTAGGGCTGAGATTGGTGTCAGTAGGGCTGAGATTGGTGTCAGTAGGGCAGTGGACAGTGTTAGTAGTTTTTTATTTTATTTATTTTAATTTAGAGCCCCATTAGGGAGCTTTGGTGAAATATCAGAGGTCTATTTCTGTGCGTTACTGCACACTTAACGCAGTATATTTCTGTGCATTACTGCATGTTTAACGCAGTATATTTCAGTGTGTTACTGCACGTTTAATGCAGCATATTTCTGTGCATTAGTGCATGTTTAACATTGTATATTTCGGTGTTTTATGTGCCATTTAATGCTGTATTTTTTTGCGCGTTAGTGCACGTTTAGCGCAGTATATTTAGAAGCAATCTGCACCACACAGGGTGATTAGGGTGTGCCCAGGCACACACCTATGACCAGCAGGCAGGTCTGCAGGGTACACAGGGCAGAGATTGTTAAACTGGCATAATAGTTAAGACCTTTGGAAAGAAGCCAACCGTTCAAAGATCTCTCTACACACCAAGTGGAAAAGGAACAGACTGTTCACAAGATATTTTCCAGCACAACACATTATGATTTACAGAAGCTGAAAACAAAGGAGGAGCAGTAGGCCGTAGCAAATATATACACCTTGCTTCTCGGGGAAAGAAGCAGCCTGATTGGTTGCCATTGACATCTGTCCATGTCAAATACATGCAGTTTCCACCCCCCCCCCCCCCCCCCCAGACAACTGCATAGAGGTAATTTATCACAAATGAAATTTCAAAGCTTCCCACTACCAAAGTCTTGTTTGGAATCAGCAGTGCACATTAGTTGTGGTCATGTACACTACATACCCCTATAGGCCATCTGAGAAACGAGCCATACAAAAAGGGACCATAGAGAACAGACTCTGGACACAGGTGGTCAGACTGCAGACCTACTACAAGTTTTAGACTGAAAACCCACTGCAAGAAACCAGACTGAGGAAAGGTTATGCAAGACTGTTGGAAGATCACCATCCATACAGCCATTCTGTAAATCAATTCGCCCATTCCCACGGAGGAGGCGTCTACGTGTGCCCCCACCTACCCCGCCCGCAATTGCAGCCTTCAGGCCTATTTCTTCTGTGATCTGGCACCATCTTGTGGTGGCCGTTTGCATTACAAGTAAAGCAGTTCTAATGTGTTTTTCACTGCCATCTCCTTCCCTCCAATTAGAACCGCCAAACAATATATATAATTTTTTATTCTAACACCCTAGAGCAGTGGTCATCAACCCTGTCCTGCAGGGCCCACTAACGGGCCAGGTTTTATGTATTACCTTGGGGAGATGCAGACTGGAATACTGCAATCACTGAGCAGCAAATTACATCACCTGTCATGCATTTCAGTTATCTTGCAAACCTGGCCTATTAGTGGGCCCTGCAGGACAGGCTTGATGACCACTGCCCTAGAGAATAAAATGGTAGAGGTCTAGGCTAGAATTATTGCTCTCGCTCTGCTAATTGTGGCTATACCTCACATGTGTGGTTTGAATACCGTTTACATATGCGGGCGCTACTCACATATCCTTTCCCTTCTGCGCGCAAGCATGGTGGGACGGGGCACGTTTTCTGGCTCCTAACTTTTTAAGCTGGCTTCTATCTATCCATCCATCCCATGTGGCCACACAGCATAACTCAAACATTGAAAAAATTAACTGCTTACCTTTTTACTAAAATCAAACATCCTACTTGGCTTGCCTCTTACGTTAAGAACATGTTACACACCTATTCAGGGTGCAGCAGCTATTGCTGCAGCCTCCGCCCCCTCCCTGATCCCCTGTTGCAACAGCAGGCTGGGGACCCTCTCCCCTGCACCTGCTGTCAAAAAAACAAAAAACTGCCAGGTGGATGGAGAATTCTGTGAATTGGAGAACTACAAGTACCGACAGCCTTTGCAACCATCGGCTTGTAGTTCTCAATGAACTACCAGATAGATATTACAAAAGGTGAACTGCTGAGTAGGTTAGGGAGTTGTAACCCTGGGTCTAGAGACTGGAAAGGGTAGGCAGCACAGTAGCCAAGTGGTTAGCACGTCTGCCTGGCAGCACTTAGGTTGTTTGAATCCCAACCACAGCACTGGCTGTATGGAGTTTGAATGGTCCGATTATGCCTGCATGAGCTTTCCGTTTTTCTTCAGACACGCTGGTAGATTGGCTCCTGTCTAAATTGGCCCTAGTAGTTTTCAAAGTTGTCCTGACACGATTTCAAATGTGGCATTCAATGTGAACAAAGGTTTAAGGGCTCATTCACATGGTACATTGCAAGAACAGTTTGTTTAGGCATCTGCTGTAGTGTGGAGGCAGCAGCTTTACAGACTCGCATGGACATCCGACTTAACAGGCATGTAGTGAAAGATGTGGCCAAAATGCACTGCATTTAGGGCAGCACACCCGTCCCTGCATACCTGTCAAAGTCCATACAGCCACTAGGCTGCCTGCACACAGCTCCAGACACATGTGGCTCTTGCAAGCTGTACAGGCCACTATGTGAATGAGCCCCAAGAAAGTAACCCCATTATGCAAATCATTCTCAAAGCTACTGAACAGCCATGGAAGAAAAAAAAAAAAGGCGACTTTCTGCCTGCCAAATTTATTACATTCACCATCCCAGACGCAGATAACCCTCTCGCACACTACAAACAGGCGTGTCTCCCTTAGTAAACAGAAAAGAGTTAACAGATTTCATAGTCAGATTCTGACTAATCATCCCAGGAGTGGTCAGGACAGGATGCTGCATGTCTCCCTGTATTGGAACAAGTAAACGCTGCTTATCGGCCAGAGGATCAAAAACGCACTGCAGTCACAAAACTAGAAAACCGCACCTCAAAACAGATAATAGGCTGATCTGTACACAAACCTACAGAAAAATTTTAATGATATTTTTTACTTTTAGATCCAAAAGTACTTTGCAGCTCCTTAAAAGCTGTTATTTACCAGGTGTAGCAATGACCATACACTGATCAAAATTCAACCAATTGATTAGATTCCATCAATATGTGGTAGCTATCCCCACTGAGAATCTTCCAACATTTAGAGCAGCTGCTGATGAGACCCCTTTCACACTGAGGCAGCTTTCAGGCGTTTTAGTGCTAGAAATAGCGCTATAAATCACTTTTCACACTAGGGGGTGCGCTTGCGGGACATTAGAAAAAGTCCTGCACGCAGCACCTATAGGGCAGTCTGGAAACAGCATATGTAGCACTCCCCAAAACACACTGCCATTGAAATGAATGGCCAAAGCACCTGAAAAACACTTTGGGAATATTTAAACAGGACCAATGCTGGTTCCTTATGGTACAGTTTAAGTGTCTATTTACTTTTTTTTTTATTTACCTTTTTAATTTTCTTTAATGTTCACTTTGTTTTATTAATGTTGTATATTGAGTATTGGCTTATCGACCGCTACCTGTGCAAGTCTATCTACCTGATGTGGACGCATATAGGTAGATCATTTTTACCATTCCCAGAAAGCATACATACATTTATTTTAAGTTGTTAAGTACTGATTTGGTTTCTTTTTCAATGTATGTACTGTTACCAGCATTTTCCTATATAGGAGGCCGTGGCTCCACATGGTGTAGTAGGTTGCGCGGCCCCCGGGACCTGGTTTTCTCCACCACGCGGTAACATTTTATTATGTATCACGGCTTATTCCTTTTTCAACTACTAATGTATACATGGACCAATGTCGTTGATTCTCCTTTTTGTATGCGTTAAAAAATTTAATAAAAACTAATTGAAAGAAAAAACACTTCGGGAGCGCCGCAACACAGGCGCTTTTAACCCCTTCAAGTTTTAAAGTGTCCCACTAGCAGCCTAAAAGCCGCTAAAACGAGCAGCGCTTTAGCACCGACATGGCCGTGGCCCCAGTGTGAAAGGGGTCTTATTGCATTCTGGCAGCAAGCCCCGCTATCAGAATGCGTCCTGGCGGGGGCCAGGGAGTTACTCCATGCACCTCATTTAAGTTTTGTTCACCCTGATGTCTTGACACACACGTGTATGGCCAGCTTTAGGCCTTATTCACACTAGAGCAATTTATCCAGCATCTGTAGTCATGCATCATGTTTGCCATGGTGCAGTGCAATTTCAGAAAAGGTGCAGAAGCTTTTAGCGCAGCATAGTACTCAACACCATAGACTTCAATGGGAGAACACAAATTGCAGGGGGGGACACACACAATCCTGGTGTGTGTGTGTGTGTGTGTGTGTGTGTGTGTGTGTGTGTGTGTGTGTGTGTGTGTTTCCTCCTGCTACTAAAAAGCATGAAAAACGTGCAAAAAAAAAGATAAAAAAAAAAATAGAGACACAATTATGCTGCAGCTCTAGTGGGATCACCATTAAGCATCAGCTATTCCATACAGAAGAGCCTTACCTGGAAAAGCGTTCCATGATGGCAGAATTCTTTGGCTTCACAAGGGATAGCTCCTTCGCTGTCACTCTGAGAGACTGGGAGGTCCACTGACCCCTTTTAAACCTTGAGTCCATCTTCAGCAACCTGCGAAGGAAAATGGTAAATATTAATCTCGGGCAGCACGAGCCAACACGATACAAAGGCAAAAACCTCTGCTGACTGCTGTTCCGGCAAGTTATTTGCAGAAAGAAAACAGGCCCAGCACAGTCTTGCATAAGACACTGCCAGCATTAGCAGGGCGAGGCCAACAATCACTTACTATTCCACTTCAGATTCCAATACAAGTCAGGTCTGCCAGCACCGCACCGATATCCTCACACCTGCGTGTCACGGCAAACTAAAATCTAACAATGGTGGAGACTATTTATCTAAAAAAGGGGGAAGTGCAGCCAGGACAATAGTCCTGCTTAACCACTCAAGCCCCGGACCATTTTGTTGCTAAATGACCAGGCCACTTTTTCAATTCGGCACTGCGCCGCTTTAACTGACAATCGCACGTGCGACGTGGCTCCCAAACACCCCTTTTCCGCCCACAAATAGAGCTTTCTTTTGGTGGTATTTGATCACCTCTTCGGTTTTTATTTTTAAACGCTAAACAAAAATAGAGCGATATTTTTTTCTAAACAATTTTTTACTTTTTGCGACAATAAATACCCCAAAAAGTTATAAAAAAACGTAGGGGATAGTTTTATAGCATAATATTTTTTTCTTTTTTTTTTTACTAGCAATGGCGGCGATCTGCAATTTTTATCGTGGCTGCGACATTATGGCGGACACAGACACATTTTCGGGACCATTGTAATTTTTACAGCGATCAGTGCTATAAAAATGCACTGGTTACTGTGAAAATGACACTGGCAGCGAAGGGGTTAATCACTAGGTGGCGCTGTAGGGGTTAAGTGTTCCCTAAGGCGTGATTCTTACTGTAGGAGGCGTGGCTTGCTGTTACACGTCACTGATCGATGCCAGGCAACACGATCAGTGTCAGCTGGACAGAACAGGGAGATGTGTTTACACCTACATCTCCTCGTTCTATGTCTCTGAGGCGACCGCGGGTATGCCCACAGCGATCAAGTCCGCGGGACCCGCAGGCGTGCTCACGGAGATGGCGGCGGGCGCCCGCAACCACTCCTTAGGTGGGATACACACACACAGCCTGCCCGTGCCATGCTGCAGATATCTGCGTGCGGCAAGCGGTTAATGCCATCCGCAGCTTGAGCGATTTTCCTACTTGCAACCACAGGTTTGCAGAAAAAAAAGAAACCTCAATTCCCCTCCATCAGTCTGGGATTGGATTGCTATAATAGCCACTGAATTGCATGTAAAATCTGACAAGCTGGTTGTACCCACGATCGATTGATCAACTTGGGTACATTCAGCCTGCCCTTTCGTGGTTCAAAACTCAACCAGCCAAGATTTGAACAGTCCATGGCCAGCTTTACAACCTGTTCTCTCCAGAATTAATATTTAGGGGAGACTAAACAGTTACTAAACCCACAACAGTAAAAATCTGTCTGTATATGCAGCAAATCATGATCATACAAACTGTGGTACCCAGGTTAGTCCTCTGTAATGTAAAAAAGGCCGTTTGAGCCTGTCTTCTCCGACAGGCAGCGAGACATTTAGCGAACCGCGGCTGTACAGATCAGAAAATGTCGCACTACCTGTGATTAGCACTGCGGAGTGGAGAGATAATAAGGGGGACTGGAGGAGCTCAATTACGAGGAACGACTGCAAACACTTAATTTATTCTTGCTGGAGAAAAGACACTTGAGATATGATGGCGATCTACAAATATCTCAATGGGGATTCCCAGCATAGGAAAAATTATTTAGTACCATGGTCTCAAACTTGCAGCCCTCCAGCGGTTGCAAAAGTACAAGTCCCATGAGGCATTGCAAGGCTGACAGTTACAAGCCTGACTCCCACTGGCAGAGGCATGATGGGACTTGTAGTTTTGAAACAGCTGGAGGGCCACCAGTTTGAGACCCCTGATTTTAGTCACAGGGAGTGTAAAAGGACAGAGGGGCACACAATGAGACCAGAGAAGCAGCGGTTTAACCTTAAACTGGGTAGGGGGTTCTTCACCATCAGGGATACCCCCCCCCCCCCCTCAAGGGTTATCTAATCTCTCCCTCATGTGGGACCTGCTTGAGTTTAGATTGGTGCATGGGCACCTCAGCCCTGTCACCTTCATCCCTGCGCCGCCCCCCCCCCAAACACCAATATTTGCAGACCTTGCAATTTACAACCCAACTTGTCTTGAGTAAGCCTTAGCAAAACACATTGACGATCTGGAGCAACAATTGGACCCATTTTCCAGTACTGTGTGCATCACCAGTATGAGTAGGGAATTAACCTGTTTGGGGTTTGCTTTTATATATCAATGATATTTTAATATTCCTTAATAAACCAACTTTTCAGCTTGTATTGGGCCTTAAAAGTCCACCATCTTTTTTAAACATTTATTTCTGTTTTTCTTTGAATTTTGGAAGTAGCATGGTAATGGCCTTGGATTTTAATAGTCCATTTTAAAAAAGGAGTTTTTTTTTGTAATATAAAATAAAGCAAATACCACCTCCAGCCGGGGTCTCGATTGGATGAATCGATATTAGCGATGGCTCCCGCTGTCAAATACAAAGCTGTGGGAGTCGAGTCCTGCTGTCTGTCAATTAACACAGCAGCAGGAGGACACAGGAGCACGCCCGCACTGGTGCCCTGAGGGAGAGTGCTTCTCCGACAGGGCACTCAAGAGGAGCCAGGGGTGCCACTGAGGAACCCCAGAAAAAAAAAAAAAAGGATTGAGGCCACTCTGCAAAACCAACCGCACAGAGGTTCTAGGTGGTATGACTTTTTTTAAAGACATAAGTTCCGCTTTAAGGACAAGATGCATTTTCGGAAAAAAAAATTATGAAAAAAAAAAAGAAAACAAGCCATGTCCAAGGTACTGGTAAGATGCAATATATTGACATTTAGTTCTTGTATTTAGAGATCCGCCCAAGACAGGTTTGAAAACAAGCCATTGAATCCTCAATGCCCTGAAGGAAGGCTGACCATGGCCCAACAGCCCCATGATGCAGTTCTGACACATTTTACATTCTTATAACCAGAGGCATTATTGTAGAACATTGCCAAACAAGTTGATCATCATTACAAGACATGAAGATTGCGAAAACAAAATATACAGACAAGTGACTACCAAATAAAGCTAGCCATAGATGCTTTGCTTAAAGTGGTTGTAGACCCTGTTACACCACTTGTACCTACAGGTAAACCTATAATGAGGCCCATAATAAGGCCCTGTAGGCACTGTGAAGATCTCCTGAACTTGCAGTTTAGGTCACAGGGGTCTCAAACTGGCAGGCCTCCAGCTGTTATGAAACTACAAGTCCCATCATGCCTCTGCCTGTGGGAGTCATGCTTGTAACAGTCAGCCTTGCAATGCCTCGTGGGACTTTTAGTTTGGCAACAGCTGGTGGGCCACCAGTTTGTGACCCTTGGTTTAGGAGATGTTCGGTATATGCGCTGCTGCTGCCGATTTCATTGGCACATGTGCACTGAATAGAAAGCCCGATGGTGCAGTTTCTTCAGGACCGCGGCTCATGCATGCACACGAGTGACGTTATCGCGGCTCTGGCCAATCACAGCGCCAGAGCCACGAACCCAGAAGCAATTCCGGTGGAATAGGTTGGCAGTGTACTCTGCCGACGCCATTTCAGGCCATCATTCCGAGGCAAGCATTTCATGATGCATACAAGCTCATTATGCTTTTGTCTTGCAGGGTTTTGTTTGGGCAGAGGTTTACAACCTCCAATACAGTGATTGGACCATCTCTACTGCCAACCATCGCTGCCAACATGCAGGCTGAATATCCAAACAACTGCATCTGACAGGAATGCAGCCATTTTCCACCTGGCTCCTTCATTTTATCGCAAGTTTGCCAACAGGGCCACCCCATCACTCAAACTACAAGCCATGAAGATGCGGCCTAAAAAGAAGGCCCTTTCCTATGCCTTCTCCATGACACTCGTTCACAGGAAAGCTCCAGACCTTGCAGCAGCTCTCAAATATTGACAGAAACACCCTACAAAACTTGTATCACTAGTTTTCACATGCTGAGATATTGGTCATGATCTGATTAACAAATCAATCAATGCCAAGCGTGGACACACCCGAAGAAACTCCCATAGAGCAAAGTGACATCCTCCGGCAATTACAAGGAATCAGGGCAGGAGAAGCAAAAGGCTTCATCCACTTAACACAGCACTATTGTAGAGAGATGTGCGACATGACAGGAAAATGGTTATACACTAATTAGGTAAAGGGTCCCGATCAATTAATGGGGAAAACCTACATAGGGGCCAACGAGCAGAAAACAAAAGCAGAACAAACTGCAACCTGAAAGCCTGACAAACCTGTCACACCCCAGTGACCACAAAATGCTCTTCTCAGGATTGCTGCCCTCATTCCAACAGCATTTGTCATCTCTACACATGTACACATTAACTCCATGATGTACGGCCCCAGGGGAGAGCACACCAGTCACACCACAATAGGCCAAGGAGCTGAAAAATAACCCAAATGACGATATTTAGGCCTCTACCACCAATTTATTTATTTTTTACAGCTGCTGTTTTTGGCTTCAAAACTTTTTTTGGCATAGTTCGGGGGAAAAAATAAATAAAAAAGTCAGCTTTTAGGCCCCTTTCACACTTGTGCAACCTGAAAGTGACGCCACTTGAAGCTTAGCCTGTGTAACCTTGAGGTCTATGGACCTCAAGTTGTATCAGAGTCACACCAAAGTAGTGCAGGGACTATTTTAACCACTTAAGGACCGCCGCATGCCTATGTACGTCCACAACATGGCTCGTACAGGCACAAGGGCGTATTTATACACGGCCTCGCCTTTGTGCCGTTCGGGGGTCCGATCGGGAGCCCCTCCGCGGCGGTCCCCCTGGCTCTGGGAGCAATCGCCGACGGGCGGGCGGGCGGATGACTGTTTATTCCCGCCCCCCCGCGATTGCTTCCAGCCAATGGGAGCGCTCCCCCTTTGTGTCAGTTCCTCCTCCTGTGTTTACACAGGAGGAGGAAATGATGTCCTCTCTCATCGCAGCGGTGTTTTCCACAACTGCTGATGAGAGAAGACATCCACAGTAAGTGTGCACCAACACTGACACACATAGGCACATTAACCCCTTGTGATCACCCCCCCCCCCCTTGTCACAGTGTCACTGAATGCAGTGATCTAATCACTGCATTTAGTGTGTCAGTGTGAAAGTTAGTTAGTGTTAGGTTCAGGGTAGCCCTGTAGCCCCTCCCTAATAAAGTTTTAACCCCTTGATCACTGCCCTAGTTAACCCTTTCACTCCCTATTGCCAGCGTCACTAATGGCCCATACACACGATCCGAATATCGGCCGACGGATCGTACGACTTTTTTCGCTTAATAATCGCGAGTAAAATAAAATAGCTTTTTAAACTCACGAAAATTATCGTACGATAGAAAAAAACGATCGGAAGTGATGTCACGTGTTGAAATGTATTTGTATTGTATTATCGGACGACGGCTGTACTGACTAAACGAAAATCGTACGATCGGATATCGTACGAGGAAAATTTTCGCGCTTGTCCGATCGAATTTAATCGGATGAACGGTCGTGATCGGCTGTCGAAAGTAGTGTACACACGATCCGAAAATCGTACGATCCATCATCGGACGATCGTTTTCGTCCGATATTCGGATTGTGTGTATGGGCCATAAGCGATCATTTTTCTGATCGCTGTATTAAGTGTCGCTGTTCCCGCTAGGTAGCGATTTTTTTTTTTATTGCGATTTTTTTTTTTTTACTAAAGACATGTGGCTGAATTAATTTTGGCCTAAATGTTTTACTAAAATTTAGTTTGATTTTTTTTATAACAAAAAGTAAAAAATGTATTTTTTTCAAAATTGTCGCTCTATTTTAGTTTATAGCGCAAAAGATAAAAATCGCAGAGGCGATCAAATACCACCAAAAAAAAAACTATTTGTGGGAAGAAAAGGACGCAAATTTTGTTTGGGAGCCACATCGCACGACAGCGTAATTGTCTGTTAAAGCGACGCGGCGCCGAATTGTAAAGACACCCTGGGTCATTTAGCAGCATACGAGTCCGGGTCTTAAGTGGTTAACCAAATCAGGACCAGAAGAATTTGCCACCTTAATGACTGGACCATTTTTTTGATACGGCACTGCGTCGCTTTACCAGACGACCCCCAGAAATAGAGCTTTTCGGTGGTATTTGATCACATTTGCGGTTTTTATTTTTTCGCTATAAACAAAAAAATAAAAAAAGCAACAATTTAGAAAAAAAAAAAAATGTACAAACAAATATAAACACACACGTTTAGGTCGATATGTATTCTACATACTTTTGGGGATTTTTTTTTTTTTTCTATCGCAACCGGTGTATATTGATTTGCACAAAAGTTATCGCCTCTACAAACTATGGGATAGTTTTAGGGACTTTTCATTATTTTTACTAGTAACGGCAGTGATCTGCAATTTTTTTTTTTTTTAAATCAGAAAAGGAGATCACAGGCACATTATCACTACTACAATTCATCAGATATATATACATTCGCATTCCCCCCCCCCCCATCCTTAGTACATTTAGGTCAACATAGCGATCCACAATATTTATACCTATATACATTTTTATTTACATGCATTCTCCCCCTTTCATCATTACCATGTTCTCAAGGCCCCTTTGACACATGGACCGTATGTTCGCTTTTTCATACATCCATTTGCGGATGAAAAAAGGGACATACATTTGTCCCTACGAGATCCCTGATGTTCATCCGCTAACACCCGATCTCATTCACCTCCGCAAAGATCCAATTTTGCAGACAAAAGAAAACCCTATTTTTTCTTCCGCCTGCGGATCGGATGAACACGGACATACGGTCCGTGTAAATCCAATCCCCCCATAGGGGGAGAGTGAAGAGAAGACAGTGCGGTCCCTGCACAGTGTGCGGGGACCGCCCTGTCATCCGCCAGCTCATTGGGGATCAACAGAGTGATCCCCGCTCAGCATACGGAGGCGCCTAAAAGGGGCCTAAGGCCTTTAAGTATTTATCAATAGCGTCTCCTTTTCCTCCCTCTCTACAGAGAATGTTCCCACCCCCCAAAACAACAAAAAAAGTAATGGTGGACTGTGACATTGCAGTGGACAAATCTGACCTCAAATTATGCTTTTTGGGGACCAGTGACATATAAAAAAAAAAAGCACCGATCAATGTAAAAATGACACTGGCAGGGAAGGGGTCAACAGTTCCTTCAGCATGTTCTAACTGTAGGGGGGATGGGACATGACAGATCACAGACATGTCCCGTCAGAATGGGGATCCACCCTGTGTACAAAGGCAGATCTCCATTCTGCCTCTGTACAAGGCGATCGCGGGCCACAGGCGGACAAAAGGTCTGCCCGACCTGTGGGCATGCGCTCGCCCCCAACTGCATGATTTACACAGGAGAGCCAACCTGTCAATGTACAATGACGGCCGGCAAGTGGTTAAAGTTGCAGATAAAAACGGTAATCACTGGAAATCATGGAGTAAGATTTGTCATGCGACTTTGCCGTCCCAAGTCACAGGACAAGTCGCACAAGTGGGAAAGTGGCATTAAGTGTTTTCAGCCTGAAAAAAACAGCTATTTAGTGTTTATTAGCGTTTGAGTCATAAGCTTTTGTAGGTGTATAGTTTTGAGAAAAAAAAATATAATGAATATATATATATATATATATATATATATATATATATATATATATATATATATATATATATATATATATATATATATATATATATATATAACACACACACACACAGCTGAAATACACTACAGCAAAAACTACAAAAAACACATTCTACAGCTAATGCTACTGGCATTTTTATAACAACCAATGTGCATGAGGCCTTAAAAGGTAATAAAAAGGTAGCAAACCAGCAAATTCTTTAAGATTAAAGGGACACTAAAGGTTTGTTTTTTATTAGATCAATTGATTGCTGTAAGCTAGAGCATTTTAATATCACTTATCTCGTTTTTCCTTTTGACCTCCAAAATACAGCAATCCAAGTTTGAAAATGCCATTTCCTGTCTCTCCTCTTCTTGCTTTCCACCAGCACCAGCATGGTGGAAAGCAGAATGTGCTCACCCCCCTCCCTATGACTACAGCCCTGCGTGAAGTTGCTCGCTTAACCCTCACAGGCATGGAGGCTAAGCCTAATGGGAAATGTAGTTCCCATTAGGCCGTGATATAGCAAGAATGAATGCGTACCGCAAACCAGGAAGGAAGTCAGTGAGAATACCAATTCAGGAGTGAAGGAGGTGTATAAAACAGCTCGACTTCAACAGGTATCAAACTAGTTATAATGCAAAACATTACTTTTTACTTTATCAGCTACTGTTAGACTTTAATTTAAGAGGAAAATATTTTTGTCTTTACAACCCCTTTAAGTCTCCAAAACAAATAAGCATTTGATTTGTTTATTCCTCCTATTCAGGCGGCGGCTGTGAGAATGGAGAACCCGAGTGTAAAGGACGCATTACAAAGGGCGATTGAGCAGCCAGGAAGGCATGTTCAGCCAGAGAAAGGGCACTCTGTAGAGGGAATTAGAAAAAGGGAACAAAACCCAACAGAATCTAAACAAATAAAGTAAGCAAGTATCAGCTTACCCAATAGATACGGATCCGTAAAAGGAAGAAAAAGCAAGAACTATAAAGTGATCACACACACACACACACTACAAATATACAACGTAACAATTATATGTACAGAAAATTTACATACCACGACCTAGGCCAGCCACAGACATTAAAGCGATTGTAAAAGATTTTTGTATCCAATATAAAAAAAAAAATTTGCTAGCCAACTTTTTTTTTTTTTTTTTTTTAAGGCTCCATGTACACTAGTGCTTAAAAATATGATGGATAAAAATTGCTGGTAATTGGATTTTAGAAGCTTTTTAGGAGCGGTCGATTAGCATTTTTGCAGTAAAAAAAATAAAATACCCAAAAACGCTATTAGTAGCATTTCTTCTGGGGAAACACTCCCTATAAACGTTTCTGCTCCTAAATGCTGAAGCTCAAAAAAAACAAAGCTATAAACCTAAAGTATAACACCATTTAGCCTCTAGGAGCAGAAAAAAAATAAAAAAAATAAAAAGAATTTATATACTTGCCTGTTCCTATTGCACAGAGAGGTCACTTTCCTTTTTCCTGGGGTCCCTCACTTGCATTATTTGCTGCTTCACACAAGTGTCCCCTTGGTGGGCTCACCTCCTAAAAATATGACATTCTATCCCTGCCTGACGATACAGAGGACATCAAGTCATTGACCTGGAACAAGTATGCAGATTAGACTTAGGCCTCATGTACACTGGGTGTCAAAAATGCTGCTTTTCATAAAGCTTGACTTTACTGCCTCTAAACAGCCCTCCATGTTAGAGAAGTACAACCAAAGCTCACTCTGGTGATCACAGTAGTGGTTTGTTCTGACTTCCTGTGAGCAGGTAGCTGTGAGAACCGAGCGATCAGCGGTGTTCGATCTCTCAGTTCTCAGTGTTTGAGCCAGCGAGGGAAAACAATGCCGCATCCACCTAGGCAAGTATGATTACGACCAAAAATAAATAAAAATTCCACACTTTTTAGAGCGTTAAAAAAAATATTTTACAAACTTGTTATACTTACCTGTTCTGTGCAACGATTTTGCAAAAAGCAGCCCCTATCCTCTTCTCGGGTTGGCTGCTGGCGCTCTGGGCCCTTTTCAAAGTGCCCCTGTAGCATTCCGCTTGTCAACGCCCGAGCTGGCTCGGTGTCCATAAAATGCAGCTGTGTTCTTACTGTGACCATTTTAACCGTACCCAGGAATGGCTCACCCACCTTGGTCCAATCTAACCAATGAACAGCCTCAGGAAAGTAAAACAGGGGCACGGGGGAGGCCAGAGAGTACAAGGTGTTTTTTCACCTTAAAGCGGAGTGCCACCCAAAAGTGGAACTTCTGCTCAATCCACTCCTTGCCCCCTTACATGCCACATTTGGGGGGGGGGGGGGAGGCTTCAGGAAGAATGGGACATCCTGTCCTACTTCCTCCTTCCGCCCAGGGACCACTAAGGCAAAACGTCACATTGCCTTTTGGCGGCCCCTCCCTGTAGGCGATCGCCTGACCAATCACAGGGCGCAGCGCCGCTCACGCATGCACAGCGAGTGCCTGGCCATGAAGCCAAAAGCCGTCGCGGCTGGGTGCCCACACTAACAATGAGGATGTCGGCTGGAAAGGGGGGGGGGGGGGAGGAGCAGAGCTCCGGCCGGTGATCCGACGATATGGTTCCGGCTATCGAGATGGTTCCTGTAAGGACTGCGCAGGCGCAATCCTTACCGATGGAACCTCTGCCGGCATACAGGGCTCCACTCGCTCGGCGGCCTGGCTCTTTAACATCCTCCAATCCATGGGGATGTTAAGGAATGAGCCTGGATGCCGGCCGAGGTGCGGAGATTTCCGTCGGCAAGGATTGCGCCTGCGCAGCCCTTACATGAACCATCTCGATAGGGGAACCTTAACGACAAGTCACGGGCGCGTCGCTGGACCGTGCAGCAGGTGAGTGCATGTTTATTAAAAGCCATTAGCTACACTTTGTAGCTGTTAACTTTTAATGAACATTAAAAATGCCTGGAACTCCCCTTTAATGCATAGGATGCATTAAGGTAAAAAAACTTTTGTCATTTTGGATAGCGCAAGCAAGGGTTATAAACAGAGCTTTTTTTTGCCATCTGGGTCTCGTAGAAATTTACCTTCACTTCCTGTTCCATAGCCAAACAGGAAGTGAAAGAAAATCACTGCAAATCAAGGAAATTCCCTGGCGACCCCCAGAACTAGTGTCCCCATTGGAAGATTTCTCCTCTACTTTTCTAGGGACAACCCAATAAAATTATGATTTTCTTAGAGGGCGAATCCCTTGAATGGGGGCACATGCTACAAAAAAAAAAAAAAAAAAACTGTCAGGGGGTTCAATCTCCCTCCACTATACAAAAAAAAGGTTTGCCTTTAATTCTACTTTAAGCCCAATATGCCCGGGACTGCTTGGTACAGATGTGTCTGGGCATGGTGCCACTTGTGGTCCAGTGTGGATCTCTGGACATGGAGGCAAGGTTTACAGTGATCTGGCTGGCAGAGGTCATAATGTAAACGGGAGCATAGACCAGCGAGGGACATGGGGACACAGACATGGACAGTTCAGTACAATCGTGCCAAATGTTAGAATTTGCTTAGACAGCATAAAATAAGACCTCAATCCACCCATAGACACAATATTTATGGAAAACGCTCTTCAAATATCTGGCTTGGTACCACGTTCTCCACACCAATGGTGCCACACATGCTTTGACTATGATGTGTAATTCAAACACTTAAACGACCATCATTTCTCTTCTGATCACTTTAAACCAGATATTCCATGAATACGATTTTATTTCAAGTAAACCGATAAGATTACATAATGGAAAGGCCCAATCAGGTAGTAAGTGTGACTATCATCACTTTCAATTGAAATCCACTTCCCCATGATCGGCATATCGATCGAATGGGTTGTTTACTTTTCCAATCAATCTTTCCCGAGAAACAGTGGGTGAACACCATTACACCATTGGAGAGACCAGGCATATGCTTAGGGCCATCTAATATTATTTGGACCCTAGGCAAACATGTTCTTGGGCTCTCTCGAATTCACTTAACTATTTACAGGCAGTGTGGGCGCAAGGGGCAGCTGCTTTGGGCCCCACAACAATGACTAGCACAGGGCAGCTGTGCCTTTTGCCCTGTGCTAAAGACAGCCCTGCATATGCCGGCCATAGAACAGAGGGGGGCACCAGCCTAGTGCATTATCCCTGGGGTAATTTATATGAAGTGTAAAAACACTCAAACAGTGAAGGTACACAGCATGTCCAGCCATAGTCTCATGGCACAGTGTAAAGTGGGACCCAGAGTAGTCCCAACTAGTCCAGAATTCAGAACCAGCTTACGGATTTCAAGGGTAAAACCCTCTTAATCAGAGGTGATGTGTTGGTGGCTCTGATAAAGAGGGTTTACCCTCGAAACAAGCAAGTCAGTTCTGGATACTGGGGGGGGGGGGGGGGTGTTTTCTTGGCATTCGACTACTCTGGGTCCCCTTATCCACTGTGCCACGGCTCGACATGCTGTGTACCTTCACTGTGAGTATGTTTTTAATCTTCATATAATAAAGTACCCCCAGGAAAATGCACTAGGCGGGTGTGCCCTCTGTTCTTTTACATCAGGGTACCCCCAGACGTTGAGGGCAGCAAGGCTCGGCTCACTCCCCCCTTTTTAAAGGAGGTACGTGCAAATTGACACTCGCCTGCCACACTTATGCACAGGAGCCGTTCTATTCCATATGCTGGCCATACACACGCTTCTAAACGGTATTATCCAATATGCATTGTGATCAGGATGATCAATTACGACGTAACTTTTCTCCTGATCAGTTATAAATTCAAACAATTGACCAGGGTGGAAAATGATCATGAATGAAATTGACAGCACTGAGGATTTGGCCAAACATGCCACTGCATTTTGATTGGATGGCGGAAACCGAGACACGACAGAACCTAGGTCTGTATCTGCCAACTGTTAATGGAAACCAGCCTCCCCATGCGTGCGATATCAGGTTGTATTATTGCCCACCAAGTACGCCGATCAGGAGAGGGACTAGAACAGATAACCTAATCGTGAATCGGACGCAATAAAAATGCCGTCATCTTCCTCGTGGTACAGACGCCATTACACCTTATCCTGCAGAACAGACTGACAGATCCCCATTACACTGCAGATTATAGCGATAACAGGTGCAGGAGAGGAGTACGCGATCAGGTTACCCGTCCTAAAGAAAAGACGGAGCTGGCTAGAACTGGATGGAGGAGGAGGAGGAGGATTACCATTGCTGCACACCGATACACAGGGCCAAGGAGGGAGAGAGGACCATAAAACTTATTTATCTGGGTGTACTTTGATCCCGGGATACTTTGTTCCTGTATATACAGGAGTGGGGGGGGGGGGGGGGGACAACAATGATACGGGGGAGGGGAGGACATTAGTAACCTGGAGGACTAAGATGGGGAGAGGGGACACCGGATCATTTTGTTATTAGTCTATGAATTATTAGGATTCCAGTACTACCAATAAGACAAAAACATTCCTTTAAATAAATATCACCTCACTGAGAAATGGCTCCAAGGAGGAGATGATTGGTTTATTTAGATATAAAATATGAGAATTATATACATACATTATATATATACACATACATACATACATATATATATATACACAAAAAAATAATATATATATATATATATATATATATATATATATATATATATATATATATATATATATAAAAATAAAAAAATAAAAAAAAAAAATAAAGAGTTGAAATACATTTATAAAAACACACTAATATTTATATTAGTGTGTGTGTGTATATTAAAAACAAATATATATGTATATAAATATAACATTTTATAAAGTTATACATTTTTTTTAAGATATATTTTTTTTCCCCCCAGTTTTTTTAAATAAAATGTGAAATATAGACAGCATCAAAAAATATTTTTAAAAAATAAAAAAGGGGTCACTAGCATGCCAAAGCAAGAAGAGCTGCAAGATTACTGATCAATACAAGAAGATCAGAAAGAGGGGGGGGGGGGGGGGGTTGCTGTGATCCATCCAGTAGTAGAGATCCCATGGAGAATATGGGGGGGGGGGGGGGGGGTGGGTCACTATGAGAAGCAATCTGGCAGTGTATGGGCAGCTCTGCCGATCAGAGGTGTGCACTCCTCCCATACTGACAGATGGATCGGGGTGATCATAGGACAGGTGTAGGGAGGAATTTGCTGTAAGTAGGAGAAGCTCCATCTGCAATCCACGTCCCGTGCAATGTAATCCTAGTCTGTAAAGAATTGCAAGTCCCAGCACCCCGCACAGGCCGCGGCCCCCTCCCGCACTCACCGTGGTATATCACTCCTCTCTCTCTCGGTGGATTCCTCTCCGTAGACTTCCTAGTTCTGCTCTCACCGCACCTGCCGCACAACTCAGCACCTGTACTGCCCCGCCCACACTGTACACGTCACCCGTCTCGGGGAGCGCCTTATATAAAGGTGTGGGGGGGGGGGGGGGCGGAGGAGCGCCACCTACAGGAGGAGAGTGCTAAAACCCCGGACTCGTCATCACAGGGGGAGGGAGAGGAGACGTGTCCGGGGATGTGGGGGATTACCGAGACACACACAGAGGTCAATGCAAGAGCTGCCTCTATGTGGTGTGCTGGCATGACGGGGATGGAGATCTCTCTGGGGGGGGGGGGCAGAATGTGGGTTCAGGAATGTCATCCTCCTCCTTATGTCACCGACCTAGGGGAAGAATGAGAAGATCACACCCAGGGCACAGATCAGGAAGGAACAACTGCAGGACCAGGATGACAAGAACAGGATGACAGCTGCTTAACCACTTCAGTTTTATGGCATTTTTATTAATATATATTTTTTTTACTAGTAATGGCGGCGATCTGCGATTTTTATTGGTACTGCGACATTATGGCGGACACTTCGGACACTTTTGACACATTTTTGGGACCATTGGCATTTTTATAGCGATCAGTGCTATAAAAATGCATTAATTACTGTAAAAATGTCACTGGCATGGAAGGTGTTAACACTAGGGGGCGAGAAAGGGGTTAATTATGTTCCCTAGGTGTGTTCCAACTGAAGGGGGGGTGGGACTGACTTGGGGAAATGACTGATCGCTGTTCATACATTGTATGAACAACGATCAGTCATTTCTCCCCCTGACAGGACCAGGAGCTGGTTCTCGCTCTGTAACGAGCGATCGCGCGGTGCCCGGCGGTGATCGCGCCTGCCAGGCACGTGCATCAGCACCAGGGGGTGAGCGGGGGGGCGTGCGTGCGCCCCTAGTGGCTTAAATGCAAAATCACGTAATATTTCGTACAGCCGAGCCGACCTGCCTCCGTAAAACTGCTGTGGCTGGTCGGCAACTGGTTAATGGAGATAGCAACCTAATACGAATGTCAGCTGCAGGAGCAAGGTGACAGGATCAAAGTGACAGGATCAGGATGACAGCCTAAGGATCAGGGTGACTGGATCAGGACGACAGACTAAGAATTAGGGTAACAGGATCAGGGTGACTGGATCAGGGTGACAGCTCAAGGATCGGGGTGACAGCCTAAGGATTAGGGTGACTGGATCAGGGTGACAGCCTAAGGATTAGTGTGACGGGATCAGGGTGACAGCCTAAGGATCAGGGTGACAGGATCAGGATGACAACCTAAGGATCAGGGTGACTGGATCAGGATGACAGACTAAGGATTAGGGTGACTGGATCAGGGTGACAGCTCAAGGATCGGGGTGACAGCCTAAGGATTAGGGTGACTGGATCAGGGTGACAGCCTAAGGATTAGTGTGACGGGATCAGGGTGACAGCCTAAGGATCAGGGTGACAGGATCAGGATGACAGCCTAAGGATCAGGGTGACTGGATCAGGACGACAGACTAAGAATTAGGGTAACAGGATCAGGGTGACTGGATCAGGGTGACAGCTCAAGGATCGGGGTGACAGCCTAAGGATTAGGGTGACTGGATCAGGGTGACAGCCTAAGGATTAGTGTGACGGGATCAGGGTGACAGCCTAAGGATCAGGGTGACAGGATCAGGATGACAGGATCAGGATGACAGACTAAGGATTAGGGTGACTGGATCAGGGTGACAGCTCAAGGATCGGGTTGACAGCCTAAGGATTAGGGTGACTGGATCAGGATGACAGCCTAAGGATTAGGGTGACAGGATCAGGGTGACAGCCTAAGGATCAGGGTGACAGGATCAGGATGACAACCTAAGGATCAGGGTGACTGGATCAGGATGACAGACTAAGGATTAGGGTGACTGGATCAGGGTGACAGCCTAAGGATCAGGGTGACAGGATCAGGATGACAGACTAAGGATTAGGGTGACAGCCTAAGGATCAGGGTAATTAGATCAGGATGACAGCCTAAGAATTATGGTGACAGGATCAGGATGACAGCCTAAGGATCAGGATGGGGCCTAAGGATCAGAAAGACAGCCTAAGGGTCAAGATATCAGGATGATAGCCTAAGGATTAGCGTGACAGAATCAGGATGACAGCCTAAGGATCATGATGGGGGCCTCAGGTAGACAGTTTCAGAATGGTAGCCTAAGGATCAGGATGACAGCCTAAGGACCAGGATAACAAATTCAAGATGGGGAGCCTAAAGATCAAGATGGCAGGATCAGGATTACAGATCAGGATGGTAACCTTAGGATCAGGATAGCAGCTTAAGGATCAGGATGAACAGTTCAGAATGGTACTCTCAGAATAAGAATGACAATTGCAAGATGAAATGGAAGCCTCAACATCAGGATGACAGCCTTGGGATAAGAAAAGTCATTGCAGGATCAGGATAACAGCCTTGGGATAGGAATAGTCATTGCAGGATCAGGATGACAGCCTTGGGATAGGAATATGCATTGCAGTATCAGGATGACAGCCTTGGGATAGGAATATGCAATGCAGGATCAGGATGACAGCCTCCGGCTCTACACTGTTAGAGCAATATCAGCTTCCATATTTCATCACAGGTTCCCTTTAAATGAGAAAAATCTGTAGACTAATACTGATGACAAGAAGAATACTCATTGTGAGATATTTTGTATCCTTCATAGATGATCTATAACAAAGTATCACTTGTGATGGTGAATGATGGATACATGTGTTTGGTAATGAACATTCTTTTTCTTCCTCCTTCCTCTTGACTGAATTGCACATTATATACACAGGTGGCCATAGATAGACAGACAGACATGTGACTGAGGATGATGCAGACAAGTCTGCCGGTTTTCCTGGTGGGAAAAAAAGAGTACCGGTTTGCCTCTTACACACGAACTGTGAGGAGAGCTTTTGGTTGGGAATCCCAGCCGTGTGTATGCTCCTCGCAGTTTTTGCGACTGTAAAACTACCCAAAAACCGCCGGCCAAAAAAAAAAGAGAGCCAGTTATCTTGTTTCCCGCTGGGAAAACCAGCTGACTTTTGCCCGGTGTTTTTTGTCAGTTTTCCTATGGGAAAAACTGCGATGGAGCATACACACGGCCGGCATTCCCGACCAAAGCTCCATCGCAGATTTCCTGTCAGGAAAACCAGCCGTGTGTAGGGGAAAGACTGAACTGAATAGGTTCTCGGGTTTCCCGTAGGAAATCCCATACGTGTGTACGAGGTAGTTTTCTTTTTTTGTCTGGCGGTTTTTGGGCAGTTTTCCTGTCGGAAAAACTGCGAAGAGCATACACACGACCGGGATTCCCGGCCAAAAGCTCTCCTCACAGGGATTCCCAGCCAAAAGCTCTCCTCACAGGGATTCCCGGCCAAAAGCTCTCCTCACAGGGATTCCCGACCAAAAGCTCTCTTCACAGTTTTTCATAAAAGCTCTCCTCACAGGGATTCCCGGGCAAAAGCTCTCCTCACAGGGATTTCCGGCCAAAAGCTCTCCTCACAGGGATTCCTGGCCAAAAGCTCTCCTCACAGGGATTCCCCTGCCAAAAGCTCTCCTCACAGGGATTCCCGGCCAAAAGCTCTCCTCACAGGGATTTCCGGCCAAAAACTCTCCTCACAGGGATTCCCGGCCAAAAGCTCTCCTCACAGGGATTCCCGGCCAAAAGCTCTCCTCACAGGGATTCCGGCCAAAAGCTCTCCTCACAGGGATTCCCGCCCAAAAGCTCTCCTCACAGGGATTCCCGGCCAAAAGCTCTCCTCACAGGGATTCCCGGCCAAAAGCTCTCCTCACAGGGATTCCCGGCCAAAAGCTCTCCTCACAGGGATTCCCGCCCAAAAGCTCTCCTCACAGGGATTCCCGCCCAAAAGCTCTCCTCACAGGGATTCCCAGCCAAAAGCTCTCCTCACAGGGATTCCCGGCCAAAAGCTCTCCTCACAGGGATTTCCGGCCAAAAGCTCTCCTCACAGGGATTCCCGGCCAAAAGCTCTCCTCACAGGGATTTCCGGCCAAAAGCTCTCCTCACAGGGATTCCCGGCCAAAAGCTCTCCTCACAGGGAAAACTGATTGTGCGTACGAGGCATTACTCTGTGTATCTGTTTCCATGTAACCTCCTCCACAAGCTCTCAAGCCTCTCCTTTCTTTCTCACTTGCGTTTGTTTGGACTTGAGTAGTTAATCTTAGTTGCGATCATCACTGCACTACACCTAACATAGCCCATCATTCATGGTCCATCTCGGGAATGAAGCAAGAGATGGTGGCTACAATGCAAATACTGTGGGACCATGGAGAGCGATAGTCACCCTGTAAGAGGAAATCAAATCACAGCTGGAAAAAAAAATGGAGATTTTTCTGTTTTTGAACTAGGGGTTCAGTCACTTTAGGCATGGAGGTGGATCCATGTTGGTTTTGGGGGGTGTGGTGGATAAAGCATATCAGAGAACGCCATAAAAATGAGAGCACTATGAATGCAGCATGTTATAAAAACAATATTGAAGTAAAATAGATTTGACCGCATTTTACAACCCCTGTAAGGGTTTATACTTGTGTTCCGTTAGGGAGATTTCCTTTATTTCCTGACACACAACAGAGAGAATTTCTCCAAAGTGAGAAAAATTCCCTCTATTCCTCTAATGTACAACTCAAATCTTCCTAGACTTTCAGTCCTGGTAACAGTGTTCACTTGGACCCATAGTGAGGGTGATCTCCCCATTGGAGACACAAACCTGACAGAGGTTCTAATCCTTTTAAATTATCCAAAATTGAAAGAAATGGCTTTAGATACACGTTAAGAACTTTATAATACCCCTTAGTGCGTAATAGAATTCAGAATAACACTTTTATTGTGACCATGCATATAGCAATCCTTCATTTAGGCCAGTCTTTCTCAACCTTCTTAGAGAAGCCCTTGAAAAGATCTGGTTTCCGGGAACCCCAGCTAATAAAGACTGTGGGGTTGATTTAGGCCCCTTTCTCTCTTGTGCTACTCCAAAGTCGCGTGATTTTGCGGCCGAGATTTCGACAAGACTGTCAATCTGACTTTGCCCTACGACTTGAAGTACAATTTCAATGACCAAGGAAGCGACTTTGATCCCCCAAAAATTAGGGGGAACTCCACGCCAATTTTGATAAAAAAACAATTCACGCTTCTCCTGCCCACTATTCAGATGTCCGGCCCCCCGTTGAGCTCCGGCCATCTAAATAACAGTGGTGGGTGTGTTTTGGAAGTGCCTGATTAGAGCATAGGCTTCCCAGTTAGAGCCTGTGGGCTATAATCGGCTTCCAAATGGTTAACCAGAGCTGTGTTAGAGAATTGCTTCCCTAACACTGACCCGCCTCTCAGCCAATCAGGTTCACCGGGTCTGGTTATCAGTCACCTGATTGGCTGAAGCGGCAGGCTTGGAAGGATGAGAAGAGGAGCGGGCGGGAGTAGAGTCTTCCTCATCGAGGAAGAAATGGTGGACAAAGCTCGCCGCCTGCCGTAGTTACCCACTGCCGAACCAAGACAAGGTAAGGGCCGGGCATGCAGGGGGCAATGTTTGGGGCACTGTGGCAACACTTGAGGCAAATTGGCAGCATTGGGCACACTAGCAGCACTGGGCACATGGCACACTGGCAGCATTGGGCACATGGCACACTGGCAGCATTTTGTACACTGGCAGCATTTGATGGCACAGTGGCAGCGTTTGATGGCACAGTGGCAGCGTTTGATGGCACAGTGGCAGCGTTTGATGGCACAGTGGTGGCAGCGTTTGATGGCACAGTGGCAGCGTTTTTGTTTTTGTTTTTTCAAATTCTTTTCAGTTTATTTTTTTTAGCACCAGCCGCCACTGCTCTGGAGGAATCCTTGTTGGGAATGGCTGGTCTAGACAGATGGCATAGTCGCAGCATTTGGTGGGCACTGGCGCAGCATTTGATGGCACAGTGGCAGCGTTTGATGGCACAGTGGCAGCATTTGATGGCACAGTGGCAGCGTTTGATGGCACATTGGCAGCGTTTGATGGCACAGTGACAGCGTTTGATGGCACAGTGACAGCATTTGATGGCACAGTGACAGTGTTTGATGGCACAGTGGCAGCGTTTCATGTTTTTGTTTTTTCAAATTATTTTCAGTTTATTTATTTTTAGCACCAGCCGCCACTGCTCTGGAGGAATCCTTGTTGGGAATGGCTGGTCTAGACAGATGGCACAGTGGCAGCATTTGGTGGGCACAGTGGCAGCGTTTGATGGCACAGTGAGAGCGTTTGATGGCACAGTGACAGCGTTTAATGGCACAGTGACAGCGTTTAATGGCAAAGTGACAGCGTTTAATGGCAAAGTGACAGCGTTTAATGGCAAAGTGACAGCGTTTGATGTCACAGTGACAGCGTTTGATGACACAGTGACAGCGTTTAATGGCAAAGTGACAGCGTTTGATAGCACAGTGGCAGCGTTTGATGGCACAGTGAGAGCGTTTAATGGCAAAGTGACAGCGTTTGATGGCACAGTGAGAGCGTTTAATGGCAAAGTGACATCGTTTGATAGCACAGTGGCAGCGTTTGATTGCACAGTGGCAGCGTTTGATGGCACAGTGACAGCGTTTAATGGCAAAGTGACAGCGTTTGATGGCACAGTGGCAGCGTTTGATGGCACAGTGGCAGCGTTTGATGGCACAGTGGCAGCGTTTGATGGCACAGTGGCAGCGTTTGATGGCACAGTGGCAGCGTTTGATGGCACAGTGGCAGCATTTGATGTTTTTGTTTTTTTCAAATTATTTTCAGTTTATTTATTTTTTAGCACCAGCCGCCACTGCTCTGGAGGAATCCTTGTTGGGAATGGCTGGTCTAGACAGATGGCACAGTCGCAGCATTTGGTGGGCACAGTCTCAGCATTTGGTGGGGACTGTCGCAGCATTTGATGGCACAGTGGCAGCGTTTGATGGCACAGTGGCAGCGTTTGATGGCACAGTGACAGCGTTTGATGGCACAGTGACAGCGTTTGATGGCACAGTGACAGCGTTTGATGGCACAGTGACAGCGTTTGATGGCACAGTGACAGCGTTTGATGGCAAAGTGGCAGCGTTTGATGGCACAGTGGCAGCGTTTGATGGCACAGTGGCAGCGTTTGATGGCACAGTGGCAGCGTTTGATGGCACAGTGGCAGCGTTTGATGGCACAGTGGCAGCGTTTGATGGCACAGTGGCAGCGTTTGATGGCACAGTGGCAGCGATTGATGGCACAGTGGCAGCGATTGATGGCACAGTGGCAGCGTTTGATGGCACAGTGGCAGCGTTTGATGGCACAGTGGCAGCGATTGATGGCACAGTGGCAGCGTTTGATGGCACAGTGGCAGCGTTTGATGGTTTTTTTTCAAATTCTTTTCAGTTTATTTATTTTTTAGCACCAGCCGCCACTGCTCTGGAGGAATCCTTGTTGGGAATGGCTGGTCTAGACAGATAGAAAACGTACACATTTAACACATCCAATTACGTATGTTAACAAAGCCGGCCTCATAACTACCCAGCAGAGTCAGACAAGGTTTTCCGTTGTGTTTCATCTAATCGATTGCCTGAGATCTGTCTCGAAGCTTATACTGTCCATAGATATGTATGAAAATTGTTGAATGGACTGATTGTCTCCTCATGTCCATGTGTAGCCTAAGTAAAGGGGGTTAAATGGGTCCATTAATAATTAATCTTGCTCTATAACAATGCACACCTAAATAGGTTGCAGGGTTGTTTAAAGTTTAATGAGCTCCACGATGTGTTGCTCAATCTTTCTCTGGCTATGCCTGTTATGATCAGCTGCTGAAACTATTTTCGGCTCCGGTGTGCAGTGCCCATTATTTCTATACACAATGGACATGCTGGTAAGATTAGCTTTCATACAATACTGCGTCTAGTGCTCATTGTATACACTCAGGATATACCTACAGAAACAAAACAGTTATCTCACTTGAGTAAATGTCATCACTGAGTTTATTGTGTGCAACAGATGCATGTGTTTGCCTATGGTAACAGGACTGTGGAGAATTATGCATACTGTACACATGCAGGTCCTCCACAGTGATATTCACAACGATTAGCCACACTCACTATAACATTATGATCACCCACCTAATTCTGAGTAGATCCCCTATTGGCCACCAAAACAGCCCTGACCCGTTGGGGCATGGACTGCAAAATAACATCCAGATGAATGGCATGACACAAGGTTTCCCAGCAGAACATTGCCCAAAGCATCACACTGCCTCCACTGGCTTGCCTTCTTCCCATACTACAGCCTAGTGCCATCTCTTCCCCGGGTAAGTGACACACGGGCCTTCCACATGATGTAAAAGAAAACATGACTCCTCAGACTAAGGCCACCTTCTTTCATTGCTCTATGGTCCAGTTCTGATGCTCACCTGCCCATTTTAGGTGATTTTGGCTGTAGATGCAGGTCAGCATGGGCACCCTAAGCAGTCTGCAGCTACACGGCATAATACACAAGTACAGTGGGGATCGAAAGTTTGGGCACCTAGGTAAAAATGTGTATTAATGTGCATAACGAAGCCAAGGAAAGATGGAAACATTTCCAAAAGGCATCAAATTACAGATTAGACATTCTTATAATATGTCAAAAAAAAGTTAGATTTTATTTCCATAATTTACACTTTCAAAATTACAGAAAACAAAAATATGTCGTCTGCAAAAGTTTGGGCACCCTGCAGAATTTAAAGCATGCACTGCCCCCTTTGCAAAGCTGAGACCTGCCAGTGTCATGGATTGTTCTCAATCATCGTCTGGGAAGACCAGGTGATGTCAATCTCAAAGGTTTTAATTGCCCAGACTCACCTGACCTTGCCCAACAATCAGCACCATGGGTTCTTCTAAGCAGTTGTCTAGAAAACTGAAAATAGTTGTCGCTCACAAAGCTGGAGAAGGCTATAAGAAGATAGCAAAGCGTTTTCAGATGTCAATATCCTCTGTTTGGAATGTAATTAAGAAATGGCAGTCATCAGGAACAGTGAAAGTTAAAGCAAGATCTGGAAGACCAAGAAAAATATCAGACAGAACAGCTTGCAGGATTGTGAGAAAAGCAATTCAAAACCCACGTTTGACTGCACGATCCCTCCAGAAAGATCTGGCAGACACTGGAGTTGTGGTACACTATTCCACTATAAAGAGATACTTGTACAAATATGGTCTTCATGGAAGAGTCATCGGAAGAAAACCTCTTCTACGTCCTCTCCACAAAAATCAGCGTTTGAACTTTGCAAATGAACATGTAGACAAGCCTGATGCATTTTGGAAACAAGTTCTGTGGACCGATGAAGTTTTAAATATAACTTTTTGGCCGGAATGAGCAAAGGTACGTTTGGAGAAGAAAGGGCACAGAATTTAATGGAAATAACCTCTGTCCAACTGTTAAGCATGGGGGTGGATCAATCATGCTTTGGGGTTGTATTGCAGCCAGTGGCACAGGGATATTTCACGAGTAGAAGGAGAAATAGATTCAATACAATTTCGGCAAATTTCGGATGGTAACTTGATGCCATCTGTGAAAAAGCTGAAGTTAAAGAGAGGATGGCTTCTGCAAATGGATAATGATCCTAAACACACCTCAAAATCCACGGGGGGTTACATCAAGAGGCGTAAACTAAAGGCCTTCACAATCTCCTGACCTCAACATAATTGAAAATCTATGGCTAGACCTTAAAAGAGCAGTGCGTGACAGACAGCCCAGATATCTTAAAGAACTGGAAGACTTTTGTAAGGAAGAATGGGCAAAGATACCTCAAACAAGAATTGAAAGACTCTTGGCTGGCTACAAAAAGCGTTTACAAGCTGTGATACTTGCCAAAGGGGGCAGTACAAGATATTAACTCTGCAGGGTGCCCAAACTTTTGCAGACACCATTTTTTTGTTTTCTGTAATCTTGAAAGTGTAAATTATGGAAATAAAATCAATTTTTTTTTGACATATTATAAGAATGTCTAATCTGTAATTTGATGCCTTTTGGAGATTTTCCCATCTTTCCTTTGCTTCTTTATGCACATTAAAATGCCCAAATTTTCGATCCCCACTGTAACTGCCATACAATGTGTGTTCTGACACCTTTCTGTCAAAACCAGGATTAAATTGTTTCAGCAATGTGAGCTACCAGTAGCTCTTCTATTGGATCGGGCTACGTAGGCCAGCCTTCTCTCCCACATGTATCAATGAGCCTTGGCCGCCCATGACCTTTTTTGGGTTTTTTGAACCGCTTATGGTAGGTCCTCACCACTGCAGACCGGGAACAACACACGAGAGCTGTAGTTTTGGAGATGCTCTGTCCCAGTCTAGGTGTTAAAATTTGGCCCTTGTCAAATCCTTATGCTTGCCCCATTTTTTCATGCTTTCTACACAATAACTTCAGGGACAACATGTTCACTTCCCTCCCAATATATCCCACCTACTTTTAGGTGCCACTGTAACAAGACAATCAATGGTATTCACTTTACCTGTCAGTGGTCATAATGTTATGACTGATCATTGTATCTGATCTTCAGTCATCCAAGTCATGACTCATGTAGTCGTATTAACCGGTTAAGACCCGGACCATTATGCAGGTTAAGGACCTACCCCTTTTTGCAATTCGGCACTGCGTCACTTTAACTGACAATTCGTGCGACATGGCTCCCAAACAAAATTGGCATCCTTTTTTTCCCACAAATAGAGCTTTCTTTTGGTGGTATTTGATCACCTCTGCAGTTTTATTTTTTGCGCTAGAAACAAAAATAGAGCGACAATTTAAAAAAATCAATACTTTTTGCTATAATAAATATCCCCAAAACATATATATATATAAAAAAACAACGTTTTTTTCCTTCAGTTTAGGCAGATACGTATTCTTCTACATATTTTTGGTAAAAGAAATCGCAATAAGCGTTTATTGATTGGTTTATGCAAAAGTTATAGCGTTTACAAAATAGGGAATAGTTTTATGTCATTTTTATTAATATATTTTTTTTTACTACTAATGGCAGCAATCATCATTTTTTTTCATGACTGCGACAATATGGCGGACACATTGGACACTATTGAACATTTTTTGGGACCATAGCGAAAAGTGCTATAAAAATGCACTGATTACTGTGAAAATGACAATGGCAGTAAGGAGGTTAACCACTAGGGGGCGCTGTAGGGGTTAAGTGTGACTTCATGTGTGTTTTCTTACTGTAGGGGGGCGTGTCTGGACGTGTGACGTCACTGATCGTCGTTCCCTATAACAGGGAACAGACGATCACTGCCACTGCCACAGAGAAGAACAGGGAAGGTTTGTTTACACTCACCTCTCCCCTTTCTACAGCTCCTGTGACCCGATCGTGGGACACCGGCGGCGATTGGGCCCGTGGGTCCCACAGGCGCGGTCACGGAGCAAGTAGGCCTCTCACTCCACATGGTAGTTGGCGAATCAAAACCAAATTGTACAGTTTGAGCAGCGCTTTACAATATACAGGGGGACAGTACAGTTACAGTACAATTCAATACAAGGGTTAGGAGGGCCCTGCTCATGAGAGCTTACAATCTAATAGGGGTACAAAATAGATAGGATGATGGAGAATATTTTCAGGTAGAGGAAGGATAGGCTTTCCTGAATAAAAGAGTTTTCAGGGATTGCCTAACAGTGAACAGTGTAGGACAGGGGTGCCAAACTCAAATTCTTTGCAGATTGCATTAGCAGCACTATGGTTGGTCTCAAAGGGTCGGTTCTATCTGTAAGACTATATTAATGTATTCACAATAAGGAGTTCACATGTGCACTTTTTACAGAGTGCAGTTTCAGGGTGCTCTAAGCACAGAGTGCAGAGCTCAGGGATTCACTATGTGCATAGTGCAAAATTCAGGGTGTAATACGTACCGACTTCAGGGTACAGGGGTGTTCTATGCACAGGCTGCAGCATTCAGGGGCACTGCCTACAGGCAACTTAGAGTAGTTAGTAGTATGTGGTGTACAAAGTGCAAAGTTTAAGGGTGTGCTATGTACAGAATGCAGGGTACAGAAGTGTGCTATGCAGAGTGTAGCATTCAGGCGTGCACTACATACAGAGTGCAGAGTTCAAGGGTGCACTATGTATGGAGTGCAGTGTTCAGGGGTGTACTTTGTACAGAGTGCAGGGTTGAGGAGTGCGCTACATACAAAGTGCAGGGTTTAGAGGTGTGCTATACACAGTGTGGAGGGTACAGCTCTCTTTCACAGGTTGTCCACATTTCGCTTTCAACCCTCCTCGGCTCTGACCTGTGCACCACTCTTCCCCATCCCCCAACTCTGCACACATCTCCCCCTAAACGCTTCCTTGCATTTCACCTACCCAGCCCTGGCTCTAGTACCTCCAGCAGCATGCCAACTCCACTTCTCTGTCTCACTCGCAAGGAGATCCTTGATTTGCATCTGTGCACCTGGGTACAAATGGGGATCACAGTACAGCTTACCGCTTGATGCCCCATCACACAGTGCACCTGTATCTCCCTTGTCCCTGCCATAAGTGCAGAGTAGACAGGGATCTGTGAGAGACACCAAGAGGAAATCTGTCCTTGTAAATATAGAAGGCTTCTGTGTTTACAAGTGACAGTCGTGAGCGAGGAGCACAGGGTGAGAGCCGGAGGTGGCAGAATGGGTTTCCACCACGTGCCGACTAGAAAAAGCCAAGGGTGCAAGGGATACATGAGATTACTAGGTGGACCAGTTTTAGTTCACAGGCCTTCTGTTTGACACATTTGGTGTAGGAGATAACTGGACTAATTGCTGTAGGGAGTTTGAGAGCATGGGAGAGCCTCTGGAAAAGTCCTGGATGGAAACATGGGAGGAGAAGACAAGGAGCTAGAGAGAAGGAGGTCTTGGGAGGAGCAGAGAGGATAGTTTTGGTGATATTTTGAGACAAATTTAGTGATGTAGCTTTGTGAATGGTTTGGATATTGTTGTTATGGTAATTGTAATGGTAATTGGTAAGGTAGATGAGTTTGGCAGCAGCATTCATGCAGGCTGAAGTGGGATAGCCTATGGAGAGGTAGCCAGGCCAATAAGGAGGGGTTTATGATAGTCAAGGCAAGAGATTCCAAGGGAGGGCAAGTTGACATAATTCTCACTTAGGCGAGAATTGTGGGAGTGGGTACCCGTCCCACCAAAAATGTACCTGTTTTCAGGAAAAATAAAGAAAACACATCAAACTTGTTAAGGGGGGAAGAGGAGGTAGAGCGGTATTTTCACTTTTAAGTGAAGGCCCACTTTACTCTAGTGCAGTGGTCTCCAAACTGCGGCCTGGGGGTCAGACATGGCCCTTTGCCTGCTTTTTCTGCCCTCGAGGCACTATTTCATCCACTGATACCAATAACGGGCACAAATCTCCCCACTGCCACCAATGAACGAACGCCCCAATTCTTCCCAATGACACCAATAATGGGTCACAATTTCTCCAAATAACACCAACAATGGGTCACAATTTCTCTCAATGACGCCAACAATGGGGCCCAATGGCACCAATGATGGGGCACAATTTCTCCCAATGACACCAATGAAGGGGCACAATTTCTCCCAATGACACCAACAATGAGGCCCAATGACACCAATGATGGGACACAATTTCACCAATAACACCAAAGATGGGCATTTTTACCACTGATGTCAGGATCTTTTCTAACTTCCATTGGCCACAGTCCGGCACTCCTAAAGTCTGAAGGACAGTAAACTGGCCTTTTGTTTAGAAAGTTTGGCGACCCCTTAACCAACACAACCATGTTGGTGGTCCCTGGTTAACTGGATGAATTTCGATCACTGTATGGCCAACATAAAGAAAGTAAGCTTTGCCTAGTGGTACACCAATCAGAAGAGAAGAATAGAGAACCTTCCCAGCCTTATCTCTCTATCAGATCGGGGGTTTAAAGCCTGGTACACAGCATTGGAGCCACTGTACTAACAATGGGAGGTTAGTTCAGCAATCTCCTCTACTGAGCTGTTGTGTTCTGATAAACAAAAAAAACCTCAGCTCAGCTCTCTCTGCCATTGGCTGAGAGCGCTGATTGGAAGTTGGTCGTCTGATGATTTTCCAGCGGCCAGCTTCTGTCGGACAGACCGACATACACACAGGCTGAATGTTGGCTATTTTATTTTAGTTGCCCATTGTCTCCCAACATTGGGCCCGTATGTACGGGGTTTAACTCTTGGCATTCATGCGATCATCTCAAATCTGTGCACAATGAAATGATGCAATAGGTTAATGGGAATCAAATTATGAAAAACTGACTGGGCACGGGTACTTGAGAATACGGTCATCATTCGTTAGCCAAGGTCTCAAACACAGCTGTAAACTTTAGACCAAAAGAGTGCTATATAGTTGACAGTGCAGAACAAAGGAGAACTGGTTACAAATATCAACCCATCTTGTCCCTTTCATTTATACAATGTAGTTGTCTCAAGTTTATCTGCCGTACTCTACTCAGTTTGTCATTTGAGTTGTAAAA
>CM056050.1:68054532-68253515 GCA_029574335.1 Rana kukunoris | reverse complement strand
CACACCCCCTCTGGCAAGACAAGACACCACCCCCCCCCCCCTTGACCCCCCCCCCTCTCACTCTTGGCAAGACACACCCCACCCCCCCTCTGGGCAAGACACCAACCCCCCCCCCTCTGGCAAGACACACCACCCCCCCCCTCTGGCAAGACACACCCCCCCCCCCCTCTGGCAAGACACACCCCCCACCCTCTGGCAAGACACACCCCCCCCCCTCTCAGGCAAGGACACACCCCCCCCCCCTCTAGCACAAGACACCACCCCCCCCCCTCAGGCAAGACACCACCCCCCCCCCCCTCTGGCAAAGACACACCCCCCCCCCCTCAGCAAAGACAACACACCCCCACCCCCCCATTCAAGGCAACACACAAGACACACCCCCCCCCCCTCAGGCAAGACACACCCCCCCCCTCACCAGGCAAGACCACAACCCCCCACCCCCCCCTCAGGCAAGACACACCACCCCCCCTCAGGCAAGACACACACCCCCCCCCCCTCAGGCAAACAAGACCCACCCCCCCCCTCAGGCAAGACACACCCCCCCCCCTCAGGCAAGACACACCCCCCCCCTCTCAGGCAAGACACACCCCCCCCCTCAGGCAAGACTCACCCCCCCCCAATCAGGCAAGACACCCCCACCCCCCCTCAGGCCAAGACACACCCCCCCTCAGGCAAGACACACCCCCCCCCCTCAGGCAAGACACACCCCCCCCCTCAGGCAAGACACACCCCCCCCTCAGGCGGCAGACACAACCCCCCCCCCTCAGGCAAGGACACGACCACCCCCCCCTCAGGCTAAGACACACCCCCCCCTCAGGCAAGACACACCCCCCCCCCCATTCAGGCAAGACACAACACCCCCCCCCTCAGGCAAGACACACCCCCCCCCTCAGGCAAGACACACCCCCCCCCTCAGGCAAGACACACTCACACCCCCACCTCAGGCAAGACACACCCCCCCCCCCCTCAGGCAAGACACACCCCCCCCTCAGGCAAGACACACCCCCCCCCTCAGGCAAGACACACCCCCCCCCCTCAGGCAAGACACACCCACCCCCCCTCAGGCAAGACACACACCCCCCCCCTCAGGCAAAAGACAAGACACACCCCCCCCCCCTCAGGCAAGACACACCCCCCCCCTCAGGCAAGAGACACCCCCCCCCCTCAGGCAAGAGACACCCCCCCTGTGGCACATTTATGTACATCTAGAAGATAAAAATCAAGTAGCTTTACAGCTGCCTGAATCATTTCTCCAAAAAAAAAAAAACTAACAACTCACTGTGTAAGGTTCCCAATTGTGCTTTTATGTTGTCACATTCTCATGTGGGCTTCCAATAGAGACAAGGGGATGAAACATTACATAAGCATGCTCCACCGTTGTCACCATCTGGAAAACCATTTGATATCTTCAGATCCCACTTTAAGAATGAAGGTTAAGGAACACTTCGGGTTTGTTTGGTCACTCATGTGGGTTCACTTTCGCAATCCTGTCACCCAGAATCAGCCAACAGCAGGGTTTAGCCACTCCAGTCTCTAGATGTATCCCAACAATGTCAATATCCACCAAGATTCTTGACTGGAACCTGCTCCTGAGCTGGTGACTGTCACAACTCTGCTCTGAGTGACCCGATTTTTTTCTGATCGACACCGTGCCCGTCCCAAGAAGCTGCGGGCAGGAGTTTAGGCAAGGCCGCAACTTCGGCCTAGTCTCCGCAATCCTGGGAAAAGGCCGCGAACTAGGCTGAGGCCTCGCCTAAAAAATCCTGCCCGCAGCTCACCTCGATCCAGGATCGCTACGAGCAAGATTTTTTAGGTGAGGCCGCGGCTTCAGTCTAGTCCGAAGCTCCAGTCCAATAATAAAAATAAAAAAACCTGCACGATTTGACCTCCCAACTCTATTCAAAATAGATTTTTTCCCCACCCCACGAGAATAAGATCCAAGGCAGTGGGCTCCAAACTGCAGCCATTTGCTCTTTTTTTCCAGCCCTTCGGCACCATTAAATCCACTGATGGCAACAGTGGGGCACAATTCCTCCCAAACACCAATGAAGCCCAACGACATCAATAGTGGGGCACAACTTCTGACACAACAACCATAGAGCCCTAATGATGAAACCATGAACCCCTCCTACTGAAACTGTCACTGGGGAGTTTTTTCCCAGTAACATCAAGACCTTACTACTTCCAATGGCCACAATCTGCCCCCCTAAAGTCTGAAGGAAAGGAAACTGCCCCCCCCTTTTTTTTAGAAAGTTTGGAGACCCCTGATTTAAGAAATTCAACCCTTAAAAAGGCCATGTCCCTGAAAAACATCTGGGCATGACCCCCTGACAAGAACCATTACAAAAGGAAAACCCTCTCCAAACTTAAATATGCCCTCACCAGTGTCAACTGTGCCACAATGTTCTGTTCTAAATCTAGACCAATAAGGAAACCACTCATTTCCATCTGTAGGTATACTACAGTTACTCTCACTTTTAGTACCAGCAGCAAAGGTGTACTTCAGCAAGTTCAGCATTTAGCTTAAAGCAATCTGAAATTTTAATCGAAGATTCTTACAAGCCATCTGGCCTTCTCCACCACATGGTAATTAAAAGACCTTGAACAGACATTTGATTCCACAGTTGGCAGCATGCAGCACTCGATATTGTTTACCCATCTTCTTCCATGCCAGCTGGCAATGTACTTCAAATGCACAAGTCTGCGTATAAAACTTTGCTTTGAGTTCCCAGTCTGTCCACAAATGTGGGAAAAGCCCAAAAGCACAGTCTCCCAATTTCAGTCTGAACTACCATGTTTCTTTATACACGTCAATGTGAGCGCGTGTCCCGACATCCATACACACTGCCCCCAACGGCAATTTAGATTAACGTTAACGTTCAACTCCAAGGGCTTGTTCACAGCCATTTGCATTAAGCTGCATTGATCTACATTAATTCAAGTAAAAGCAGGCTCACCACAAGCACAAAGCAATTACCGGCTGCTGGCTATGTGGCGGCCAGTTCACACCACAGCAATGCGTTTGTGTGCAAAAAAACCCAAAAAAACGCACGTGTACAAATGCCTGTTATATTGTCTATACCCCAATCTCATCCTGAGCAAAGCTTTCATAGCGCTTCATGGTGTGTTGTAGACGCCTGCCAATTGTTCTACATCAGCATGTCCAAAGTCCGGCCCGCGGGCCAATTGCAGCCCTCGTTCTAGTTTAATTTGGCCCCACCGGTAATTTGGAGAGAAATTATATATATATATATATATATATATATATATATATATATATATATATATATATATATATATATAATATATATATATATATATATATATATATATATATAATATATATATATATATCACACACACACACATACATATACACACACATATACACACACATAACACACATATACACACACACACACATATACACACACACACAAAACACCTAACACACACACACACATATACACACACACACACATATACACCACCACACCACATATACACACACACACACATATACACACACACATACACACACACACATATACACACACATATACACACACACACACATATACACACACACACACATATACACACACACACACACACATATATACACACACACCACACACACACACACATATATACACACACACACACACACACATATATATACACACACACACATATACACACACACACACACACATACAAGAGAGAGATTAGATAGATATCTATCGTTTGTGGCCCCCAATGAATCCCTGACACCACGGATTTGTTGGGGGCCACAAAAGCTATATACCGTAATTAAAGTTCTGTCAGCCTCGGAGGAGACAGGGAGGGGGCCGAAAAGTCCTGTCAGTATACATACCGGAGAATCTCCTGTTTACTCAGTGGCATCTGTAATAGGAAGTCCTGTCTCCTGGGCTGCCATTGGACGTCTATCTGTCTATCATAGGAGGAGGGACTTTGTATTAAAAAGGCCCGCCGAGCAAACAGAGATTCTCCTGTATGTAATCTGTTAACACTCGTCCCGCCCCCCCAGAGGCTGCAGATGGCCATGGATCAGGCCATCAGGCTACACTGATGGCAATGGTGAGGCTGCATTGATGGGCAGTGAACCTTATTTTGCTTTACAGTTCTTTAACCACTTAAGACCCGGACCAATACGCTGGTAAATGATCCAAGGTGTTTTTGCGATTCGGCACTAGCGTCGCTTTAAACAACAATTTGCGTCCTTTTCTTCCCACAAATAGAGCTTTCTTTTGGTGGTATTTGATCACCTCTGCGATTTTTATTTTTTGCGCTATATACAAAAATAGAGCGACATTTTTGAAAAAAAAAACACTATTTTTTTACTTTTTGTTAAAAAAAAATCAAATAAACTAAATTTTAGTCAAACATTTAGGCCAAAATTTATTTAGCCCACATGTCTTTAGTAAAAAAAAAAAAAATCGCAATAAAAAAAAAATAGCTACCTAGCAACAGCGACACTAATACAGCGATCAAAAAATGATCGCTTAGTGACGCTGGCAATAGGGAGTGAAAGGGTTAACTAGGGCGGTGATCAGGGGTTAAAACTTTATTAGGGGGGTGGGGGGGCTATCCTAAACCTAACAGTAACTGTTTTTTTACACTGCCTGTCACACTGACAACTAAATGCAGTGATTATCACTGCATTCAGTGACACTGTGACAGGGGTGGGTGGGGGGGCGATCACAAGGGTTAATATGCCTATGTGATGTGTGTCAGTGTTTGTGTTGGTGCACACTTACTTGTCATGTCTTCTCTCATCAGCAGCGCTGGGAAACAGCGCTGCGATGAGAAATACATCATTTTCTCCCTTCCGTGTAAACACAGAGAGGAGGAAGTGACGGTTGGGAGCGCGCGCTCCCATTGGCTGGGAGCGATCGCTGGGGGGGCGGGTATTCGCCGACATCCGCCCCAGACCCCGGATCGCTCCCCGGAGCCGGGGGACCCCCGCACACGCCGCGGAGGGGGGGGTCCCGATGGGACCCGAACCGCATGTAGGCAGGACAAAATTTACGCCCTTGTGCCTGTACGGTGCCATTCTGTGCCCGTATAGTGGTGCGGGGTCCTTAGTGGTTAAAAAAAAAAAAAAAAATCCAGAAATGTCTCTTAAAGAGAAGGTGCGGCGTTTAACGCTGATAATATGGCATATATCCAAATAACACCCCAAGCTCATCCATAGACTCACCACACAGCCACAGAGGCAAGAGAATTCTTGTGGGGTAGTGTATTGTTAATTTGCATTTAATTTTAATGGTTCAAAAAATGTTAGGCAAAATGGTCGCCCTCGTGCATGTTCAACCCTCCATCAAATCCTGGCCCTCTTTGAAAAAAGTTTTGAACCCCCTGTTCTACATGATCACCTCCTCTTAGCCCTACATGATTTTCTGTTCAACCAGCAGATTCATTCAGATGGTCACAGCCTGATTATAGGTTATAAACCAATAAAGGGGCTCACGACAAAGCGCTCAAATCTTGTAGCCAAGTTTGCATGTGGTATAGTATATAAATTGAGGGGTGGTTGGGCAATGCTGCCATGTTACAGGTAACACCCTGAATATGGGTTTCATATGACACGTGCTCTGAAAGTTGGAGTATGCTTAAAACCGTAGATCACGAGCTACCGGTAGATATCGGATCGGCCTGCTGACCAACCATTCCAGAGCAAACAGAGTGCAATGCAGAGGGACATCAGTGAAACCTCAGATTAACATTAACAAGCGTTTTGCAATAAAGCAATTTTTTTTTTTTTACGTCCGTTTTGCGAGAGATTTCGCAAAACAAACAGGATTCAAGCCAAAGCAGTGTGCAGTACCGCATTGGCCAACGGTTCGGGAAACTCAGTTTCCGAGTTCAGCCGAGCTGTCCGAGCCTTTCAAGGCTCCCGATGCACCCCCCACCTCTGGCCACATGCGTATTGCATGCCATAGAAAATGCAGAACTATTTATGGGGAAACTCACTTTGATATGCAATCGTTTTGGGATTATGAGCATTCTCTGGAACGGATTTATGCTCATAATCCAAGGTTCCACTGTACTTATAAAGTTGGAGCTGTAGTAGGGAGCAAGAGCCACAAGCAGATTCCTCTTCTGTAGTGCTGGTTCATGTCTCTAAGCGGAGTAATACCCACTGCACATCACCTCTTATTCCAGCTAGTGGTCTCCAGAGTGGTGCCAACAGCAGGAAAGATCTTCAGGTCAGTGTGAAGACATACACTGGGCATTATAATATAGGGCTGTTTTCACACACTGGGTGTAGTGCACCTGCAGCTTTTCTGCACTTGGCCATAGCCTATTATATCTTGCCGTTTTATTACCCCCTAACTTTACACGTGAACGAGCACAAGCGCTGCTCCTCTGAAAAGCGATCCGAGTGTGTTCATAGGTGGCGAGGAGGGTATACGTTGCTTCTCACCAGATGATTTAAACCCATGATTGCACACAATTACAACACGATAGTCCTGCAATTAGAGGTTTAAATCAGGTGTGAGGAGGAGACAATGACCAGGGAATCTCACGTGTTGCTCACATAGATCTCCACCTCCAAGGTTGCCTAGCCCTGCTTTAAACATTCAGTATATAAAGTTATGCTGTGCAAAACGAACATTACATTCAAATACTGCCACTTGGTGGTCATATGTGGTATTGCAATATTTTTAACCATACATGCCCAATACCGGTCTAGCCTGAACTTCGTTATAAAGATAAACATATAAAGCTTAATATACAAAATAGTCAAATCTAAACACAGCGTCAAATAAAAATACAAAACTTGTTGAGCCTAAACTGTGTGCATGGGAAAAAAACCCACACTACCCAAAATTGTCCACAGGGGAATGGGGGAGGGGCAAACGCCACACAAGATTCTTTTTTTCCTTAAATGGTGTTGTAAAGGTTAGTTTTTATTTTCGAAATTGATTCCTTTTAGTTAGTGCATTGTTGGTTTACTTGCCTTTTCCTTTAATTTCCCTTCTAAGGCTGGGTTCACACCTATGCGAATTGAGTGCGGGTTCAACCGCATCTAATTCGCAGAACATTTCTAAATACATTGTTTTCAATGAGGCTGGTTCACATATGTGCGATGCATTTGCGGTGCGGCTCAGGTGCGAATTCAGGCCCGTTATCTATGGGCACGCATCTGATTCACAGATGTGTTCATTTCTCTTCAGGATTTGTCTCGTTCACCTCAATACACTCCCCCCTCCCCGGTCTCCCCCCCCTCCCCGGTCTCCCCCCCCTCCCGGTCTCCCCCCTCCCCGGTCTCCCCCCCCTCCTCCCCCCCCCCCCGGTCTCCCCCCCTCCCCGGTCTCCCCCCTCCCCGTCTCCCCCCCTCCCCCGGTCTCCCCCCTCCCCGGTCTCCCCCTCCCGGTCTCCAAATTTGCAGCTAAAACGGCAATGATCTGCTGAACAGTTCTCTTATCTCTCTGCAGATATAAGAGCTGAAATTCGCACCACACAAGTGTGAATCCAGCCTAAATGTTTTTTCCTTTGTCTGAATTTCTCACTTCCTGTTCCTCCTCAGTAAGCTTGCCCCATTATCTAAGCGGTTCTGACTGGGGGTTAGTCAGCGTGCTTGCCCCCTCCCTTGGGACTACATCCCTGTGGGAAGACACTCCTCTCCCCACAGGGACGTAGTACCAAGAGAGGGGGCAAGCATGCCGGCTAACCCCCAGCCATTACTTTGTTTTTTTCACCTCGCTCCTTACTATGGTTTAGAGTAGACTAAATGTCTCACTTTGTCCTCCCCACCCCTAGTGGATATTACCCTAGAAAGGAGTTGGTAGGACTAGGGGGAATCAAAATGTACTACTTTATTTCATATATCGAAGGAGGATATGTTAAAATATGTAAAGATACTGGTACTTTTTTTTCCCTTTATACAGGGAAAAATGAACCACCATTGCCAACCTCCTAAGTGAAAGCATGGTCACAGCCAAGTCTGCTTTATGAAGAATGATCTATTAGACCTTTAATGTCTTGTGCCCTCAAATGCAGCTCATGAAGCACAGAACGCACTTGATTAGCAGCTATAGCAGCTGGAGAGAGACAAATTATCCCTGAATAAACCCATTTTACTTCATCCCAGACTCCCTGGAGCAATGTTTCTCAACTCCAGTCCTCAAAGTGCCCCAACAGGACATGCTTTGACATTGCAGCGGTATAGCCCTGCTAAAAATAGCGGCGCTATACCGTAGGATTTGCCGCAAGTTGCGGCCGCTAGCGATGCGGTATTAACCCCCGCTAGCGGACGTGAAAGGATTAATACCGCCCTCAATGCGCCTCTATAGAGTTGCATTGCCGCGGTTTCCCATTGTTTTCGCGGTGAAGGAGCGTTTTTTATCTCCCGCCAGCGCATCGCCTTAGTGTGAAAGCCCTCAGGCTTTCACACTGAGGATGCAGTGAAGGAGTTTTTTAGGCGGTATAGCAGCGCTATTTTTAGCGCTGTCCTGCCTGAAAAACTCCTCAATGTGAAAGGCTGTACCTTCTTGATACTGTAAAGTGATCGGGCAACCCTATTAGGCACACAGAGCACTTTTGCATTAAACCATCACTGGCTAAAAAAAAATTTGGCTGCGACTTGTTTTAACCCCCAATAACCACTCCTTGGTAGACAATGGTTAAAAAATGAAGCAAAGCGCAAGCAGTCCAAGTCACCAAAATTAGGCCATCCAGTGTGTTGGCTAAACCTGCCAAACCGTAAAAATCCTGGCAGTGGGCAGACCACCTATAGGGGGCCCAACACGAAAGTTTTCCCCAAGACCCCAAAAAAAACTTCATTCACAGCTAGGAGATTGGGAAAGCACGCAAAAAAAAAAAAAAAAAAAAACTTGCTGCATTCTTGTCCGCATGCATTCATTTTAATGTGCTGCCCTTAATGCAGCAATGTGCCAAAGTAGCTTTGTTGTGAATATTTTTTTCTGTGCAACCAAAAAAAATAAAAAATAAAACTGCCACAAAAATGTACCACAATGTGGTTTTCACACATTTTGTAAAAAAAAAAAAAGCCAGATTTTGAATGCGTTCATGCGTACGAATACACACACAGCGGTTATATTGACCCCAGTATACATTTTTCATCTCTATATAAAGAGTACCTGTCTTATCGCTGTCAAAAGGAATGTAAACAAAAATAGCGGTGGTCAAAGATTTTTTTTTTAAAGCACCAGAAAAAATAATAATAAAATAAAATAAAATAATAAAATAAAATAATAAAATAAAATAATAAAATAAAATAAAATATATACACACACACATACATATATACACACACCTTCACCCGTGATGGATACACATTGATGCCGCATGCAGAGCCACCAAGGCAGTACAGCCAGCCCTCTTGTACTGGGCCAAGGCACCTGTTAAGTAGGAAGATCAGCTGTACCATCTTATTGCAGTCACCAATCCTCTCATCTCTCACTGCAGCACTGCCAGCTTCTCCTCGTCTCCTTCCGGCTGCACTGCAAGGGGATTGCTTCTAGCACATGTACCTCCTGCTATCTTGGCCCCCGCATGCCTCTTTTTGCCCACTGGCAGCTGCTGCAGGCACATGGGGGGGGGTGTCATTTACTAGCCCTTTCCTGAATGAAAACAGTGAGCGATCGTATCAATCACTCCTGGGTCCATTCACCACCGCTTCAGTTTGTGAATAAACAGGAAGCCTCGGAGCACTTCACATTCATTTGTGCAGCTGTGGCTGTAGAGAGGGACTGATAAATCCAAGTCCTCAGTCCCTTTCAGTCGGGGGGAGGGGAGGTATTGCGTCAGGTAGGCCATTCAATAAGCATGCGCAATTTTAAAGCACGACACGTTTGGTATCTATTTAATCAGGCTAACAGCTTTTATATATTTTATGAAAAAAGTAGTATTGTGTTTGCATTCACTAAAAGCCGCAAAAAAATAGCTTTTAATAACTGCTGCTCAAAAAAAAAAAAAAAAAAATTCTAGGGAATTTTTTTTTTCTTTTACATAAAATGTGAGAAGTATCAGAATTGGCCCCGGTATTGAGGTGGTTAAAGTAACTCTGGGCAGTCAGTCACTAGCATGCCCACAAAACACAAGTCTATGGAGGATTTATTATACCTTAGCCAGCAAGTGAACACGCATGCATACATACTGTAAACCTTTTGCAGAAAAGCAGTATTTGTTTCCTAGTATCAAGGATTTTCCAGCATCCTGAACGGGTTATCAGGTCGCTGGAATCCTCGCCATCTATAATCTGCACGATCGGATGGAAGGCGTACGTGTTCCTTGGAATTAGAAGCTCAGTTACCTTGAATGGAAATATTTTGCAAGGCTAGCAACAGGTAAACTTTAACCTACACCAAGTAAAAAAGTAACTAAATAATGAACAACTGTAATGTGCTGAAGGAGCCAAAGTAAAGGGACTTGTCATTTATTTACGTCACTCAGTACTAGGGGGTAAAAAAAATACGACGGCTCTGAACACTGCATGGAATAAAAAAATAAAAAGATTTAATATTGCTACATTAAAATAAAAATAAATCACATAGCTGTAGGCAATGTGGTACAGCTGTGGCACCGCCGCGTGTATGATCTCATCTATGTGGTTAGATGACTTCATAGTTGCCTTGTCTACAAAGAAATACATGTTATTAAAGTGTACAGTTTGCACTAAACTTACACCAACGAAAGACAAGATCCACAGGCAGATCTTAACCCCTTCATTACTGTGCACTTAAACCCCCTTCCACGTCCATGCTGTCACCGCCGATCGCGTGTACCCGGCGGGCATCGCGGCCACCAGGCACACGCATCGGCTCCTTAGCGATGCGCCGGGACAGTGTTTACCTGCTGCGCGCCCCCCCAGCGGCGTGCGCGGGTGATGCAACTAAAAGGACGTCCAAAGACGTCCACCCGGCACTTGAGCCGCGCTGTGGACGTCTTTCGTCCATAGCGTGGATTCCAAGTGGTTAAATCATCACCAAGCCCCTGTTCACACCTGTGCGACTTAAAGGGGCAAAAATCGCATGACGAGTCACACCCTATTGTCAGCAGTGGAACTGTTCAAATCAGTGTGATGCCAACTTTGCAGTGCCGCACAAATTTGAAAAAAGTTCCTGCACAGAAGTTTGATCCTGTCTTCTGATCCTCCCCTTTCTTCTACTTCCTGATAAGTCTAGGGAGTCATGCTGCACATGCTCAGTTTGGCGTCTAGTGCTAAAAGGTTTTTTTTCTCTTGGGAGAATGCATGTGATCAGCACAGAAATCAGGGGTCCTGCAGTCTAATACAACAGTCAGAGGAGAATGAAAACTCCTACAAGCTTTAACCAGCGCTTGGCAGTTTAGATTTACTAAAAATGCATTTCCATGTCCTGTGTACTTTGGGAGACCAGATATAGTGAATGCATGGTCCTGGGTTTACTAACACTTTAAAGCAGGGATCTCCAAACTACGGCCCTCCAGCTGTTGCAAAACTACACATCCCATGAGGCATTGTAAAACTCTGCCATTCACAGACATGACGAGGCATGATGGGAATTGTAGTTCTTGAACAACTGGAGGGCCGTAGTTTGGAGACCCCTGCTTTAAAGCATCAAGTGCATAGAATTTGGATCAGCCAGTGGGGGGTTGCACACTATTGATGAACCAGCTAGACTGGCAGTAAGGGTATAGCGTCACCTTCAAATGCACCCGCACTCCAATTTGCTGCAAGAACCCCAGCAAAAGAAAGCCCTATTGAAAAGCATTGAGAGGCTGCAGACTCTCGCAGACTCTTGCAGCCAATCATGGCCAGTTACATGTAAATCTTGCCTACAAGTGATCATTCCCCAGATAGATGCAGGTAGTCTGCACCATCTATATAGCAGCACAAAAGTAGCAGCCGCATAGGTGTGTGCAGCCTATTGCATTAGGGTGTGCACCCCAAAGCTCAAACATGTGTATGTACAGTATTCGGATGGTGTCAGTAGAACGGTGGATGGTGTCAGTAGAACGGTGGATGGTGTCAGTAGAACGGTGGATGGTGTCAGTAGAACGGTGGATGGTGTCAGTAGAACGGTGGATGGTGTCAGTAGAACGGTGGATGGTGTCAGTAGAACGGTGGATGGTGTCAGTAGAACGGTGGATGGTGTCAGTAGAACGGTGGATGGTGTCAGTGAACGTGGATGGTGTCAGTAGAACGGTGGATGGTGTCAGTAGAATGGTGTCGTAGTGGATGGTGTCAGTAGAACGGTGGATGGTGTCAGTAGAACGGTGGATGGTGTCAGTAGAACGGTGGATGGTGTCAGTAGAACGGTGGAGTAGAACGGTGGATGGTGTCAGTAGACGGTGGATGGTGTCAGTAGAACGGTGGATGGTGGTGAACGGTGGAGTGTCAGAAACGGTGGATGGTGTCAGTAGAACGGTGGATGGTGTCAGTAGAACGGTGGATGGTGTCAGTAGAACGGTGGATGGTGTCAGTAGAACGGTGGATGGTGTCAGTAGAACGGTGGATGGTGTCAGTAGAACGGTGGATGGTGTCAGTAGAACGGTGGATGGTGTCAGTAGAACGGTGGATGGTGTCAGTAGAACGGTGGATGGTGTCAGTAGAACGGTGGATGGTGTCAGTAGAACGGTGGATGGTGTCAGTAGAACGGTGGATGGTGTCAGTAGAACGGTGGATGGAGTAGAACGGTGTGGTGTCAGTAGAACGGTGGATGGTGTCAGTAGAACGGTGGATGGTGTCAGTAGAACGGTGGATGGTGTGTCAGTAGTCGGTGGATGGTGTCAGTAGAACGGTGGATGGGTGTCAGTAGAACGGTGGATGGTGTCAGTAGAACGGTGGATGGTGTCAGTAGAACGGTGGATGGTGTCAGTAGAACGGTGGATGGTGTCAGTAGAACGGTGGATGGTGTCAGTAGAACGGTGGATGGTGTCAGTAGAACGGTGGATGGTGTCAGTAGAACGGTGGATGGTGTCAGTAGAACGGTGGATGGTGTCAGTAGAACGGTGGATGGTGTCAGTAGAACGGTGGATGGTGTCAGTAGAACGGTGGATGGTGTCAGTAGAACGGTGGATGGTGTCAGTAGAACGGTGGATGGTGTCAGTAGAACGGTGGATGGTGTCAGTAGAACGGTGGATGGTGTCAGTAGAACGGTGGATGGTGTCAGTAGAACGGTGGATGGTGTCAGTAGAACGGTGGATGGTGTCAGTAGAACGGTGGATGGTGTCAGTAGAACGGTGGATGGTGTCAGTAGAACGGTGGATGGTGTCAGTAGAACGGTGGATGGTGTCAGTAGAACGGTGGATGGTGTCAGTAGAACGGTGGATGGTGTCAGTAGAACGGTGGATGGTGTCAGTAGAACGGTGGATGGTGTCAGTAGAACGCAGTAGAACGGTGGATGGTGTCAGTAGAACGGTGGATGGTGTCAGTAGAACGGCAGTAGGGCTGAGATTGGTGTCAGTAGGGCTGAGATTGGTGTCAGTAGGGCTGAGATTGGTGTCAGTAGGGCTGAGATTGGTGTCAGTAGGGCTGAGATTGGTGTCAGTAGGGCTGAGATTGGTGTCAGTAGGGCTGAGATTGGTGTCAGTAGGGCTGAGATTGGTGTCAGTAGGGCTGAGATTGGTGTCAGTAGGGCTGAGATTGGTGTCAGTAGGGCTGAGATTGGTGTCAGTAGGGCTGAGATTGGTGTCAGTAGGGCTGAGATTGGTGTCAGTAGGGCAGTGGACAGTGTTAGTAGTTTTTTATTTTTATTTATTTTAATTTAGGAGCCCCATTAGGGAGCTTTGGTGAAATATCAGAGGTCTATTTCTGTGCGTTACTGCACACTTAACGCAGTATATTTCTGTGCATTACTGCATGTTTAACGCAGTATATTTCAGTGTGTTACTGCACGTTTAATGCAGCATATTTCTGTGCATTAGTGCATGTTTAACATTGTATATTTCGGTGTTTTATGTGCCATTTAATGCTGTATTTTTTTGCGCGTTAGTGCACGTTTAGCGCAGTATATTTAGAAGCAATCTGCACCACACAGGGTGATTAGGGTGTGCCCAGGCACACACCTATGACCAGCAGGCAGGTCTGCAGGGTACACAGGGCAGAGATTGTTAAACTGGCATAATAGTTAAGACCTTTGGAAAGAAGCCAACCGTTCAAAGATCTCTCTACACACCAAGTGGAAAAGGAACAGACTGTTCACAAGATATTTTCCAGCACAACACATTATGATTTACAGAAGCTGAAAACAAAGGAGGAGCAGTAGGCCGTAGCAAATATATACACCTTGCTTCTCGGGGAAAGAAGCAGCCTGATTGGTTGCCATTGACATCTGTCCATGTCAAATACATGCAGTTTCCACCCCCCCCCCCCCCCCCCCCAGACAACTGCATAGAGGTAATTTATCACAAATGAAATTTCAAAGCTTCCCACTACCAAAGTCTTGTTTGGAATCAGCAGTGCACATTAGTTGTGGTCATGTACACTACATACCCCTATAGGCCATCTGAGAAACGAGCCATACAAAAAGGGACCATAGAGAACAGACTCTGGACACAGGTGGTCAGACTGCAGACCTACTACAAGTTTTAGACTGAAAACCCACTGCAAGAAACCAGACTGAGGAAAGGTTATGCAAGACTGTTGGAAGATCACCATCCATACAGCCATTCTGTAAATCAATTCGCCCATTCCCACGGAGGAGGCGTCTACGTGTGCCCCCACCTACCCCGCCCGCAATTGCAGCCTTCAGGCCTATTTCTTCTGTGATCTGGCACCATCTTGTGGTGGCCGTTTGCATTACAAGTAAAGCAGTTCTAATGTGTTTTTCACTGCCATCTCCTTCCCTCCAATTAGAACCGCCAAACAATATATATAATTTTTTATTCTAACACCCTAGAGCAGTGGTCATCAACCCTGTCCTGCAGGGCCCACTAACGGGCCAGGTTTTATGTATTACCTTGGGGAGATGCAGACTGGAATACTGCAATCACTGAGCAGCAAATTACATCACCTGTCATGCATTTCAGTTATCTTGCAAACCTGGCCTATTAGTGGGCCCTGCAGGACAGGCTTGATGACCACTGCCCTAGAGAATAAAATGGTAGAGGTCTAGGGCTAGAATTATTGCTCTCGCTCTGCTAATTGTGGCTATACCTCACATGTGTGGTTTGAATACCGTTTACATATGCGGGCGCTACTCACATATCCTTTCCCTTCTGCGCGCAAGCATGGTGGGACGGGGCACGTTTTCTGGCTCCTAACTTTTTAAGCTGGCTTCTATCTATCCATCCATCCCATGTGGCCACACAGCATAACTCAAACATTGAAAAAATTAACTGCTTACCTTTTTACTAAAATCAAACATCCTACTTGGCTTGCCTCTTACGTTAAGAACATGTTACACACCTATTCAGGGTGCAGCAGCTATTGCTGCAGCCTCCGCCCCCTCCCTGATCCCCTGTTGCAACAGCAGGCTGGGGACCCTCTCCCCTGCACCTGCTGTCAAAAAAACAAAAAACTGCCAGGTGGATGGAGAATTCTGTGAATTGGAGAACTACAAGTACCGACAGCCTTTGCAACCATCGGCTTGTAGTTCTCAATGAACTACCAGATAGATATTACAAAAGGTGAACTGCTGAGTAGGTTAGGGAGTTGTAACCCTGGGTCTAGAGACTGGAAAGGGTAGGCAGCACAGTAGCCAAGTGGTTAGCACGTCTGCCTGGCAGCACTTAGGTTGTTTGAATCCCAACCACAGCACTGGCTGTATGGAGTTTGAATGGTCCGATTATGCCTGCATGAGCTTTCCGTTTTTCTTCAGACACGCTGGTAGATTGGCTCCTGTCTAAATTGGCCCTAGTAGTTTTCAAAGTTGTCCTGACACGATTTCAAATGTGGCATTCAATGTGAACAAAGGTTTAAGGGCTCATTCACATGGTACATTGCAAGAACAGTTTGTTTAGGCATCTGCTGTAGTGTGGAGGCAGCAGCTTTACAGACTCGCATGGACATCCGACTTAACAGGCATGTAGTGAAAGATGTGGCCAAAATGCACTGCATTTAGGGCAGCACACCCGTCCCTGCATACCTGTCAAAGTCCATACAGCCACTAGGCTGCCTGCACACAGCTCCAGACACATGTGGCTCTTGCAAGCTGTACAGGCCACTATGTGAATGAGCCCCAAGAAAGTAACCCCATTATGCAAATCATTCTCAAAGCTACTGAACAGCCATGGAAGAAAAAAAAAAAAGGCGACTTTCTGCCTGCCAAATTTATTACATTCACCATCCCAGACGCAGATAACCCTCTCGCACACTACAAACAGGCGTGTCTCCCTTAGTAAACAGAAAAGAGTTAACAGATTTCATAGTCAGATTCTGACTAATCATCCCAGGAGTGGTCAGGACAGGATGCTGCATGTCTCCCTGTATTGGAACAAGTAAACGCTGCTTATCGGCCAGAGGATCAAAAACGCACTGCAGTCACAAAACTAGAAAACCGCACCTCAAAACAGATAATAGGCTGATCTGTACACAAACCTACAGAAAAATTTTAATGATATTTTTTACTTTTAGATCCAAAAGTACTTTGCAGCTCCTTAAAAGCTGTTATTTACCAGGTGTAGCAATGACCATACACTGATCAAAATTCAACCAATTGATTAGATTCCATCAATATGTGGTAGCTATCCCCACTGAGAATCTTCCAACATTTAGAGCAGCTGCTGATGAGACCCCTTTCACACTGAGGCAGCTTTCAGGCGTTTTAGTGCTAGAAATAGCGCTATAAATCACTTTTCACACTAGGGGGTGCGCTTGCGGGACATTAGAAAAAGTCCTGCACGCAGCACCTATAGGGCAGTCTGGAAACAGCATATGTAGCACTCCCAAAACACACTGCCATTGAAATGAATGGCCAAAGCACCTGAAAAACACTTTGGGAATATTTAAACAGGACCAATGCTGGTTCCTTATGGTACAGTTTAAGTGTCTATTTACTTTTTTTTTTATTTACCTTTTTAATTTTCTTTAATGTTCACTTTGTTTTATTAATGTTGTATATTGAGTATTGGCTTATCGACCGCTACCTGTGCAAGTCTATCTACCTGATGTGGACGCATATAGGTAGATCATTTTTACCATTCCCAGAAAGCATACATACATTTATTTTAAGTTGTTAAGTACTGATTTGGTTTCTTTCAATGTATGTACTGTTACCAGCATTTTCCTATATAGGAGGCCGTGGCTCCACATGGTGTAGTAGGTTGCGCGGCCCCCGGGACCTGGTTTTCTCCACCACGCGGTAACATTTTATTATGTATCACGGCTTATTCCTTTTTCAACTACTAATGTATACAGACCAATGTCGTTGATTCTCCTTTTTGTATGCGTTAAAAATTTAATAAAAACTAATTGAAAAGAAAAACACTTCGGGAGCGCCGCAACACAGGCGCTTTTAACCCCTTCAAGTTTTAAAGTGTCCCACTAGCAGCCTAAAAGCCGCTAAAACGAGCAGCGCTTTAGCACCGACATGGCCGTGGCCCCAGTGTGAAAGGGGTCTTATTGCATTCTGGCAGCAAGCCCCGCTATCAGAATGCGTCCTGGCGGGGGCCAGGGAGTTACTCCATGCACCTCATTTAAGTTTTGTTCACCCTGATGTCTTGACACACACGTGTATGGCCAGCTTTAGGCCTTATTCACACTAGAGCAATTTATCCAGCATCTGTAGTCATGCATCATGTTTGCCATGGTGCAGTGCAATTTCAGAAAAGGTGCAGAAGCTTTTAGCGCAGCATAGTACTCAACACCATAGACTTCAATGGGAGAACACAAATTGCAGGGGGGGACACACACAATCCTGGTGTGTGTGTGTGTGTGTGTGTGTGTGTGTGTGTGTGTGTGTGTGTGTGTGTGTGTGTGTTCCTCCTGCTACTAAAAAGCATGAAAAACGTGCAAAAAAAAAGATAAAAAAAAAAATAGAGACACAATTATGCTGCAGCTCTAGTGGGATCACCATTAAGCATCAGCTATTCCATACAGAAGAGCCTTACCTGGAAAAGCGTTCCATGATGGCAGAATTCTTTGGCTTCACAAGGGATAGCTCCTTCGCTGTCACTCTGAGAGACTGGGAGGTCCACTGACCCCTTTTAAACCTTGAGTCCATCTTCAGCAACCTGCGAAGGAAAATGGTAAATATTAATCTCGGGCAGCACGAGCCAACACGATACAAAGGCAAAAACCTCTGCTGACTGCTGTTCCGGCAAGTTATTTGCAGAAAGAAAACAGGCCCAGCACAGTCTTGCATAAGACACTGCCAGCATTAGCAGGGCGAGGCCAACAATCACTTACTATTCCACTTCAGATTCCAATACAAGTCAGGTCTGCCCAGCACCGATATCCTCACACCTGCGTGTCACGGCAAACTAAAATCTAACAATGGTGGAGACTATTTATCTAAAAAAGGGGGAAGTGCAGCCAGGACAATAGTCCTGCTTAACCACTCAAGCCCCGGACCATTTTGTTGCTAAATGACCAGGCCACTTTTTCAATTCGGCACTGCGCCGCTTTAACTGACAATCGCACGTGCGACGTGGCTCCCAAACACCCCTTTTCCGCCCACAAATAGAGCTTTCTTTTGGTGGTATTTGATCACCTCTTCGGTTTTTATTTTTAAACGCTAAACAAAAATAGAGCGATATTTTTTTCTAAACAATTTTTTACTTTTTGCGACAATAAATACCCCCAAAAAGTTATAAAAAAACGTAGGGGATAGTTTTATAGCATAATATTTTTTTCTTTTTTTTTTTACTAGCAATGGCGGCGATCTGCAATTTTTATCGTGGCTGCGACATTATGGCGGACACAGACACATTTTCGGGACCATTGTAATTTTTACAGCGATCAGTGCTATAAAAATGCACTGGTTACTGTGAAAATGACACTGGCAGCGAAGGGGTTAATCACTAGGTGGCGCTGTAGGGGTTAAGTGTTCCCTAAGGCGTGATTCTTACTGTAGGAGGCGTGGCTTGCTGTTACACGTCACTGATCGATGCCAGGCAACACGATCAGTGTCAGCTGGACAGAACAGGGAGATGTGTTTACACCTACATCTCCTCGTTCTATGTCTCTGAGGCGACCGCGGGTATGCCCACAGCGATCAAGTCCGCGGGACCCGCAGGCGTGCTCACGGAGATGGCGGCGGGCGCCCGCAACCACTCCTTAGGTGGGATACACACACACAGCCTGCCCGTGCCATGCTGCAGATATCTGCGTGCGGCAAGCGGTTAATGCCATCCGCAGCTTGAGCGATTTTCCTACTTGCAACCACAGGTTTGCAGAAAAAAAAGAAACCTCAATTCCCCTCCATCAGTCTGGGATTGGATTGCTATAATAGCCACTGAATTGCATGTAAAATCTGACAAGCTGGTTGTACCCACGATCGATTGATCAACTTGGGTACATTCAGCCTGCCCTTTCGTGGTTCAAAACTCAACCAGCCAAGATTTGAACAGTCCATGGCCAGCTTTACAACCTGTTCTCTCCAGAATTAATATTTAGGGGAGACTAAACAGTTACTAAACCCACAACAGTAAAAATCTGTCTGTATATGCAGCAAATCATGATCATACAAACTGTGGTACCCAGGTTAGTCCTCTGTAATGTAAAAAAGGCCGTTTGAGCCTGTCTTCTCCGACAGGCAGCGAGACATTTAGCGAACCGCGGCTGTACAGATCAGAAAATGTCGCACTACCTGTGATTAGCACTGCGGAGTGGAGAGATAATAAGGGGGACTGGAGGAGCTCAATTACGAGGAACGACTGCAAACACTTAATTTATTCTTGCTGGAGAAAAGACACTTGAGATATGATGGCGATCTACAAATATCTCAATGGGGATTCCCAGCATAGGAAAAATTATTTAGTACCATGGTCTCAAACTTGCAGCCCTCCAGCGGTTGCAAAAGTACAAGTCCCATGAGGCATTGCAAGGCTGACAGTTACAAGCCTGACTCCCACTGGCAGAGGCATGATGGGACTTGTAGTTTTGAAACAGCTGGAGGGCCACCAGTTTGAGACCCCTGATTTTAGTCACAGGGAGTGTAAAAGGACAGAGGGGCACACAATGAGACCAGAGAAGCAGCGGTTTAACCTTAAACTGGGTAGGGGGTTCTTCACCATCAGGGATACCCCCCCCCCCCTCAAGGGTTATCTAATCTCTCCCTCATGTGGGACCTGCTTGAGTTTAGATTGGTGCATGGGCACCTCAGCCCTGTCACCTTCATCCCTGCGCCGCCCCCCCCCCAAACACCAATATTTGCAGACCTTGCAATTTACAACCCAACTTGTCTTGAGTAAGCCTTAGCAAAACACATTGACGATCTGGAGCAACAATTGGACCCATTTTCCAGTACTGTGTGCATCACCAGTATGAGTAGGGAATTAACCTGTTTGGGGTTTGCTTTTATATATCAATGATATTTTAATATTCCTTAATAAACCAACTTTTCAGCTTGTATTGGGCCTTAAAAGTCCACCATCTTTTTTAAACATTTATTTCTGTTTTTCTTTGAATTTTGGAAGTAGCATGGTAATGGCCTTGGATTTTAATAGTCCATTTTAAAAAAGGAGTTTTTTTTTGTAATATAAAATAAAGCAAATACCACCTCCAGCCGGGGTCTCGATTGGATGAATCGATATTAGCGATGGCTCCCGCTGTCAAATACAAAGCTGTGGGAGTCGAGTCCTGCTGTCTGTCAATTAACACAGCAGCAGGAGGACACAGGAGCACGCCCGCACTGGTGCCCTGAGGGAGAGTGCTTCTCCGACAGGGCACTCAAGAGGAGCCAGGGGTGCCACTGAGGAACCCCAGAAAAAAAAAAAAAGGATTGAGGCCACTCTGCAAAACCAACCGCACAGAGGTTCTAGGTGGTATGACTTTTTTTAAAGACATAAGTTCCGCTTTAAGGACAAGATGCATTTTCGGAAAAAAAAATTATGAAAAAAAAAAAGAAAACAAGCCATGTCCAAGGTACTGGTAAGATGCAATATATTGACATTTAGTTCTTGTATTTAGAGATCCGCCCAAGACAGGTTTGAAAACAAGCCATTGAATCCTCAATGCCCTGAAGGAAGGCTGACCATGGCCCAACAGCCCCATGATGCAGTTCTGACACATTTTACATTCTTATAACCAGAGGCATTATTGTAGAACATTGCCAAACAAGTTGATCATCATTACAAGACATGAAGATTGCGAAAACAAAATATACAGACAAGTGACTACCAAATAAAGCTAGCCATAGATGCTTTGCTTAAAGTGGTTGTAGACCCTGTTACACCACTTGTACCTACAGGTAAACCTATAATGAGGCCCATAATAAGGCCCTGTAGGCACTGTGAAGATCTCCTGAACTTGCAGTTTAGGTCACAGGGGTCTCAAACTGGCAGGCCTCCAGCTGTTATGAAACTACAAGTCCCATCATGCCTCTGCCTGTGGGAGTCATGCTTGTAACAGTCAGCCTTGCAATGCCTCGTGGGACTTTTAGTTTGGCAACAGCTGGTGGGCCACCAGTTTGTGACCCTTGGTTTAGGAGATGTTCGGTATATGCGCTGCTGCTGCCGATTTCATTGGCACATGTGCACTGAATAGAAAGCCCGATGGTGCAGTTTCTTCAGGACCCGCGGCTCATGCATGCACACGAGTGACGTTATCGCGGCTCTGGCCAATCACAGCGCCAGAGCCACGAACCCAGAAGCAATTCCGGTGGAATAGGTTGGCAGTGTACTCTGCCGACGCCATTTCAGGCCATCATTCCGAGGCAAGCATTTCATGATGCATACAAGCTCATTATGCTTTTGTCTTGCAGGGTTTTGTTTGGGCAGAGGTTTACAACCTCCAATACAGTGATTGGACCATCTCTACTGCCAACCATCGCTGCCAACATGCAGGCTGAATATCCAAACAACTGCATCTGACAGGAATGCAGCCATTTTCCACCTGGCTCCTTCATTTTATCGCAAGTTTGCCAACAGGGCCACCCCATCACTCAAACTACAAGCCATGAAGATGCGGCCTAAAAAGAAGGCCCTTTCCTATGCCTTCTCCATGACACTCGTTCACAGGAAAGCTCCAGACCTTGCAGCAGCTCTCAAATATTGACAGAAACACCCTACAAAACTTGTATCACTAGTTTTCACATGCTGAGATATTGGTCATGATCTGATTAACAAATCAATCAATGCCAAGCGTGGACACACCCGAAGAAACTCCCATAGAGCAAAGTGACATCCTCCGGCAATTACAAGGAATCAGGGCAGGAGAAGCAAAAGGCTTCATCCACTTAACACAGCACTATTGTAGAGAGATGTGCGACATGACAGGAAAATGGTTATACACTAATTAGGTAAAGGGTCCCGATCAATTAATGGGGAAAACCTACATAGGGGCCAACGAGCAGAAAACAAAAGCAGAACAAACTGCAACCTGAAAGCCTGACAAACCTGTCACACCCCAGTGACCACAAAATGCTCTTCTCAGGATTGCTGCCCTCATTCCAACAGCATTTGTCATCTCTACACATGTACACATTAACTCCATGATGTACGGCCCCAGGGGAGAGCACACCAGTCACACCACAATAGGCCAAGGAGCTGAAAAATAACCCAAATGACGATATTTAGGCCTCTACCACCAATTTATTTATTTTTTACAGCTGCTGTTTTTGGCTTCAAAACTTTTTTTGGCATAGTTCGGGGGAAAAAATAAATAAAAAAGTCAGCTTTTAGGCCCCTTTCACACTTGTGCAACCTGAAAGTGACGCCACTTGAAGCTTAGCCTGTGTAACCTTGAGGTCTATGGACCTCAAGTTGTATCAGAGTCACACCAAAGTAGTGCAGGGACTATTTTAACCACTTAAGGACCGCCGCATGCCTATGTACGTCCACAACATGGCTCGTACAGGCACAAGGGCGTATTTATACACGGCCTCGCCTTTGTGCCGTTCGGGGGTCCGATCGGGAGCCCCTCCGCGGCGGTCCCCCTGGCTCTGGGAGCAATCGCCGACGGGCGGGCGGGCGGATGACTGTTTATTCCCGCCCCCCCGCGATTGCTTCCAGCCAATGGGAGCGCTCCCCCTTTGTGTCAGTTCCTCCTCCTGTGTTTACACAGGAGGAGGAAATGATGTCCTCTCTCATCGCAGCGGTGTTTTCCACAACTGCTGATGAGAGAAGACATCCACAGTAAGTGTGCACCAACACTGACACACATAGGCACATTAACCCCTTGTGATCACCCCCCCCCCCCTTGTCACAGTGTCACTGAATGCAGTGATCTAATCACTGCATTTAGTGTCAGTGTGAAAGTTAGTTAGTGTTAGGTTCAGGGTAGCCCTGTAGCCCCTCCCTAATAAAGTTTTAACCCCTTGATCACTGCCCTAGTTAACCCTTTCACTCCCTATTGCCAGCGTCACTAATGGCCCATACACACGATCCGAATATCGGCCGACGGATCGTACGACTTTTTTCGCTTAATAATCGCGAGTAAAATAAAATAGCTTTTTAAACTCACGAAAATTATCGTACGATAGAAAAAAACGATCGGAAGTGATGTCACGTGTTGAAATGTATTTGTATTGTATTATCGGACGACGGCTGTACTGACTAAACGAAAATCGTACGATCGGATATCGTACGAGGAAAATTTTCGCGCTTGTCCGATCGAATTTAATCGGATGAACGGTCGTGATCGGCTGTCGAAAGTAGTGTACACACGATCCGAAAATCGTACGATCCATCATCGGACGATCGTTTTCGTCCGATATTCGGATTGTGTGTATGGGCCATAAGCGATCATTTTTCTGATCGCTGTATTAAGTGTCGCTGTTCCCGCTAGGTAGCGATTTTTTTTTTTATTGCGATTTTTTTTTTTTTACTAAAGACATGTGGCTGAATTAATTTTGGCCTAAATGTTTTACTAAAATTTAGTTTGATTTTTTTTATAACAAAAAGTAAAAAATGTATTTTTTTCAAAATTGTCGCTCTATTTTAGTTTATAGCGCAAAAGATAAAAATCGCAGAGGCGATCAAATACCACCAAAAGAAAAAACTATTTGTGGGAAGAAAAGGACGCAAATTTTGTTTGGGAGCCACATCGCACGACAGCGTAATTGTCTGTTAAAGCGACGCGGCGCCGAATTGTAAAGACACCCTGGGTCATTTAGCAGCATACGAGTCCGGGTCTTAAGTGGTTAACCAAATCAGGACCAGAAGAATTTGCCACCTTAATGACTGGACCATTTTTTTGATACGGCACTGCGTCGCTTTACCAGACGACCCCCAGAAATAGAGCTTTTCGGTGGTATTTGATCACATTTGCGGTTTTTATTTTTTCGCTATAAACAAAAAAATAAAAAAAGCAACAATTTAGAAAAAAAAAAAAATGTACAAACAAATATAAACACACACGTTTAGGTCGATATGTATTCTACATACTTTTGGGGATTTTTTTTTTTTTTCTATCGCAACCGGTGTATATTGATTTGCACAAAAGTTATCGCCTCTACAAACTATGGGATAGTTTTAGGGACTTTTCATTATTTTTACTAGTAACGGCAGTGATCTGCAATTTTTTTTTTTTTTAAATCAGAAAAGGAGATCACAGGCACATTATCACTACTACAATTCATCAGATATATATACATTCGCATTCCCCCCCCCCCCCATCCTTAGTACATTTAGGTCAACATAGCGATCCACAATATTTATACCTATATACATTTTTATTTACATGCATTCTCCCCCTTTCATCATTACCATGTTCTCAAGGCCCCTTTGACACATGGACCGTATGTTCGCTTTTTCATACATCCATTTGCGGATGAAAAAAGGGACATACATTTGTCCCTACGAGATCCCTGATGTTCATCCGCTAACACCCGATCTCATTCACCTCCGCAAAGATCCAATTTTGCAGACAAAAGAAAACCCTATTTTTTCTTCCGCCTGCGGATCGGATGAACACGGACATACGGTCCGTGTAAATCCAATCCCCCCATAGGGGAGAGTGAAGAGAAGACAGTGCGGTCCCTGCACAGTGTGCGGGGACCGCCCTGTCATCCGCCAGCTCATTGGGGATCAACAGAGTGATCCCCGCTCAGCATACGGAGGCGCCTAAAAGGGGCCTAAGGCCTTTAAGTATTTATCAATAGCGTCTCCTTTTCCTCCCTCTCTACAGAGAATGTTCCCACCCCCCAAAACAACAAAAAAAGTAATGGTGGACTGTGACATTGCAGTGGACAAATCTGACCTCAAATTATGCTTTTTGGGGACCAGTGACATATAAAAAAAAAAAGCACCGATCAATGTAAAAATGACACTGGCAGGGAAGGGGTCAACAGTTCCTTCAGCATGTTCTAACTGTAGGGGGGATGGGACATGACAGATCACAGACATGTCCCGTCAGAATGGGGATCCACCCTGTGTACAAAGGCAGATCTCCATTCTGCCTCTGTACAAGGCGATCGCGGGCCACAGGCGGACAAAAGGTCTGCCCGACCTGTGGGCATGCGCTCGCCCCCAACTGCATGATTTACACAGGAGAGCCAACCTGTCAATGTACAATGACGGCCGGCAAGTGGTTAAAGTTGCAGATAAAAACGGTAATCACTGGAAATCATGGAGTAAGATTTGTCATGCGACTTTGCCGTCCCAAGTCACAGGACAAGTCGCACAAGTGGGAAAGTGGCATTAAGTGTTTTCAGCCTGAAAAAAACAGCTATTTAGTGTTTATTAGCGTTTGAGTCATAAGCTTTTGTAGGTGTATAGTTTTGAGAAAAAAAATATAATGAATATATATATATATATATATATATATATATATATATATATATATATATATATATATATATATATATATATAATATATAACACACACACACACAGCTGAAATACACTACAGCAAAAACTACAAAAAACACATTCTACAGCTAATGCTACTGGCATTTTTATAACAACCAATGTGCATGAGGCCTTAAAAGGTAATAAAAAGGTAGCAAACCAGCAAATTCTTTAAGATTAAAGGGACACTAAAGGTTTGTTTTTTATTAGATCAATTGATTGCTGTAAGCTAGAGCATTTTAATATCACTTATCTCGTTTTTCCTTTTGACCTCCAAAATACAGCAATCCAAGTTTGAAAATGCCATTTCCTGTCTCTCCTCTTCTTGCTTTCCACCAGCACCAGCATGGTGGAAAGCAGAATGTGCTCACCCCCTCCCTATGACTACAGCCCTGCGTGAAGTTGCTCGCTTAACCCTCACAGGCATGGAGGCTAAGCCTAATGGGAAATGTAGTTCCCATTAGGCCGTGATATAGCAAGAATGAATGCGTACCGCAAACCAGGAAGTCAGTGAGAATACCAATTCAGGAGTGAAGGAGGTGTATAAAACAGCTCGACTTCAACAGGTATCAAACTAGTTATAATGCAAAACATTACTTTTTACTTTATCAGCTACTGTTAGACTTTAATTTAAGAGGAAAATATTTTTGTCTTTACAACCCCTTTAAGTCTCCAAAACAAATAAGCATTTGATTTGTTTATTCCTCCTATTCAGGCCGGCTGTGAGAATGGAGAACCCGAGTGTAAAGGACGCATTACAAAGGGCGATTGAGCAGCCAGGAAGGCATGTTCAGCCAGAGAAAGGGCACTCTGTAGAGGGAATTAGAAAAAGGGAACAAAACCCAACAGAATCTAAACAAATAAAGTAAGCAAGTATCAGCTTACCCAATAGATACGGATCCGTAAAAGGAAGAAAAAGCAAGAACTATAAAGTGATCACACACACACACACTACAAATATACAACGTAACAATTATATGTACAGAAAATTTACATACCACGACCTAGGCCAGCCACAGACATTAAAGCGATTGTAAAAGATTTTTGTATCCAATATAAAAAAAAAAATTTGCTAGCCAACTTTTTTTTTTTTTTTTTTTTAAGGCTCCATGTACACTAGTGCTTAAAAATATGATGGATAAAAATTGCTGGTAATTGGATTTTAGAAGCTTTTTAGGAGCGGTCGATTAGCATTTTTGCAGTAAAAAAAATAAAATACCCAAAAACGCTATTAGTAGCATTTCTTCTGGGGAAACACTCCCTATAAACGTTTCTGCTCCTAAATGCTGAAGCTCAAAAAAAACAAAGCTATAAACCTAAAGTATAACACCATTTAGCCTCTAGGAGCAGAAAAAAAATAAAAAAAATAAAAAGAATTTATATACTTGCCTGTTCCTATTGCACAGAGAGGTCACTTTCCTTTTTCCTGGGGTCCCTCACTTGCATTATTTGCTGCTTCACACAAGTGTCCCCTTGGTGGGCTCACCTCCTAAAAATATGACATTCTATCCCTGCCTGACGATACAGAGGACATCAAGTCATTGACCTGGAACAAGTATGCAGATTAGACTTAGGCCTCATGTACACTGGGTGTCAAAAATGCTGCTTTTCATAAAGCTTGACTTTACTGCCTCTAAACAGCCCTCCATGTTAGAGAAGTACAACCAAAGCTCACTCTGGTGATCACAGTAGTGGTTTGTTCTGACTTCCTGTGAGCAGGTAGCTGTGAGAACCGAGCGATCAGCGGTGTTCGATCTCTCAGTTCTCAGTGTTTGAGCCAGCGAGGGAAAACAATGCCGCATCCACCTAGGCAAGTATGATTACGACCAAAAATAAATAAAAATTCCACACTTTTTAGAGCGTTAAAAAAAATATTTTACAAACTTGTTATACTTACCTGTTCTGTGCAACGATTTTGCAAAAAGCAGCCCCTATCCTCTTCTCGGGTTGGCTGCTGGCGCTCTGGGCCCTTTTCAAAGTGCCCCTGTAGCATTCCGCTTGTCAACGCCCGAGCTGGCTCGGTGTCCATAAAATGCAGCTGTGTTCTTACTGTGACCATTTTAACCGTACCCAGGAATGGCTCACCCACCTTGGTCCAATCTAACCAATGAACAGCCTCAGGAAAGTAAAACAGGGGCACGGGGGAGGCCAGAGAGTACAAGGTGTTTTTTCACCTTAAAGCGGAGTGCCACCCAAAAGTGGAACTTCTGCTCAATCCACTCCTTGCCCCCTTACATGCCACATTTGGGGGGGGGGGGGGAGGCTTCAGGAAGAATGGGACATCCTGTCCTACTTCCTCCTTCCGCCCAGGGACCACTAAGGCAAAACGTCACATTGCCTTTTGGCGGCCCCTCCCTGTAGGCGATCGCCTGACCAATCACAGGGCGCAGCGCCGCTCACGCATGCACAGCGAGTGCCTGGCCATGAAGCCAAAAGCCGTCGCGGCTGGGTGCCCACACTAACAATGAGGATGTCGGCTGGAAAGGGGGGGGGGGGGGAGGAGCAGAGCTCCGGCCGGTGATCCGACGATATGGTTCCGGCTATCGAGATGGTTCCTGTAAGGACTGCGCAGGCGCAATCCTTACCGATGGAACCTCTGCCGGCATACAGGGCTCCACTCGCTCGGCGGCCTGGCTCTTTAACATCCTCCAATCCATGGGGATGTTAAGGAATGAGCCTGGATGCCGGCCGAGGTGCGGAGATTTCCGTCGGCAAGGATTGCGCCTGCGCAGCCCTTACATGAACCATCTCGATAGGGGAACCTTAACGACAAGTCACGGGCGCGTCGCTGGACCGTGCAGCAGGTGAGTGCATGTTTATTAAAAGCCATTAGCTACACTTTGTAGCTGTTAACTTTTAATGAACATTAAAAATGCCTGGAACTCCCCTTTAATGCATAGGATGCATTAAGGTAAAAAAACTTTTGTCATTTTGGATAGCGCAAGCAAGGGTTATAAACAGAGCTTTTTTTTGCCATCTGGGTCTCGTAGAAATTTACCTTCACTTCCTGTTCCATAGCCAAACAGGAAGTGAAAGAAAATCACTGCAAATCAAGGAAATTCCCTGGCGACCCCCAGAACTAGTGTCCCCATTGGAAGATTTCTCCTCTACTTTTCTAGGGACAACCCAATAAAATTATGATTTTCTTAGAGGGCGAATCCCTTGAATGGGGGCACATGCTACAAAAAAAAAAAAAAAAAAACTGTCAGGGGGTTCAATCTCCCTCCACTATACAAAAAAAAGGTTTGCCTTTAATTCTACTTTAAGCCCAATATGCCCGGGACTGCTTGGTACAGATGTGTCTGGGCATGGTGCCACTTGTGGTCCAGTGTGGATCTCTGGACATGGAGGCAAGGTTTACAGTGATCTGGCTGGCAGAGGTCATAATGTAAACGGGAGCATAGACCAGCGAGGGACATGGGGACACAGACATGGACAGTTCAGTACAATCGTGCCAAATGTTAGAATTTGCTTAGACAGCATAAAATAAGACCTCAATCCACCCATAGACACAATATTTATGGAAAACGCTCTTCAAATATCTGGCTTGGTACCACGTTCTCCACACCAATGGTGCCACACATGCTTTGACTATGATGTGTAATTCAAACACTTAAACGACCATCATTTCTCTTCTGATCACTTTAAACCAGATATTCCATGAATACGATTTTATTTCAAGTAAACCGATAAGATTACATAATGGAAAGGCCCAATCAGGTAGTAAGTGTGACTATCATCACTTTCAATTGAAATCCACTTCCCCATGATCGGCATATCGATCGAATGGGTTGTTTACTTTTCCAATCAATCTTTCCCGAGAAACAGTGGGTGAACACCATTACACCATTGGAGAGACCAGGCATATGCTTAGGGCCATCTAATATTATTTGGACCCTAGGCAAACATGTTCTTGGGCTCTCTCGAATTCACTTAACTATTTACAGGCAGTGTGGGCGCAAGGGGCAGCTGCTTTGGGCCCCACAACAATGACTAGCACAGGGCAGCTGTGCCTTTTGCCCTGTGCTAAAGACAGCCCTGCATATGCCGGCCATAGAACAGAGGGGGGCACCAGCCTAGTGCATTATCCCTGGGGTAATTTATATGAAGTGTAAAAACACTCAAACAGTGAAGGTACACAGCATGTCCAGCCATAGTCTCATGGCACAGTGTAAAGTGGGACCCAGAGTAGTCCCAACTAGTCCAGAATTCAGAACCAGCTTACGGATTTCAAGGGTAAAACCCTCTTAATCAGAGGTGATGTGTTGGTGGCTCTGATAAAGAGGGTTTACCCTCGAAACAAGCAAGTCAGTTCTGGATACTGGGGGGGGGGGGGGGGTGTTTTCTTGGCATTCGACTACTCTGGGTCCCCTTATCCACTGTGCCACGGCTCGACATGCTGTGTACCTTCACTGTGAGTATGTTTTTAATCTTCATATAATAAAGTACCCCCAGGAAAATGCACTAGGCGGGTGTGCCCTCTGTTCTTTTACATCAGGGTACCCCCAGACGTTGAGGGCAGCAAGGCTCGGCTCACTCCCCCCTTTTTAAAGGAGGTACGTGCAAATTGACACTCGCCTGCCACACTTATGCACAGGAGCCGTTCTATTCCATATGCTGGCCATACACACGCTTCTAAACGGTATTATCCAATATGCATTGTGATCAGGATGATCAATTACGACGTAACTTTTCTCCTGATCAGTTATAAATTCAAACAATTGACCAGGGTGGAAAATGATCATGAATGAAATTGACAGCACTGAGGATTTGGCCAAACATGCCACTGCATTTTGATTGGATGGCGGAAACCGAGACACGACAGAACCTAGGTCTGTATCTGCCAACTGTTAATGGAAACCAGCCTCCCCATGCGTGCGATATCAGGTTGTATTATTGCCCACCAAGTACGCCGATCAGGAGAGGGACTAGAACAGATAACCTAATCGTGAATCGGACGCAATAAAAATGCCGTCATCTTCCTCGTGGTACAGACGCCATTACACCTTATCCTGCAGAACAGACTGACAGATCCCCATTACACTGCAGATTATAGCGATAACAGGTGCAGGAGAGGAGTACGCGATCAGGTTACCCGTCCTAAAGAAAAGACGGAGCTGGCTAGAACTGGATGGAGGAGGAGGAGGAGGATTACCATTGCTGCACACCGATACACAGGGCCAAGGAGGGAGAGAGGACCATAAAACTTATTTATCTGGGTGTACTTTGATCCCGGGATACTTTGTTCCTGTATATACAGGAGTGGGGGGGGGGGGGGGGACAACAATGATACGGGGGAGGGGAGGACATTAGTAACCTGGAGGACTAAGATGGGGAGAGGGGACACCGGATCATTTTGTTATTAGTCTATGAATTATTAGGATTCCAGTACTACCAATAAGACAAAAACATTCCTTTAAATAAATATCACCTCACTGAGAAATGGCTCCAAGGAGGAGATGATTGGTTTATTTAGATATAAAATATGAGAATTATATACATACATTATATATATACACATACATACATACATATATATATACACAAAAAAATAATATATATATATATATATATATATATATATATATATATATATATATATATATATATATATAAAAATAAAAAAATAAAAAAATAAAGAGTTGAAATACATTTATAAAAACACACTAATATTTATATTAGTGTGTGTGTATATTAAAAACAAATATATATGTATATAAATATAACATTTTATAAAGTTATACATTTTTTTTAAGATATATTTTTTTTCCCCCCAGTTTTTTTAAATAAAATGTGAAATATAGACAGCATCAAAAAATATTTTAAAAAATAAAAAAGGGGTCACTAGCATGCCAAAGCAAGAAGAGCTGCAAGATTACTGATCAATACAAGAAGATCAGAAAGAGGGGGGGGGGGGGGGGGGTTGCTGTGATCCATCCAGTAGTAGAGATCCCATGGAGAATATGGGGGGGGGGGGGGGGGTGGGTCACTATGAGAAGCAATCTGGCGGTGTATGGGCAGCTCTGCCGATCAGAGGTGTGCACTCCTCCCATACTGACAGATGGATCGGGGTGATCATAGGACAGGTGTAGGGAGGAATTTGCTGTAAGTAGGAGAAGCTCCATCTGCAATCCACGTCCCGTGCAATGTAATCCTAGTCTGTAAAGAATTGCAAGTCCCAGCACCCCGCACAGGCCGCGGCCCCCTCCCGCACTCACCGTGGTATATCACTCCTCTCTCTCTCGGTGGATTCCTCTCCGTAGACTTCCTAGTTCTGCTCTCACCGCACCTGCCGCACAACTCAGCACCTGTACTGCCCCGCCCACACTGTACACGTCACCCGTCTCGGGGAGCGCCTTATATAAAGGTGTGGGGGGGGGGGGGGCGGAGGAGCGCCACCTACAGGAGGAGAGTGCTAAAACCCCGGACTCGTCATCACAGGGGGAGGGAGAGGAGACGTGTCCGGGGATGTGGGGGATTACCGAGACACACACAGAGGTCAATGCAAGAGCTGCCTCTATGTGGTGTGCTGGCATGACGGGGATGGAGATCTCTCTGGGGGGGGGGGCAGAATGTGGGTTCAGGAATGTCATCCTCCTCCTTATGTCACCGACCTAGGGGAAGAATGAGAAGATCACACCCAGGGCACAGATCAGGAAGGAACAACTGCAGGACCAGGATGACAAGAACAGGATGACAGCTGCTTAACCACTTCAGTTTTATGGCATTTTTATTAATATATATTTTTTTTACTAGTAATGGCGGCGATCTGCGATTTTTATTGGTACTGCGACATTATGGCGGACACTTCGGACACTTTTGACACATTTTTGGGACCATTGGCATTTTTATAGCGATCAGTGCTATAAAAATGCATTAATTACTGTAAAAATGTCACTGGCATGGAAGGTGTTAACACTAGGGGGCGAGAAAGGGGTTAATTATGTTCCCTAGGTGTGTTCCAACTGAAGGGGGGGTGGGACTGACTTGGGGAAATGACTGATCGCTGTTCATACATTGTATGAACAACGATCAGTCATTTCTCCCCCTGACAGGACCAGGAGCTGGTTCTCGCTCTGTAACGAGCGATCGCGGTGCCCGGCGGTGATCGCGCCTGCCAGGCACGTGCATCAGCACCAGGGGTGAGCGGGGGGCGTGCGTGCGCCCCTAGTGGCTTAAATGCAAAATCACGTAATATTTCGTACAGCCGAGCCGACCTGCCTCCGTAAAACTGCTGTGGCTGGTCGGCAACTGGTTAATGGAGATAGCAACCTAATACGAATGTCAGCTGCAGGAGCAAGGTGACAGGATCAAAGTGACAGGATCAGGATGACAGCCTAAGGATCAGGGTGACTGGATCAGGACGACAGACTAAGAATTAGGGTAACAGGATCAGGGTGACTGGATCAGGGTGACAGCTCAAGGATCGGGGTGACAGCCTAAGGATTAGGGTGACTGGATCAGGGTGACAGCCTAAGGATTAGTGTGACGGGATCAGGGTGACAGCCTAAGGATCAGGGTGACAGGATCAGGATGACAACCTAAGGATCAGGGTGACTGGATCAGGATGACAGACTAAGGATTAGGGTGACTGGATCAGGGTGACAGCTCAAGGATCGGGGTGACAGCCTAAGGATTAGGGTGACTGGATCAGGGTGACAGCCTAAGGATTAGTGTGACGGGATCAGGGTGACAGCCTAAGGATCAGGGTGACAGGATCAGGATGACAGCCTAAGGATCAGGGTGACTGGATCAGGACGACAGACTAAGAATTAGGGTAACAGGATCAGGGTGACTGGATCAGGGTGACAGCTCAAGGATCGGGGTGACAGCCTAAGGATTAGGGTGACTGGATCAGGGTGACAGCCTAAGGATTAGTGTGACGGGATCAGGGTGACAGCCTAAGGATCAGGGTGACAGGATCAGGATGACAGGATCAGGATGACAGACTAAGGATTAGGGTGACTGGATCAGGGTGACAGCTCAAGGATCGGGTTGACAGCCTAAGGATTAGGGTGACTGGATCAGGATGACAGCCTAAGGATTAGGGTGACAGGATCAGGGTGACAGCCTAAGGATCAGGGTGACAGGATCAGGATGACAACCTAAGGATCAGGGTGACTGGATCAGGATGACAGACTAAGGATTAGGGTGACTGGATCAGGGTGACAGCCTAAGGATCAGGGTGACAGGATCAGGATGACAGACTAAGGATTAGGGTGACAGCCTAAGGATCAGGGTAATTAGATCAGGATGACAGCCTAAGAATTATGGTGACAGGATCAGGATGACAGCCTAAGGATCAGGATGGGGGCCTAAGGATCAGAAAGACAGCCTAAGGGTCAAGATATCAGGATGATAGCCTAAGGATTAGCGTGACAGAATCAGGATGACAGCCTAAGGATCATGATGGGGGCCTCAGGTAGACAGTTTCAGAATGGTAGCCTAAGGATCAGGATGACAGCCTAAGGACCAGGATAACAAATTCAAGATGGGGAGCCTAAAGATCAAGATGGCAGGATCAGGATTACAGATCAGGATGGTAACCTTAGGATCAGGATAGCAGCTTAAGGATCAGGATGAACAGTTCAGAATGGTACTCTCAGAATAAGAATGACAATTGCAAGATGAAATGGAAGCCTCAACATCAGGATGACAGCCTTGGGATAAGAAAAGTCATTGCAGGATCAGGATAACAGCCTTGGGATAGGAATAGTCATTGCAGGATCAGGATGACAGCCTTGGGATAGGAATATGCATTGCAGTATCAGGATGACAGCCTTGGGATAGGAATATGCAATGCAGGATCAGGATGACAGCCTCCGGCTCTACACTGTTAGAGCAATATCAGCTTCCATATTTCATCACAGGTTCCCTTTAAATGAGAAAAATCTGTAGACTAATACTGATGACAAGAAGAATACTCATTGTGAGATATTTTGTATCCTTCATAGATGATCTATAACAAAGTATCACTTGTGATGGTGAATGATGGATACATGTGTTTGGTAATGAACATTCTTTTTCTTCCTCCTTCCTCTTGACTGAATTGCACATTATATACACAGGTGGCCATAGATAGACAGACAGACATGTGACTGAGGATGATGCAGACAAGTCTGCCGGTTTTCCTGGTGGGAAAAAAAGAGTACCGGTTTGCCTCTTACACACGAACTGTGAGGAGAGCTTTTGGTTGGGAATCCCAGCCGTGTGTATGCTCCTCGCAGTTTTTGCGACTGTAAAACTACCCAAAAACCGCCGGCCAAAAAAAAAAGAGAGCCAGTTATCTTGTTTCCCGCTGGGAAAACCAGCTGACTTTTGCCCGGTGTTTTTTGTCAGTTTTCCTATGGGAAAAACTGCGATGGAGCATACACACGGCCGGCATTCCCGACCAAAGCTCCATCGCAGATTTCCTGTCAGGAAAACCAGCCGTGTGTAGGGGAAAGACTGAACTGAATAGGTTCTCGGGTTTCCCGTAGGAAATCCCATACGTGTGTACGAGGTAGTTTTCTTTTTTTGTCTGGCGGTTTTTGGGCAGTTTTCCTGTCGGAAAAACTGCGAAGAGCATACACACGACCGGGATTCCCGGCCAAAAGCTCTCCTCACAGGGATTCCCAGCCAAAAGCTCTCCTCACAGGGATTCCCGGCCAAAAGCTCTCCTCACAGGGATTCCCGACCAAAAGCTCTCTTCACAGTTTTTCATAAAAGCTCTCCTCACAGGGATTCCCGGGCAAAAGCTCTCCTCACAGGGATTTCCGGCCAAAAGCTCTCCTCACAGGGATTCCTGGCCAAAAGCTCTCCTCACAGGGATTCCCCTGCCAAAAGCTCTCCTCACAGGGATTCCCGGCCAAAAGCTCTCCTCACAGGGATTTCCGGCCAAAAACTCTCCTCACAGGGATTCCCGGCCAAAAGCTCTCCTCACAGGGATTCCCGGCCAAAAGCTCTCCTCACAGGGATTCCCGGCCAAAAGCTCTCCTCACAGGGATTCCCGCCCAAAAGCTCTCCTCACAGGGATTCCCGGCCAAAAGCTCTCCTCACAGGGATTCCCGGCCAAAAGCTCTCCTCACAGGGATTCCCGGCCAAAAGCTCTCCTCACAGGGATTCCCGCCCAAAAGCTCTCCTCACAGGGATTCCCGCCCAAAAGCTCTCCTCACAGGGATTCCCAGCCAAAAGCTCTCCTCACAGGGATTCCCGGCCAAAAGCTCTCCTCACAGGGATTTCCGGCCAAAAGCTCTCCTCACAGGGATTCCCGGCCAAAAGCTCTCCTCACAGGGATTTCCGGCCAAAAGCTCTCCTCACAGGGATTCCCGGCCAAAAGCTCTCCTCACAGGGAAAACTGATTGTGCGTACGAGGCATTACTCTGTGTATCTGTTTCCATGTAACCTCCTCCACAAGCTCTCAAGCCTCTCCTTTCTTTCTCACTTGCGTTTGTTTGGACTTGAGTAGTTAATCTTAGTTGCGATCATGTGCACTACACCTAACATAGCCCATCATTCATGGTCCATCTCGGGAATGAAGCAAGAGATGGTGGCTACAATGCAAATACTGTGGGACCATGGAGAGCGATAGTCACCCTGTAAGAGGAAATCAAATCACAGCTGGAAAAAAAAATGGAGATTTTTCTGTTTTTGAACTAGGGGTTCAGTCACTTTAGGCATGGAGGTGGATCCATGTTGGTTTGGGGGGTGTGGTGGATAAAGCATATCAGAGAACGCCATAAAAATGAGAGCACTATGAATGCAGCATGTTATAAAAACAATATTGAAGTAAAATAGATTTGACCGCATTTTACAACCCCTGTAAGGGTTTATACTTGTGTTCCGTTAGGGAGATTTCCTTTATTTCCTGACACACAACAGAGAGAATTTCTCCAAAGTGAGAAAAATTCCCTCTATTCCTCTAATGTACAACTCAAATCTTCCTAGACTTTCAGTCCTGGTAACAGTGTTCACTTGGACCCATAGTGAGGGTGATCTCCCCATTGGAGACACAAACCTGACAGAGGTTCTAATCCTTTTAAATTATCCAAAATTGAAAGAAATGGCTTTAGATACACGTTAAGAACTTTATAATACCCCTTAGTGCGTAATAGAATTCAGAATAACACTTTTATTGTGACCATGCATATAGCAATCCTTCATTTAGGCCAGTCTTTCTCAACCTTCTTAGAGAAGCCCTTGAAAAGATCTGGTTTCCGGGAACCCCAGCTAATAAAGACTGTGGGGTTGATTTAGGCCCCTTTCTCTCTTGTGCTACTCCAAAGTCGCGTGATTTTGCGGCCGAGATTTCGACAAGACTGTCAATCTGACTTTGCCCTACGACTTGAAGTACAATTTCAATGACCAAGGAAGCGACTTTGATCCCCCAAAAATTAGGGGGAACTCCACGCCAATTTTGATAAAAAAACAATTCACGCTTCTCCTGCCCACTATTCAGATGTCCGGCCCCCCGTTGAGCTCCGGCCATCTAAATAACAGTGGTGGGTGTGTTTTGGAAGTGCCTGATTAGAGCATAGGCTTCCCAGTTAGAGCCTGTGGGCTATAATCGGCTTCCAAATGGTTAACCAGAGCTGTGTTAGAGAATTGCTTCCCTAACACTGACCCGCCTCTCAGCCAATCAGGTTCACCGGGTCTGGTTATCAGTCACCTGATTGGCTGAAGCGGCAGGCTTGGAAGGATGAGAAGAGGAGCGGGCGGGAGTAGAGTCTTCCTCATCGAGGAAGAAATGGTGGACAAAGCTCGCCGCCTGCCGTAGTTACCCACTGCCGAACCAAGACAAGGTAAGGGCCGGGCATGCAGGGGGCAATGTTTGGGGCACTGTGGCAACACTTGAGGCAAATTGGCAGCATTGGGCACACTAGCAGCACTGGGCACATGGCACACTGGCAGCATTGGGCACATGGCACACTGGCAGCATTTTGTACACTGGCAGCATTTGATGGCACAGTGGCAGCGTTTGATGGCACAGTGGCAGCGTTTGATGGCACAGTGGCAGCGTTTGATGGCACAGTGGCAGCGTTTGATGGCACAGTGGCAGCGTTTTTGTTTTTGTTTTTTCAAATTCTTTTCAGTTTATTTTTTTTAGCACCAGCCGCCACTGCTCTGGAGGAATCCTTGTTGGGAATGGCTGGTCTAGACAGATGGCATAGTCGCAGCATTTGGTGGGCACTGGCGCAGCATTTGATGGCACAGTGGCAGCGTTTGATGGCACAGTGGCAGCATTTGATGGCACAGTGGCAGCGTTTGATGGCACATTGGCAGCGTTTGATGGCACAGTGACAGCGTTTGATGGCACAGTGACAGCATTTGATGGCACAGTGACAGTGTTTGATGGCACAGTGGCAGCGTTTCATGTTTTTGTTTTTTCAAATTATTTTCAGTTTATTTATTTTTAGCACCAGCCGCCACTGCTCTGGAGGAATCCTTGTTGGGAATGGCTGGTCTAGACAGATGGCACAGTGGCAGCATTTGGTGGGCACAGTGGCAGCGTTTGATGGCACAGTGAGAGCGTTTGATGGCACAGTGACAGCGTTTAATGGCACAGTGACAGCGTTTAATGGCAAAGTGACAGCGTTTAATGGCAAAGTGACAGCGTTTAATGGCAAAGTGACAGCGTTTGATGTCACAGTGACAGCGTTTGATGACACAGTGACAGCGTTTAATGGCAAAGTGACAGCGTTTGATAGCACAGTGGCAGCGTTTGATGGCACAGTGAGAGCGTTTAATGGCAAAGTGACAGCGTTTGATGGCACAGTGAGAGCGTTTAATGGCAAAGTGACATCGTTTGATAGCACAGTGGCAGCGTTTGATTGCACAGTGGCAGCGTTTGATGGCACAGTGACAGCGTTTAATGGCAAAGTGACAGCGTTTGATGGCACAGTGGCAGCGTTTGATGGCACAGTGGCAGCGTTTGATGGCACAGTGGCAGCGTTTGATGGCACAGTGGCAGCGTTTGATGGCACAGTGGCAGCGTTTGATGGCACAGTGGCAGCATTTGATGTTTTTGTTTTTTTCAAATTATTTTCAGTTTATTTATTTTTTAGCACCAGCCGCCACTGCTCTGGAGGAATCCTTGTTGGGAATGGCTGGTCTAGACAGATGGCACAGTCGCAGCATTTGGTGGGCACAGTCTCAGCATTTGGTGGGGACTGTCGCAGCATTTGATGGCACAGTGGCAGCGTTTGATGGCACAGTGGCAGCGTTTGATGGCACAGTGACAGCGTTTGATGGCACAGTGACAGCGTTTGATGGCACAGTGACAGCGTTTGATGGCACAGTGACAGCGTTTGATGGCACAGTGACAGCGTTTGATGGGCAAGCGTTTGATGGCAGCGTTTGATGGCACAGTGGCAGCGTTTGATGGCACAGTGGCAGCATTTGATGGCACAGTGGCAGCTTTTGATGGCACAGTGGCAGCGTTTGATGGCACAGTGGCAGCGTTTGATGGCACAGTGGCAGCGTTTGATGGCACAGTGGCAGCGATTGATGGCACAGTGGCAGCGATTGATGGCACAGTGGCAGCGTTTGATGGCACAGTGGCAGCGTTTGATGGCACAGTGGCAGCGATTGATGGCACAGTGGCAGCGTTTGATGGCACAGTGGCAGCGTTTGATGGTTTTTTTTCAAATTCTTTTCAGTTTATTTATTTTTTAGCACCAGCCGCCACTGCTCTGGAGGAATCCTTGTTGGGAATGGCTGGTCTAGACAGATAGAAAACGTACACATTTAACACATCCAATTACGTATGTTAACAAAGCCGGCCTCATAACTACCCAGCAGAGTCAGACAAGGTTTTCCGTTGTGTTTCATCTAATCGATTGCCTGAGATCTGTCTCGAAGCTTATACTGTCCATAGATATGTATGAAAATTGTTGAATGGACTGATTGTCTCCTCATGTCCATGTGTAGCCTAAGTAAAGGGGGTTAAATGGGTCCATTAATAATTAATCTTGCTCTATAACAATGCACACCTAAATAGGTTGCAGGGTTGTTTAAAGTTTAATGAGCTCCACGATGTGTTGCTCAATCTTTCTCTGGCTATGCCTGTTATGATCAGCTGCTGAAACTATTTTCGGCTCCGGTGTGCAGTGCCCATTATTTCTATACACAATGGACATGCTGGTAAGATTAGCTTTCATACAATACTGCGTCTAGTGCTCATTGTATACACTCAGGATATACCTACAGAAACAAAACAGTTATCTCACTTGAGTAAATGTCATCACTGAGTTTATTGTGTGCAACAGATGCATGTGTTTGCCTATGGTAACAGGACTGTGGAGAATTATGCATACTGTACACATGCAGGTCCTCCACAGTGATATTCACAACGATTAGCCACACTCACTATAACATTATGATCACCCACCTAATTCTGAGTAGATCCCCTATTGGCCACCAAAACAGCCCTGACCCGTTGGGGCATGGACTGCAAAATAACATCCAGATGAATGGCATGACACAAGGTTTCCCAGCAGAACATTGCCCAAAGCATCACACTGCCTCCACTGGCTTGCCTTCTTCCCATACTACAGCCTAGTGCCATCTCTTCCCCGGGTAAGTGACACACGGGCCTTCCACATGATGTAAAAGAAAACATGACTCCTCAGACTAAGGCCACCTTCTTTCATTGCTCTATGGTCCAGTTCTGATGCTCACCTGCCCATTTTAGGTGATTTTGGCTGTAGATGCAGGTCAGCATGGGCACCCTAAGCAGTCTGCAGCTACACGGCATAATACACAAGTACAGTGGGGATCGAAAGTTTGGGCACCTAGGTAAAAATGTGTATTAATGTGCATAACGAAGCCAAGGAAAGATGGAAACATTTCCAAAAGGCATCAAATTACAGATTAGACATTCTTATAATATGTCAAAAAAAAGTTAGATTTTATTTCCATAATTTACACTTTCAAAATTACAGAAAACAAAAATATGTCGTCTGCAAAAGTTTGGGCACCCTGCAGAATTTAAAGCATGCACTGCCCCCTTTGCAAAGCTGAGACCTGCCAGTGTCATGGATTGTTCTCAATCATCGTCTGGGAAGACCAGGTGATGTCAATCTCAAAGGTTTTAATTGCCCAGACTCACCTGACCTTGCCCAACAATCAGCACCATGGGTTCTTCTAAGCAGTTGTCTAGAAAACTGAAAATAGTTGTCGCTCACAAAGCTGGAGAAGGCTATAAGAAGATAGCAAAGCGTTTTCAGATGTCAATATCCTCTGTTTGGAATGTAATTAAGAAATGGCAGTCATCAGGAACAGTGAAAGTTAAAGCAAGATCTGGAAGACCAAGAAAAATATCAGACAGAACAGCTTGCAGGATTGTGAGAAAAGCAATTCAAAACCCACGTTTGACTGCACGATCCCTCCAGAAAGATCTGGCAGACACTGGAGTTGTGGTACACTATTCCACTATAAAGAGATACTTGTACAAATATGGTCTTCATGGAAGAGTCATCGGAAGAAAACCTCTTCTACGTCCTCTCCACAAAAATCAGCGTTTGAACTTTGCAAATGAACATGTAGACAAGCCTGATGCATTTTGGAAACAAGTTCTGTGGACCGATGAAGTTTAAATATAACTTTTTGGCCGGAATGAGCAAAGGTACGTTTGGAGAAGAAAGGGCACAGAATTTAATGGAAATAACCTCTGTCCAACTGTTAAGCATGGGGGTGGATCAATCATGCTTTGGGGTTGTATTGCAGCCAGTGGCACAGGGATATTTCACGAGTAGAAGGAGAAATAGATTCAATACAATTTCGGCAAATTTCGGATGGTAACTTGATGCCATCTGTGAAAAAGCTGAAGTTAAAGAGAGGATGGCTTCTGCAAATGGATAATGATCCTAAACACACCTCAAAATCCACGGGGGGTTACATCAAGAGGCGTAAACTAAAGGCCTTCACAATCTCCTGACCTCAACATAATTGAAAATCTATGGCTAGACCTTAAAAGAGCAGTGCGTGACAGACAGCCCAGATATCTTAAAGAACTGGAAGACTTTTGTAAGGAAGAATGGGCAAAGATACCTCAAACAAGAATTGAAAGACTCTTGGCTGGCTACAAAAAGCGTTTACAAGCTGTGATACTTGCCAAAGGGGGCAGTACAAGATATTAACTCTGCAGGGTGCCCAAACTTTTGCAGACACCATTTTTTTGTTTTCTGTAATCTTGAAAGTGTAAATTATGGAAATAAAATCAATTTTTTTTTGACATATTATAAGAATGTCTAATCTGTAATTTGATGCCTTTTGGAGATTTTCCCATCTTTCCTTTGCTTCTTTATGCACATTAAAATGCCCAAATTTTCGATCCCCACTGTAACTGCCATACAATGTGTGTTCTGACACCTTTCTGTCAAAACCAGGATTAAATTGTTTCAGCAATGTGAGCTACCAGTAGCTCTTCTATTGGATCGGGCTACGTAGGCCAGCCTTCTCTCCCCACATGTATCAATGAGCCTTGGCCGCCCATGACCTTTTTTGGGTTTTTTGAACCGCTTATGGTAGGTCCTCACCACTGCAGACCGGGAACAACACACGAGAGCTGTAGTTTTGGAGATGCTCTGTCCCAGTCTAGGTGTTAAAATTTGGCCCTTGTCAAATCCTTATGCTTGCCCATTTTTTCATGCTTTCTACACAATAACTTCAGGGACAACATGTTCACTTCCCTCCCAATATATCCCACCTACTTTTAGGTGCCACTGTAACAAGACAATCAATGGTATTCACTTTACCTGTCAGTGGTCATAATGTTATGACTGATCATTGTATCTGATCTTCAGTCATCCAAGTCATGACTCATGTAGTCGTATTAACCGGTTAAGACCCGGACCATTATGCAGGTTAAGGACCTACCCCTTTTTGCAATTCGGCACTGCGTCACTTTAACTGACAATTCGTGCGACATGGCTCCCAAACAAAATTGGCATCCTTTTTTTCCCACAAATAGAGCTTTCTTTTGGTGGTATTTGATCACCTCTGCAGTTTTATTTTTTGCGCTAGAAACAAAAATAGAGCGACAATTTAAAAAAAATCAATACTTTTTGCTATAATAAATATCCCCAAAACATATATATATATAAAAAAACAACGTTTTTTTCCTTCAGTTTAGGCAGATACGTATTCTTCTACATATTTTTGGTAAAAGAAATCGCAATAAGCGTTTATTGATTGGTTTATGCAAAAGTTATAGCGTTTACAAAATAGGGAATAGTTTTATGTCATTTTTATTAATATATTTTTTTTTTACTACTAATGGCAGCAATCATCATTTTTTTTCATGACTGCGACAATATGGCGGACACATTGGACACTATTGAACATTTTTTGGGACCATAGCGAAAAGTGCTATAAAAATGCACTGATTACTGTGAAAATGACAATGGCAGTAAGGAGGTTAACCACTAGGGGGCGCTGTAGGGGTTAAGTGTGACTTCATGTGTGTTTCTTACTGTAGGGGGGCGTGTCTGGACGTGTGACGTCACTGATCGTCGTTCCCTATAACAGGGAACAGACGATCACTGCCACTGCCACAGAGAAGAACGGGGAAGGTTTGTTTACACTCACCTCTCCCCTTTCTACAGCTCCTGTGACCCGATCGTGGGACACCGGCGGCGATTGGGCCCGTGGGTCCCACAGGCGCGGTCACGGAGCAAGTAGGCCTCTCACTCCACATGGTAGTTGGCGAATCAAAACCAAATTGTACAGTTTGAGCAGCGCTTTACAATATACAGGGGGACAGTACAGTTACAGTACAATTCAATACAAGGGTTAGGAGGGCCCTGCTCATGAGAGCTTACAATCTAATAGGGGTACAAAATAGATAGGATGATGGAGAATATTTTCAGGTAGAGGAAGGATAGGCTTTCCTGAATAAAAGAGTTTTCAGGGATTGCCTAACAGTGAACAGTGTAGGACAGGGGTGCCAAACTCAAATTCTTTGCAGATTGCATTAGCAGCACTATGGTTGGTCTCAAAGGGTCGGTTCTATCTGTAAGACTATATTAATGTATTCACAATAAGGAGTTCACATGTGCACTTTTTACAGAGTGCAGTTTCAGGGGTGCTCTAAGCACAGAGTGCAGAGCTCAGGGATTCACTATGTGCATAGTGCAAAATTCAGGGGTGTAATACGTACCGACTTCAGGGTACAGGGGTGTTCTATGCACAGGCTGCAGCATTCAGGGGTGCACTGCCTACAGAATGCAGAGTTTAGTAGTATGTGGTGTACAAAGTGCAAAGTTTAAGGGTGTGCTATGTACAGAATGCAGGGTACAGAAGTGTGCTATGCAGAGTGTAGCATTCAGGCGTGCACTACATACAGAGTGCAGAGTTCAAGGGTGCACTATGTATGGAGTGCAGTGTTCAGGGGTGTACTTTGTACAGAGTGCAGGGTTGAGGAGTGCGCTACATACAAAGTGCAGGGTTTAGAGGTGTGCTATACACAGTGTGGAGGGTACAGCTCTCTTTCACAGGTTGTCCACATTTCGCTTTCAACCCTCCTCGGCTCTGACCTGTGCACCACTCTTCCCCATCCCCCAACTCTGCACACATCTCCCCCTAAACGCTTCCTTGCATTTCACCTACCCAGCCCTGGCTCTAGTACCTCCAGCAGCATGCCAACTCCACTTCTCTGTCTCACTCGCAAGGAGATCCTTGATTTGCATCTGTGCACCTGGGTACAAATGGGGATCACAGTACAGCTTACCGCTTGATGCCCCATCACACAGTGCACCTGTATCTCCCTTGTCCCTGCCATAAGTGCAGAGTAGACAGGGATCTGTGAGAGACACCAAGAGGAAATCTGTCCTTGTAAATATAGAAGGCTTCTGTGTTTACAAGTGACAGTCGTGAGCGAGGAGCACAGGGTGAGAGCCGGAGGTGGCAGAATGGGTTTCCACCACGTGCCGACTAGAAAAAGCCAAGGGTGCAAGGGATACATGAGATTACTAGGTGGACCAGTTTTAGTTCACAGGCCTTCTGTTTGACACATTTGGTGTAGGAGATAACTGGACTAATTGCTGTAGGGAGTTTGAGAGCATGGGAGAGCCTCTGGAAAAGTCCTGGATGGAAACATGGGAGGAGAAGACAAGGAGCTAGAGAGAAGGAGGTCTTGGGAGGAGCAGAGAGGATAGTTTTGGTGATATTTTGAGACAAATTTAGTGATGTAGCTTTGTGAATGGTTTGGATATTGTTGTTATGGTAATTGTAATGGTAATTGGTAAGGTAGATGAGTTTGGCAGCAGCATTCATGCAGGCTGAAGTGGGATAGCCTATGGAGAGGTAGCCAGGCCAATAAGGAGGGGTTTATGATAGTCAAGGCAAGAGATTCCAAGGGAGGGCAAGTTGACATAATTCTCACTTAGGCGAGAATTGTGGGAGTGGGTACCCGTCCCACCAAAAATGTACCTGTTTTCAGGAAAAATAAAGAAAACACATCAAACTTGTTAAGGGGGGAAGAGGAGGTAGAGCGGTATTTTCACTTTTAAGTGAAGGCCCACTTTACTCTAGTGCAGTGGTCTCCAAACTGCGGCCTGGGGGTCAGACATGGCCCTTTGCCTGCTTTTTTCTGGCCCTCGAGGCACTATTTCATCCACTGATACCAATAACGGGGCACAAATCTCCCCACTGCCACCAATGAACGGCCCCAATTCTTCCCAATGACACCAATAATGGGTCACAATTTCTCCAAATAACACCAACAATGGGTCACAATTTCTCTCAATGACGCCAACAATGGGGCCCAATGGCACCAATGATGGGGCACAATTTCTCCCAATGACACCAATGAAGGGGCACAATTTCTCCCAATGACACCAACAATGAGGCCCAATGACACCAATGATGGGACACAATTTCACCAATAACACCAAAGATGGGGCATTTTTACCACTGATGTCAGGATCTTTTCTACTTCCATTGGCCACAGTCCGGCACTCCTAAAGTCTGAAGGACAGTAAACTGGCCTTTTGTTTAGAAAGTTTGGCGACCCCTCTAGTGGTACCACCTACAACATGTTGGTGGTCCCTGGTTAACTGGATGAATTTCGATCACTGTATGGCCAACATAAAGAAAGTAAGCTTTGCCTAGTGGTACACCAATCAGAAGAGAAGAATAGAGAACCTTCCCAGCCTTATCTCTCTATCAGATCGGGGGTTTAAAGCCTGGTACACAGCATTGGAGCCACTGTACTAACAATGGGAGGTTAGTTCAGCAATCTCCTCTACTGAGCTGTTGTGTTCTGATAAACAAAAAAAACCTCAGCTCAGCTCTCTCTGCCATTGGCTGAGAGCGCTGATTGGAAGTTGGTCGTCTGATGATTTTCCAGCGGCCAGCTTCTGTCGGACAGACCGACATACACACAGGCTGAATGTTGGCTATTTTATTTTAGTTGCCCATTGTCTCCCAACATTGGGCCCGTATGTACGGGGTTTAACTCTTGGCATTCATGCGATCATCTCAAATCTGTGCACAATGAAATGATGCAATAGGTTAATGGGAATCAAATTATGAAAAACTGACTGGGCACGGGTACTTGAGAAACGGTCATCATTCGTTAGCCAAGGTCTCAAACACAGCTGTAAACTTTAGACCAAAAGAGTGCTATATAGTTGACAGTGCAGAACAAAGGAGAACTGGTTACAAATATCAACCCATCTTGTCCCTTTCATTTATACAATGTAGTTGTCTCAAGTTTATCTGCCGTACTCTACTCAGTTGTCATTTGAGCTTGTAAAAGGATATATCAAAGGACAGGCATCTTTGTGCATGTTTTGTATATACTTAGGTTGTAGTCAGATTCTTCGAGTGGAAATGCGATACTCCTAAGAACCAAGACCTGAGGTGTGCCTTGGCCTAGCTGGTCAGTATGCCTGAAGAGAGGGCATACCCTGAATGTAAGAAAGTACTATGAGTATGTATGAAGACTGGGGGAAACAAGTGGGTGGGAACCCAGAAATGCCGACAACACCGGCCCGACAGAGGAGGAGGATTAAATAGCCCTCTCAGACTCCTCCCACAAATACAGGCTGCTTAAAATTGTCAGCTTTTATTTAATTTTGTAAAACTTTTATCGCTAAAAGGAAAAGAAAATGTGTTGCTGTAATGCCTTAACCACTTGCTTACTAGGCACTTATACCCACTTCCTGCCCAGGCCAATTTCAGCTTTTAGTGTTGTTGCACTTTAAATGACAATTGCGTGGTCATGCAACACTGTACTCATATGACATTTTTTTGACAGATGCAGCTTTATTTTGGTGGTATTTAATCACCACTGGGTTTAAAAAAAAATGCTACACAAACAGAAAAAAACGTTTTACATAGGCGGCACTGATAAGGCTGCACTGATATGCAGCACTGATAGGTGGCACTAAACAGCACTGATAGGTGACACTGATAGGTGGCATTGATGAGCACTAATAGGCAGCACTGATGGGCACTAATAGGCAGCACTGATGGGCACTAATTGGCACTGATAATCAGTGCCCTAAGTATCTGTGTGCATGTCCCGTCAGAATTGCTGGTTACCGACTTTCCTCTCCTCATCCTGTGACAGCATGTAAGGAAAGTACTGCAACTCTGGTTACCAGGGGCTCTAATGAGCTTTGAAATAAGGTGGGCTCGGGGGACAGAGCATTGCGTCTGGAGCCCACCTAGTTGTGTTGTAACGGCTAATGAATATTCGCCGTTGCAACACTTATCCTCCTCCTGGCCAATCGGGAAGTGGGTCTGATACCCATCACCTGATTGGCTGAAGGGACAAGCGATCCTATTGGACGCCTAGGAGCAGGGGAGGAGGCGCACGGCGGAAGAAAGAAGGAGGAGACACAGGAGCTGCTTCCCGGTGCCCATCACAGCCTGATGTCCGCTGATGCCCGATGTGCCCACCGATGCTCAATCCCCTCTGCCTAGATGGGGTAAGTGCCGGAGGACCTGCAGACAGTGACGGAGGGGGTTTGAGGCTTGAGGTGCTGCAGGGGGGTGGTTGTTTCCCCCCCTCCCCAACGAGAAACCACCAGCTGGTTACTGTGTGATCAGCTGTGATTGGACACAGCTGATGTCATGATAAAGAGCTGCTGTGATTGGCCATTTACCACGATCTGTGATCAACTGTGTCCAAAGGAGAGCACTGGAGGCGTGGGTTGCTGGAGGACGCCTCTCTCGGAATGAGATAGCTGAGCTATAGCCATCTTTCAGCAATGGAATGCAGCCACCTCATTTAAGGATTGGCTATATATTAAATTTTTTGTCTGATATCACTTTATTATGTTTTTATACAGACCGTGAGAACATCATTTCTAAGAAATACAATGCAGTGAAAATCAAATCATATAATGTCCTCAAACCATGTAACTGATACATCTACAGTGTACTGTTGGCTCTCAGCAGACTGAGCTGTGGATACATGGGTTTTAGTAGACAATCTGTCACATCAAATAAGGAAATATCACAACTTATGTGCATACACATTTCCTGGGAATGTTTACACTTCCGTTGCGTTGCACAATCAGGTTGTTTCACCTGCATTCCCTGGAGGATAATTACATCATGTGAACAGGTTTCTACATTGCTCCAGCATACTTCTACAAGTGGCTGAATAATAATATTTAACCCTAGATGACAAATTACAGCATCAGTCAATGTCAGGGCTGAGTGAGGGCCGACACTTAATGAAACTTTCAATTCTGTATGACATTACTACTTCACAGAACTGCAATAATTAACCACTTCAGCGCCAGAAGATTTTACCCCTTTCATGACCAGGCCATTTCTTGCAATTTGACTCTATTTTAAGTCATGCTAAGCTGTACCCAAACACAATTTGTATCATTTTTTTTTTAACACAAATAGAACTTTATTTTGGTGGTATTTGATCACCACTGTTTTTTTTTTGTTTTGTTTTTTTGTCATTTGCGCTATAAATGAAAAAATATGGAATATAAAAAAATAAATAAAACACACACACACAAAACAATGGCCCGGATTCAGAAATGATTTACACCGGCGTATCTCCAAATACGCTGCCGTAATTTCAAATGTGCGCCGTCGCATCTTTGCGCCGATTCACAAAGCGGGATATGTCGAAAAACATGGCTTCAGCCGTCCGACGTAACTTGCCTACGCCGGCGTATCCTGGGCGCATTGTTACGCTGGACGCATTCGGCGTTTCCATTACAAATATGCAAATGAGTAAGATACGCTGATTCACGAACGTAGATGCGCCCGGCCGTTTCATATACGCGATTTGCGTAAGGCTTAGGTCTGGCGTAAAGTTACCCCTCATATATCAGGCACATCTAATGCAAATGTATGGGCCAGGGAACGACGCCACCAAATTTTTTGTCGTGTACGCCGTTTACGTAGTACTACATGAATAGGGCAGTGCGTAGGTTCCGTTCACGTGAATCTGAGCATGCGTGGGCATGCGCCGTTCAATTGGCCATTCATTTTCATGGGGTCACGCTTAATTTAAATAGATGACGCCCACCTCCATCCTACTTTGAATTAGGCAGGCTTACGCCGGCTAATTTACGATACGCCGCCGCAACTTACGTAGCAAGTGCTTTGTGAATACTGCACTTGCCTCTCTAAGTTGCGGCGGCATAGCGTAAAGAAGATATTTCTTCATAAATTTGGGCCAAAATTTATTCTGCTACATGTTTTGATTTAAAAAAAATATCCAGATAAGTGTATATTAATTGGTATGCATTAACCCCTTAATGACCGCCGCACGACCATTTTTCTTCGGCAGAATGGCACGGACAGGCACATCAACATACCTGTGCGTGGCTGCCTTGACGTGGGTCGGGGATCCGATCGGACCCCCCCGGTACATGCGGCGGTCCCGGTGGCTTTGCGAGCGATCCGTGTTGAGGGGGCGGCGGTTCGTTTTTGTCCGCCCCCTCCGGATCGCTCCCAGCCAATCCGCGTGCTCCCCTGCAGTGTCATTTCCTCCTCCTGTGTAAACACAGGAGGAGGAAGTGATGTGATCCCTGCTCTCGGCGTTTTTCCCAACCGCAGCTGAGGAGAGATCACATCACATAGTAAGTCTGCACAACACTGACACCAGTACACGCAGGCACACTTAACCCCTTGCGATCACCCCCCCCGTCACAGTGTCACTGAATGCAGTAATCATATATGTATGATTACTGTATTTAGTGTCAGTGTGACAGTCAGTTAGTGTTAGGATTTAGGGTAGGCCCCGTACCCCCCCTAATAAAGTTTTAACCCCTTGATCACCGCCCTAGTTAACCCTTTCACTCCCTATTGCCAGCGTCACTAAGCGATCATTTTTCTGATCGCTGAATTAGTTTTGCTGTTCCCGCTAGGTAGCTATTTTTTTTTTATTGCAATTTTTTTTTACTAAAGACATGCGGCTAAATAAATGTTGGCCTAAATGTTTGACTAAAATTTTGTTTATTTGATTTTTCTTATAACAAAAGGTAAAAAATATAGAATTTTTTTCAAAAACTAGAGACAGTTGGGGGAGATGAATTGGCCCCAACGGTTAATAAAATTCTTACCTCTGTGCTGGGGAAAACAGAGGACCAGAAGCTAGAGCTCAACAGAGTCCATCGTTCTTTAGGGCCACGAAATACAGATATAAATAAACCAAGAGATACTATATGTCGTGTGCATTTCTATAGAGAGAAGGAAAAGATTATGAGGAAGGCTAGAGAAAAAGGTCAAATTAATGTCAATGGGACAGCTATTCAACTATTGCAGGACTTGTGTCAATTCACTTTGGAGAAGAGGAGAGCGTTAAGACCCTTACTCAAAATGTTGCAAGAACGTAACATCATATATCGTTGGAACTTTTCCTTTTCAACTTCAAATTAAGAAAGATGGCAGGTGGTATAATCTACGAGACCTATCAGATATCCCTACTATACAACTTGCTTTGGATTTACCAGATACCCCACTAATAGTCTGACCCAGGACATATACACTATTTAGAAGGACTGAACATCAGGGTAGGGGTATGATGAACCAGCATTGGAATCAGTTAGAGAATCAATAATAAATGTTACAGTAATATTGTAGCAATAATCTAGTGCTGGATGGAGTATGGATCAAGAGTTGCTAAAGAAGAGTGGAGAGATTGGCTTTGCCCCTCTCCCCCCTTCTTTCCTTCTCTTTTTCTTCCTCTTTTTTCTTTCTTTATTTCATCTTTACACTCTTTTTTTTTTTTCTTTCTCCTTTTCTCTGGCTTACCCTTTGCTTACACTTTTTTTTTTTTATATATATATTTTTTTAGATATACCATATATCTATTGTGCATTATCTGCCCACTGTTCATTATGGAAGGTGGGGTCAGAGGCAAAGGAAAGAAGAGAACATTTTTTTTTTTTTTTCTCAGTTTTTTTTTAAATACATTTGGCAATGTCTATGCGATATTGTCAAATTTGAGTTGCAATGATTGGCATATTGTTGTTGGGGTGCTTTTTTTTCTCTTCTCTTCTTCTACTGGGTAAGAGCAGTGAATGTTGTATGATATACAAGTATATGGATAAAATAATATGACTTACTATAAGTTGATTATTCGGTTATTTTTTTGGCTCTGCCCATTGAGGAGGGGGGAAGAAAGGAAAAGGGGAAATATGTAGAGCTATTGTACCCATGATTAATTATATGTCAGTTATAGTTTGTGAAATATTAGTGATGATGTGATCATAGGCTGGGAATGTTGCTATTAGTCCACACCTGAGAGACAGATAAGGTCAGAAGTTATAGTTTTTTATTTTTTGTTCTTGTTTTATATATATATCTTGAAATGTATTTGACAATATCTATGTGACATGGCCAAATTTGAGTTGCAACTATTGGTATATTGTTGTTGGGGTTTTTTATTTTTATTTTTTTCCTTTTTTTCTTCTTCTTCTCTTTCCGAGTTATAGGTAAGAAGAAAGAATATTAAGGCTACATTGCCAAAGTCGAGCCGCAACGATTGGTATATTGAGCCCGATTTATTCATTTATTAATTAATTTACTTAGTGACTTATTTACTGAGTTATTGATTTATTGACTTATTGATTTATTTAAACTGTTAGTCCCATTTTGTATGTTTGATTAGCGGTGTATATGTTTATTCATTCAATTATCTGTATATATGAGCGGTGTCATTTAGCTCTAATATAATATAATACCCACATGTTTTGACAGCCTTAAATACCTGCGGTGAGGTATCCTTTATGCCCATTAACTTTCCCCCTAGTAGGTACATCAGTCCTCTGGTAGGGCTTGGTGTCTTTTTTTTGGATATATTCCATTTCCCTTTGTTCTGGGGGGTGATTCAGAATTTTTTCTCTGTTATCACCCCTTATATCTATTTCCTCTGAGTGTTTTTTGTGTGTTTTTTTTTCCTCCTCTTTCTTCTCCCCTTTGTTATTCCTTTTATATCCTTCTGGTAGTACGAAGAGTTTAGAGAGGGAGCCTCTCTTTTTATAAAAAAAATTTCCCCCCTTTTTTTTCTCTCTCTTTGTTTATGTGTTTTTGTTTATGGCAGCAACTTACTCTTCTATAGCATCTCTGAAACGTTGTACCTACAATGTTAAAGGTCTTAATAATGAATCAAAAAGAGGCCAGATTGTATATAGTTTGCACAAAGCCAAGGTAGATATTATACTCCTCCAGGAGACTCATTTCCGTACTGGTGGTGTCCACGTAAACATTACTCTCAATGGTTCCATAGTTCTACGCCGAGTTCAAAAGCAGGAGGAGTGTCAATAGCACTTTATAAACATATGCCAATACAATATTTGAACCATATAGCTGACCCAAACGGTAGATACATTTTTCTTAAGATTCGCTTATGGAATAAGATTATCACCATTGCAAACCTTTATATCCCGAACTGTGACCAAACGACAACAATCTCACATTACCTTAATCTTTTAGCAGATTTTGCAGAAGGAACTATTAAATTATTATAGTGGGAGGAGATCTTAACTTAGCCTTAGATCCCATACTAGATAGCTCTACTCAACGATCGAACATCTCATACTCTCGCTTGAGGACTCTTAAAAAGAAATTCTATAAACATAGGCTACTGGATCTATGGCGGATCTTATATCCCAAAGACCGTAATTACACGTATTTTTCATTGGCCCATAAAACATATACTAGACTGGACTATTTCTTAACTGGACAAAAGGTATTAGAATGGGATCCTTCAATGAAAATAGGCTCATTTACTTGGTCTGACCATTCACCAGTATTTTTAACAATAAATCCACCACAGACCCATGGAACAAATTGGTCTTGGCGTTTAAACGATACACTTATGTTAGATCCAATATGTCATAAGGCAGTTATAGAAGCGATTAGTAACTTTATCTCTGACCATGCCCAAGATGAAACAGCACTCCCCTTAAAATGGGAACTCTAAAAGCAGTATTACGGGGTCTGTTTATTCAACATGGCTCACGACTTAAAAAAGAAAAATCCATAATTATCCAAAACACTCTATCAAAGCTTCAATCTTTAGAAACTTTACATAAAACAGGTCATTGTGCAGAAATATTAGCTAATATTTCATCTACAAGGGCCTCTCTTTTGCAGCTATTTGAAACATCACATAAATCATACGAACAGAGAAGAGCTCTGGAAAGATATAGATCAGGGGATAAATGCGGGAGACTATTATCACGAACACTGCATCCCCGTCCATCCCAGACCTTTATACCCAGTATACAAAAGCCATCTGGAGAAATTACGTCAGACCCACAATCTATTCAACATTTTTTTTAGAGATTATTTTTTAGGTCTCTATAACTTGGCTCCATCACCATCCTCGGAAGATGTAGTTGGAGTCAATCAACAAATTGAAGATTATGTACAGGAAACAGCTATTCCAGTATTAGATGACGACAAAAGAAAATTGTTAGATCGTCCTTTTCAACTTGAGGAATTATTGGATGTGATTGCCGATATTCCACCAGGAAAGAGTCCAGGTCCAGATGGATTCACCCCAAAATTTTATAAAACCTATAGGGAATATCTATCTCCATTTTTGCTTCAAGTATTAAATTCTATTTCCCCTAGGAATCAATTCTCAACTCAGACATTAGAAGCTCATATCACTCTAATTCCGAAACCGGAAAAGGACCTAACATTATGTTCCAGTTTTCGTCCGATCTCGTTAATTGGGATAGACTTAAAAATCTTTGCTAAATTAATTGCACTACGTCTCCAACCTCTCCTTCCAAACCTGGTACATTTAGACCAGACGGGTTTTGTACAAGGTAGAGAAGCACGGGATAATACTATAAAAACCTTTTTATTAATGAATTATGCCCAAACAGCAAAAATACCAGTATGTCTCTTTTCAGTTGATGCAGAGACGGCCTTTGACCGGATTAGATGGCCCTTTTTAAAACAATCATTGATGCAAATAGGTCTGGGCCCAAATTTACTTCACAAGATTCTGGCATTATATACTAAACCTGAGGCTAGGATAAAGATCAATGGATCGTTATCAACAAGTTTCACTATACAAAATGGTACTCGACAAGGATGCCCGCTATCACCTTTGCGTCCTGGTAATGGAGCATCTAGCAATAGCAATTAGACAGAACCCTTTAATTGTGGGCATACAGATAAATCAAACAGAAATAAAATTAGCCTTGTTTGCCGACGATCTATTGCTATATGTCACTAATCCACATGTTTCCATACCCGCTATCTTATCTGAATTTAAAAGTTTTGGTACCCTTAGTAACTTTAAAGTAAATATTTTAAACTCAGTTATTCTCAATGTGTCACTCAGTCCACAACAAGTGATGGTATTGAAAAATAGTTTCTCATTCAAAATTTGCTTTTCGGTATTAAAATACTTAGGTATTTTCATCCCCTCCGACCTGAACCATTTATATCTAACAAACTATATTCCTCTTATGCAACGAACCTTACAGGATCTAAAAAAATATGATCACAATCAATATTCGTGGTTTGGGAGGATTAATATCCTAAAAATGGATATAATACCTCGGTTTCTGTATCTTTTTCAAACCATGCCTGTCTCTATTGCTAGATCTTATTTTTCTACTTTACAGTTGGCCTTTACAAAATTTATCTGGGGCCATAAAAAACATAGATTAACCACTTAAGACCCGGACCAATACGCTGGTAAATGACCCAAGGTGTTTTTGCGATTCGGCACTGCGTCGCTTTAACAGACAATTGCGCGGTCGTGCGACGTAACTCCCAAACAAAATTTGTGTCCTTTTCTTCCCACAAATAGAGCTTTCTTTTGGTGGTATTTGATCACCTCTGCGATTTTTATTTTTTGCGCTATATACAAAAATAGAGCGACATTTTTGAAAAAAAAAACACTATTTTTTACTTTTTGTTAAAAAAAAATCAAATAAACTAAATTTTAGTCAAACATTTAGGCCAAAATTTATTTAGGCACATGTCTTTAGTAAAAAAAAAAAATCGCAATAAAAAAAAATAGCTACCTAGCGGGAACAGCGACACTAATACAGCGATCAGAAAAATGATCGCTTAGTGACGCTGGCAATAGGGAGTGAAAGGGTTAACTAGGGCGGTGATCAGGGGGTTAAAACTTTATTAGGGGGGGTGGGGGGGCTATCCTGAACCTAACACTAACTGATTTTACACTGCCTGTCACACTGACACTAAATGCAGTGATTAGATCACTGCATTCAGTGACACTGTGACAGGGGGGGTGGGGGGGGGCAGATCGCAAGGGGTTAAGTATGCCTATGTGTGTGTGTGTCAGTGTAATGTTGGTGCACACTTACTGTGAGGTGTTCCTCTCATCGCAGCGGTTGGAAATACCGCTGCGATGAGAGATTACATCACTTCCCCCTTCCTGTGGTTACACAGGAGGAGGAAGTGACACAAAGGGGGAGCGCAGCGATTGGCTGGGAGCGATCGCGGGGGGGGCGGGTAAACACCGACATCCGTCCGCTCGTCCCGGATCGCTCCCGGAGACACGGGGACCTCCGCACGCCGCGGAGGGGGTCCCGATCGGACCCCCGACCCGCTACTGGGCGAGGACGTAAATTTACGCCCTTGTGCCCATCCGTGCCATTCTGTGGCCGTAAATGTGCGTGCGGAGGTCCTTAAGTGGTTAAAAAAGAAATTACTATCACTGCCCAAAGTGAACGGAGGAGCGGGTGCACCGGATCTTTACTATTACTATGTAGCGGCAGTATTAACAAGGATAGTGAACTGGTTCCACTCTTCTAACACTAAACAATGGGTACTAATAGAGCAATGGTTAAATCAATTTGATCTTACCGCTCTTCCTTGGTTAGATTTTGGGAATAGTGATATCTAGCGAGATTCATCTCTTAATATGCCCTCTCTAACATCCCACCTATTAAAGATTTGGACCAAAACAATCCTACAATTAGAACTTTCCTCATTAGTAGGACCTATGACACCTTTATTTGGTAACCCACGATTTCCGCCGGCTTTAAAACGTAAAGATTTCCTCATTTGGAATAAAGAATCACATCGTAGAGTGTGCCAGATTACTTGCCAGGCAGCATTCCCACCTATATTAAACTTAATCTTTACACAGAAACTCTCACTTACGCAAGGGTTGGAATATCGGCAACTATTATCCTTCTTGTCCTCTCTTCCCTCAAATACATTTTTGTATAGAGACACAACTCAGTTTGAACTTCTGTTGCTTCAAGACTCAAAACCAAAACATGTCTTATCCTCAATCTATAAGATACTAGCCATAAAAAAAAAAACCTGAACCCCCTGAATACATAAGGAAATGGGCGAATGAGTTAAATGTTCAAATTGAAGATGCAGAGTGGAAGAAAGCATTTAATTTAACACATTGTATGTCACTAACAATTAAAGCACAAGAGACAAATTACAAACTTCTTTCCAGGTGGTATTGGAGCCCAATGTCATTAAAGCGTATATATATCCAGACAAATCAGACATATGTTGGCGGTGCCATACATTTAAAGGTTCATTGCTCCACATTTGGTGGGAATGTCCCCCAATCTTAAATTTTTGGGAAAAATTATGCAGCTATATACTTTAGTTACTGGGGAAACAATATCAAATACACCACAAATCACTTTGCTCTCAATTCTACCAGGATCATATAAAAATATTAAAAGGGGTCTTTTGAGACACTGGTTGACAGCAGCTAGACTAGTTATACCATGGCACTGGCACTTAATACAAACCCCATCAGTTAAGGAATGGGCCAGTGAAATGGATGGTATAGAGAAGATGGAATCACTTTTAGCACTTGAATTGGATACACATGAGGAGCACCTTCGGGCCTGGGTCCCCTGGAGGGTATATAGAGAAACAACAAGAATTTAGATATTACTTGTGGGAACAGAACAAATTAGCGGCGAGTGGTGGGGTTTTTGCTGCCAATCTTTAACCCCGCACTATTTTTTTTCTATAATTTTTTTTTTTGTGTCTTGTCTTGTCTTGTCTTGTCTTGTCTTGTCTTGTCTTGTCTTGTCTTGTCTTGTCTTGTCTTGTCTTGTCTTGTCTTGTCTTGTCTTGTCTTGTCTTGTCTTGTCTTGTCTTGTCTTGTCTTGTCTTGTCTTGTCTTGTCTTGTCTTGTGTCTTGTCTTGTCTTGTCTTGTCTTGTCTTGTCTTGTCTTGTCTTGTCTTGTCTTGTCTTGTCTTGTCTTGTCTTGTCTTGTCTTGTCTTGTCTTGTCTTGTGTCTTGTCTTGTCTTGTCTTGTCTTGTCTTGTCTTGTCTTGTCTTGTCTTGTCTTGTCTTGTCTTGTCTTGTCTTGTCTTGTCTTGTCTTGTGTCTTGTCTTGTCTTGTCTTGTCTTGTCTTGTCTTGTCTTGTCTTGTCTTGTCTTGTCTTGTCTTGTCTTGTCTTGTCTTGTCTTGTCTTGTCTTGTCTTGTCTTGTCTTGTCTTGTCTTGTCTTGTCTTGTCTTGTCTTGTCTTGTCTTGTCTTGTCTTGTCTTGTCTTGTCTTGTCTTGTCTTGCCTTGCCTTGCCTTGCCTTGTCTTGTCTTGCCTTGCCTTGCCTTGCCTTGCCTTGCCTTGCCTTGCCTTGCCTTGCCTTGCCTTGCCTTGCCTTGCCTTGCCCTGTCTTGTCCTGTCCTGTCCTGTCCTGTCCTGTCTTGCTCAGTCTTGTTTTGTTTAGTCTCTTTGAATAATATATGGAAACAAAAATATATCCGAAATTGATTAGATGAAATAACTGTATTACTTATATGAACACATCAATGTCTGTATTATATTCTATAATGTATTGTCATAATATAATAAAATCAGAATGAACTATAAAAATGTCGCTCTATTTTTGTATATAGCGCAAAAAATAAAAATCGCAGAGGCGATCAAATACCACCAAAAGAAAGCTCTATTTGTGGGAAGAAAAGGACACCAATTTTGTTTGGGAGCCACGTCACGCAATTGTCAGTTAAAGCGACGCAGTGCCGAATCGCAAAAAGGGGCCTGGTCCTTTACCTGCATTTTGGTCCGGGTCTTAAGTGATTAAGAAGCCCAGCTGTGAGTCGCAAGCACGCCACCGGCGGCATGCTCGCGACCCGGTCCTGTGCTCTGTGACCACGCCCACGGGACCCGATCGCCGCCGGTGTCACGCGATTGGGTCACAGAGAGGAAGAAGTGGGAGAGGTAACTGTAAACAAACCTCTCCACGTGCTTCCTAGCGAGCCTAATCGTCTGTTCCCTGTCATATGGAATCAGTGATGTCACACGTCCAGCCACGCCCCCTACAGTAAGAAACATAAATTAGGTCACACTTAACTCCTTTAGCGCCCCTTACAGGTTAACCCCTTCACTGCCAGTGTCATTTTCACAGTAACAGTGCATTTTTATAGCACTTTTCGCTGTGAAAACGACAATGGTCCCAAAAATGTGTCAAAAGTGTCCGATGTGTCCGCCATAATGTCGCAGTCACAAAAAAAATCACTGATCACCGCTATTACTAGCATAAAACTAACCCCTATTTTGTAAACACTCTATGTAGAAGAATACGTATAGACCTAAACTGAGGGAATTTTTTTTACATTTTTTTGGGGGATATTTACAGTATTATAGCAAAAAGTTAAAAATATAGAATTTAAAAAAAAATTGTCGCTTTATTTTTGTTTATAGCGCAAAAAATAAAAAATACAGAGGTGATCAAATACCACCAAAAGAAAGCACTATTTGTGGAAAAAAGGACGTACATTTTGTTTGGGAGCCACGTTGCATGACCGCGCAATTGTCAGTTAAAGCGATGCAGTGCCAAATCTCAAAAATGGGCCTGGTCCTTTACCTGCATAATTTTTTTTTTATACTACCGTACTAATGGTAGTGATCAATGACTTATAATGGGACTGTCTCATGGTTGGGTTTCTTGGAGCAGCCACCCTGCTGCTCTTTATTCTGTGATCTTCCAGTGATCTCTTTCCCAAGGGTACTGGTACCCTTGTATGCCCAGCCCTGTGTCCACTCACCACCATCAGCTCCCGCTCAGAACCTCACCCATGGACTCAGTTCCATAGCATTGGGATCCAGGAGTTTATAGATTTACTCTGTGGCTTGCAACATTTAGCTTATCTTTGAATCTATCAATATTTGTATATACATAAAATCCAATCTTGTCTGTCTCCTAAAGAAGTGGGTTCTGCCCCACGAAACGCGTAGAGATTACAGCCCTTTATGAATCAGGGGTTATATGTTCCAGAAACTATGTTTGGTACCTTGTATATACAAGTTTGATTTATCGAGTATGATGATGCAACTAAAAATTTAACTGTGCTTGTTTTTTCTATGTATTTTGAAAGAATTTTTTTTTTGATATTTTGTTGTACAATTTTATTTAGCACCACTCAGAAAAGTGTCATGTATTTTTTTCTGAATACTGGGGACTCTGGTTTGAGCTTAGATTGCCTTCTCTTCTTTCTTGTTTATAATGGGACTGCGATATTGTGGCGGACAATCTGGCACTGGGGGGGAACTGACTAACTGCCACTGACATCACAAGTGTCATTTATACAGTGATCAGTGCTAAATATATACACTGTCACTGTACTAATGACACTGACTGGGAAGGGGTCATCTAGGACAATCAAGTGGTTAAATATGTGCCTAACAATGTGTAATGTGTGTACAGTGTGCTGATTTCACTAATGATCTCTCAATTGCAAAGCAGGGATGAGAAAATGACAGGCTGTTCCCTGTGTACAGAGCTCTGCATTGAATTTCAAAACAGAGCTCTCAGCTGTGAATGTACACAGCAGATCAGCACATCCCGGTCATGAATCATTAGCTGCAATTTGCTGACAAGCTCCCGCTGTGTACAATCACAGTGGGAGCCGGCCTAGGGGTGCACATGTGCGTGCCGTAAACCCAAGTGGTCTAAGTATAGGCAAATGTGCCAATGTGCCTAAAAATTAGACCTTGTAATATTTTAACTAGGGTTGTCCCGATACCACTTTTTTTAAGACCGAGTACAAGTACCGATACTTTTTTTTTAGTTATTATTTTTAATTATTTTACAAATTAAAAAGCTTCAAAAAATGTTGTAGTTTTTTTTACAATGCTTTATTGGGGGGGGGGGGTGTCTATGGTGTCAGTGTGTTTTTTATTTTAATATGTATTATTTTTTACAATTAATTTTATTTATTGCTATATATTTTTTTTCTTAGCCCTGTTGGGGGGCTTTGGTGAGATATCAGGGGTCTTACCAGACCTCTGACATCTCCCATTTGAGACAGAGAAAGGGACTAAGGACACAGATTCCCCAGTCCCTTTCTCATCTGCACTGAAAATGAATGGACAGGAGACAGAGGCTCCTCTTCATTCATAAACTGAAGCATCGTAAACACAGGTTAAGATTATTCAGTTATATGAATGAACAGAGTCAGTGATCATTGTTCATTTGGAAAAGGTAGGAGCCGGGATTACCGGCTCCTACCGACGCTCTCCATCCTGACAGAGGGGGTGGAGGAGGACACGGAGGGGGGGGAAGCAGCAGCACGGAGGGGGAGAGCAGAACGGAGGACAGCTACGGCACGGAGGGGGAGAGCAGAACGGCAGCGGCACGGAGGGGGAGAGCAGAACGGCAGCGGCACGAAGGGGGGACACAGGAGCATGGAGGGAGAGAGCAGAATGGATGGGGGAACTGGAGGAGGATACAGGGAAAGTTAGGTATCGGGTAAAGTATCGGAGCATTTTCCCCAAGTACAAGTACTCGGAGAAATGCTTGGTATCGGTCCCGATACCGATACTAGTATCGATATCGGGCAACCCTAATTTTAAACTTCTAGAGTTGTCATTGGCCAAATTAAGCTTCTGTTCCATGCTTTCTTACAAGTGCCTAATATTTTCTAACTGACACATTTTTATTAATTTCTCTGCTCTTTTTCTCTAGGATTGGATATCTAGAAGCAGCTTTTATTCAAAGCTTCTAGCATTGTATGATAAAGATCAGGTATATATATATGACTCAATATTGAACATGTATGGCCAGCTTAAGGGGTACCCAAAAATCCAGCCGCCCTTACAGGGGTAGCGCTACATAAACAGTGGAGAAAATAATTATTTGATCCCTGCAGATTTTGTACGTTTGCCCACCAAGTACTAAGAAATGATCAGCCCATAATTTTTAATCAGCCCATAATGCAAACAAGAATATTGATTGGGTATTCTTTGCAATGTGAATTTTCCCCACATTTACTAAGCTAAGTGAAAATTCCCATGTGTTATCAGGAGTGACAGTTGACTAATGCCTTGTTTCCACTGAGCGGATCGGTTCGGGTCAGTAAATTTGGAGCGGTTAGAATGGGACCGATCTATTCGCGTGAGCGTTTCCACTGCAAATCGGACCGTCAGGGACCATTCGGGGTTTAGAAAAAATTCCTAGCGTGTCCACCAATCAGTGAGATGTATTTGTAGGTCCGCCCTAATGGAACCGTTCCACTCTCTCTGGACCCACATGAGAAGCAGGACCCTTGCTGGTGCGGTACGGTTCGCTTTTATGGCACGCTTTCATAATGGAAACACCCAAAATAGCGTACCGTACCGAACCGTACCGAACCGATCCGCTCAGTGATAACGAGGCATATGGTTTCTTTCCCATTGGCAGCAGTGTTTACCGCATTTAAAAATGGTGAATCGCTTTTCAGAGGGTAGTATAGCAGTTAGCAGGCGTTTTTTTTTTTTTAGTCCCAAGGAGGATTTCGTAGCCAGAAGTTGCAACTGTGAGCAGAGCATTTGGCTAGCGGTTGAAGTGCCTTCCCATTTTTTTTTTAACAGTAAAGAAGTGCCTTCCCATTTAACTCAAACAAACTGATTCCGAAAAGGTAGATAGAACAATAGCAGCCACAAAAGGACAATGACAAGCACAAGCAAAGTACAAACAAAGTCCAAGCAATATACCTAAATGTTTCAGGGCATGAGCAAACAGACTAACCTGCTGATCAGGAATGGCCTGAATGTCCCGCATTCTCTTTTCTTGATTAGGGCCAATGTGTGGTGCAGAGCGCAACAAGGAAAAGCAGATGGCAAAGGCTTAAAGTGGAACTAAAGCAAAAAATTTATTTTCCATTTTGCATAGTGTAAGTAGGGTTATAACCCCTGCCAGATTTTTTTCTTGCCATCTGTGTCCCAATGCAGAGATTTCCCTTCACTTCCTGTACTTGCCAAACAGGAAGTGAGAGGAAATCCCTTCAAATTAAGAGAATTCCTTGGGGATGCCCAGGTCACCAGAACTAGTGTCCCCATTGGAGAATTGCCCCTCCAATACTTGCAGGCTGGAATTTTTAGAAAGCATCTCATGAGCTATAAGACTGTATAAATGTGTTGAGTGGATGCATATTCCTACATTAAAGATGGAGTTCCACCCAAAAATGGAACTTCCGCTTTAAGTGATGGTGACCCCCTCACATGCCACATTTGGGGGTGGGGGCGAAACCCTCTTTTTAGAGGCACCTAGCTCCCACTTCCTCCCAGCCCCCGCGGGGCACGAAAAGGAAGTTCACCCCTCCCTCCCTACAATCTTCTGGGACACGTCATAGGTCCCAGAAGAATGGCCGGCCATTCACATCATGCAGCGCGGCTCGCGCATGTGCAGTTCGTGCCCGGCTGTGAAGCGCCAACTGTTACAATGCCGGCGCCACAGAGAGGAGGAGGAGAGGAGCGAGGCTTCGCTGGACTGCGGGCAGGTGAGTGTCTGATTATTAAAAGTCAAGGGTGACACTTTTTGTAGCTGCTGACTTTTAAATGGGTGCAACTCCACTTTAATAAAATTTGAGTGAAACACCTGACCACAAATTGCTTTCAAAGGCCTCGTACACACGAGCAGACAGATTTGTTCAAATCTGTCTGTCCGACAGATTTGAACAAATCTGTCTGCTGGGATTTTGGTTTGCTCGCGTGTACACACGAGCAAACCAAAATCCCCGCCAGCAGACGGTGCGCTGACGTGTCGGTGACGTGGCGGTGACGTTGACGCCGCCACGTCACCGCACCAGGAAGTAAAACACTTCCGCGCATGCGCCGAATCCATTCGGCGGCGGTGCGGGACGACATGTCTGCTGGTAAGTGTACTAACCAGCAGACATGTCGGGCGGACGGATTCCCACCCGATAGATTTCAAAGCATGCTTTGAAATCTGTCGGGTGGCCAAATCCGTCGGCTCGGCCGTACACACGATCGAATCTGTCTGCTGAAACGGTCCGGCAGACCGTTTCCAGCGGACAGATTTGATCGTGTGTACGAGGCCAAAGTGTAAAGTTTTAAAGACAACAATTTGTTTTCAAATGAATGGCGTGTGCTGTGGCTTGTGTATATGGTGGTGCTAACATAAACAGAAATACAGCGTACGAGCATTTGCAAAAAAGAGAACATTTTGCATTAAAGGAGAAGTACAGCGAAAGCTCGTTTGGCTGTACTTCTCTGGTGGATCACAGAAATGTCCATGCAGTTAGTTTTGCACATTCGCTCTCTGCTGAAATCACAGAAGTCAGTCCAGGCACCATGTCATCAAGACCGTGGAGTCAGGATCCACCCATATCCCTTAACTGACACGTGGCTCAGCCTCTCGGTGAGCTGCTGAGAGGCTGAGCTGACCGCTCCCGTCCCCTCCACAGCCAATGAGCGAGGAGGGCAGAGAGCTGTGATTGACAGTCACCAGCTCTTTGCTCACAGAGCTCTCATAACTGAGCGATCGGCAGTGTTCGATCGATCGGTTCTCAGTGTTAGAGGTGCCGGGGGAAAGATGCAGCATCGGGCGTAAGTATAAATCTGAAAAAAATTTAAACAGACTTCACTTTTAACCACAATGACGGCTACAGCATGGACCTAAATTGCCGGAGGCTGTTTATTGACATCCTCCCCTTTGCTCACCCCCTTCGGGGGAGCGTGCGGCACATGCTGTGATTACTGAGTCACTGAGACTCGGGTGATCACAGATCCAAGTAAGGGGCAGGTCTCGGTCCCTTACCACTTGATCAGCTGTCAGCCAATGACAGCTGATCATGTGATGTAAGCAAAGCTCGGTAACCGTTTGTTTTTTCTCTTCACGCTGATAGTGTGAGGAGAATAAAAAGCCGATCAGCGGCTTATGTGTAAGGGACATCGGCCCTTAGTGGAAGATGCACATCCGCCTCATCAGTGCCCGCCAGTACTGCCCGCCAGTGCCCCCTGCCAGTGATCACAGTGACCACCAGTGGAAAACAGTGCCACCTATCAATACCCACCAGTGGTGCCAATCAGTGCCTCATCAGTGCCACCAAGCAGTGCTACCTATCAGTCTCAATTACCAGTGCTGATCAGTGCCCATTATTGCCACTCATCAGTGCCCATTACTACCACCTATCAGTGCCCATCACTGCCACCTATCAGTGCCACCTATTAGTGCCAATTCTCAGTGTCCTCCAGTGCCACCTATTAATGCCTTTCAGTGCTACCCATCAGTGCCACCTCTCAGTGCCCACCAATGCTGCCTCTCAGTGCCCATCAGTGTCACCTATCAGTGCCCACCAGTGCCGCCTAGCAGTGCCCACCAGTGCTGCCTTATCGATGCCCATCAGTACAGCCTATCAGTGTCCATCATTGCAGCCTATTGGTGCCCATCAGTGCATCCTTATCAGCGTACATTAATTAAGTTGATAACAATAAGTTTATAACGAAATATAAAACAGATGTATATTGTTTTTTTTTATTTTTAATAACAAAAAAAGTAATCAAATACCACCAAAAAGAAAGCTCTATTTGTGGGAAAAAAATTATAACAAATTAATTTGAATACAGTGTTGTATCACCGCTCAATTGTCATTCAAAGAGTGAGAGCGCTGAAAGCTGAAAATTGGTCTGGGCAGGAGGGGAGTTTAAGTGCCCAGTAAGCAAGTGGTTAAGGTAAAATACATCACACCCATTTTTTTCTGTCACCCCTAAACACTTGCCTGACAATGCTCACGATCCAACGCTGTCACCACTGTCAGCTCTGATCTACCCTCTCCCTGCATTCACAGATAGCCTATGGCTTCCGCTGCTTTCAATCAAATTCTGTGAGGAGGAATCAGGGGCAGGGCTGAGCCACACTGCATGTGTCTGTTGACACATACAGACTGGCTCGGGAGCACACCCGCACAAGTGCCCCTATAGCACAGTGCTAGCTATGATGGCACTCAGAAGAAGAACCTGCAGACAGGGCAGAGGGGGCGGATAACACCAAAGAAGAGGCGAGCAATCGCTCTGTGCAATACGATTGCACAGAGTAGGTAAGTATAACAAAAATATTTAACCACTTAAAGACCGTCTAACGCCGATATACGTCGGCAGAATGGCACGGCTGGGCACAATCACGTGCCGGTACGTGATTGGTTAATGCCCAGCCATGGGTCGCAGGCGCACGCCCGCGAGTCGGTCCGAAGCTCCATGACCACGGCCGCGGGACCCGTGGACCCGATCGCCGCAGGAGTCCCGTGATCAGTCCCCGGAGCTGAAGAACAGGGAGAGCTGTGTGTAAACACAGCTTCCCCGTTCTTCACTGTGGCGGCGTCATCGAACGTGTGTTCCCTAATATAGGGACACACAATCAATGACGTCACACCTACAGCCACACCCCCTACAGTTAGAAACACAGATGAGGTCATACATAACCCCTTCAGCGCCCCCTTGTGGTTAACTCCCAAACTGCAATTGTCATTTTCACAATAAACAATGAATTTTTAGTCCCAAAAATTGGTCAAAATTGTCCTATGTGCCCGCCATAATGTTACAGCCACGAAAAAAATCGCCGATCGCCGTCATTAGTAGTAAAAACAAAAATGTTATAAAAATGCAATAAAACTATCCCCTATTTTGTAAACGCTATAAATTTTGCACAAACCAATCGATAAACGCTTATTGCGATTTTTTTACCAAAAATATGTAGAAGAATACGTATCGGCCTAAATTGAGGAAAACTATTTTTTTTATATATTTTTGGGGGATATTTATTATAGCAAAAAATATTGCATTTTTTCTAAATTGTCACTCTATTTTTGTTTATAGCGCAAAAAATAAAAACCGCAGAGGTGATTAAATACCACCAAAAGAAAGCTGGGAAAAAAAGGACGCCAATTTTGTTTGGGAGCCACGTCGCACGACCGCGCAATTGTCGCGCAATTGTCAGTTAAAGCGACGCAGTGTCGAATTGCAAAAAGGGGCCTGGTCCTTTACCTGCATAAGTGGTTAAATAAAATGTGACTTCAATATTACTTTAATCAAAGCAGCTGATGTCCAATAAGTAAAATTACCCTTCTGTACCGCAGATTTAAAAAAAAAATTGTACAGTAGAAGTTCTGCTACAGCTTCCTTTTAACATTCTAAAATTAGAACCATTTCTGGGTCACACTGCAAATTACTGAAAATGCTAAGAAAAGCAGATCTTAAATAAAATAAAAAAAGTACAAAACATTTTTTTATTATAATGCCACGTACACACAACCGTTTTTTGGGTTCTAAAAAATTACGTTTTTTTTTAATGTTATTAAAAAGGATTGTGTGTGGGCTTCAGAAATTCTTTCGGGTTTTAAAAAATGGGCAAAAAAATATTCGAACATGCTCTATTTTTTCACAACGGTTTTAACGTTGTAGTTTTTAAGGTTTCTAAAAAATGGTCTTGTCTGGGCTTTAATGAAGTAAAAAATTGGGAATGCTTGTTCTGGTAAAACTACGGTTGGTAATGGAGTAAGCACATTCATCACGCTGTAACAGACTGAAAAGCGTGAAACGTCTTTTACTAACACAAAATCAGCTAAAGCACCCCAAAGAGTGGCACCATCCGAATGGAACTTCCCTTTTATAGTGCCGTTGTACGTGTTGTACCTCACAGCGCTTTGCTAGAGCATTTTTTTTTCACAATCGTTTTTGACCGTTAAAAACTTAATTTTTTAGAACCCGAAAAATCGTGTGTACGCGGCAGATTTGCCCAAATTTATTTTTTATTTTTCTGTGCATTTATTTTTACTTATGTACCGATCACTCCCGATAGGGCCCACTGTTTTTTCGCAGGTTATTTTCCCGAGTAGCAGTAGCCAGACAAACAGCAACAGTCTCTCACTCCCCATGGCTCAATAAACAGCGGTCTATGGGTTGCTTTTCTTTAAAATTTACTGCTGAATAACTGGGATAGAGAGTAATGCCGCGTACACACAGTCGTTTCAATTTTTTATGTCGTTTTTCAGAATGTCGTTTTTATCATATCATCGTTTTGTCATAAAAAATGATCGTGTGTGGGCAAAACGACGTTTTTAAACCCGCGCATGCTCAGAAGCAAGTTATGAGACGGGAGCTTCAATGGAACAGAGTGCCGTCGAACGTGGTGTACGTAACCGCGCTTTGCAAGAGCATTTTCAGAAAACGATGGTGTGTAGGCAATGTCGTTTTTTAACCACTTAACCCCCGGACCATATTGCTGCCCAATGACCAGAGCACTTTTTGCGATTCGGCACTGCGTCGCTTTAACTGACAATTGCGCGGTCGTGCGACGTGGCTCCCTAACAAAATTGGCATCCTTATTTTCCCACAAATAGAGCTTTCTTTTAGTGGTATTTGATCATCTCTGTGGTTTTTATTTTTAAACAAAAATAGAGCGACTATTTTGAAAAAAATGCAATATTTTTTACTTTTTGCTGTAATAAATATCCCCCACAAATATATAAAAAAAAAAATGTTTCCTCAGTTTAGGCCGATACGTATTCTTCTACATATTTTTGGTAAAAAAAAATCGCAATAAGCGTTTATTAATTGGTTTACGCAAAAGTTATAGCGTTTACAAAATAGGGGGTAGTTTTATGGCATTTTTAATATATTTATTTTACTAGTAATGGCGGCGATCAGCGTTTTTTTTTTTCAGTACTGTGACATTATGGCGGACACTTCGGACACTTTTGACACATTTTTGGGACCATTGGCATTTTTTTAGTGATCAGTTTATATAAAAATGCATTGGATTACTATAAAAATGCCATTGGCAGTGAAGGGGTTAACACTAGGGGCACTGGGGCAGGGAAGGGGTTAAGTGTGTTCCTGGGTGTGTTCTAACTGTATGGGGGGGGTGGCCCCACTAGGGGAAATCACTGATCTTCTGTTCATACATTGTATGAATGGAAGATCAGCGTTTCCCCCGCTGACAGGACCGGGAGCTGTGTGTTTACACACATAGCTCCCGGTCCTTGCTTTGTAACGAGCGATCGCGTGTGCCCGGCAGCGATCGTGCCCGCTGGGCACACGCACAGGACTCGGGGGCAAATGGGGGGTGGCCGCAGAAGAGCCGACGTATAGCTACGGGCTCTCGCCCAGGAGAGCCGACCTGCCGTCGTAGAATGACGGCGGTTGGTCGGCAAGCAGTTAAAATGTTTGAAGTTTGAAAAACATTGTTTTGTTTCGTGAGATAAAACGACATTTTTTTACATCACAAAAAGTGATCGTGTGTACGTGGTATAAGGAGAGGTTGGATACTCCAGAAACACTGGGCAGTAATAAGGGGACCCTCTTCCATTTTTTTTTTCATTGGGAATGTTTTATAGCAGAAAGTAAAAAAAAATGTTTTTTATTCAAAATTCTCGGTATTTATTTATTCATAGCGCAAAAAATAAATACCGCAGAAGTGATCAAATACCACCAAAAGAAAGCTCTATTTGTGCGAAAAAAAGGACATCAATTTTATTTGGGTGCAACGTCGCACGAGTCACGACAGCGCAATTGTCAGTTAAAACAACGCAGTGCCGTATCGCAAAACATGGCCTGGTCAGGAAGTGGGTAAAACCTTCAGGAATAGTTAATCCTGCGTGATTCCAGAAGTTGTATATGACTAAAGCTTTATATGACTAAAAATGACAATAACATTTTTTTATTGTTCCTATTTCTTTGTGAGTGTTGTTTGTGTATCAGGGCCATTAAGTCGGTGAAAAATCTGGGTATAAAGGTAATCTACGTAATATACGTAGTAAACTATAAATTCTAGAGATAAAATTGGGCGTGTTCACACTGGTTTGCATCATGAGACACAGTGCTCATGCGAGAATCCCAATTTTTAATTTCACAGAACACTTAAAGGGGTTGTAAAGGTAAATTTTTTTCCTTTATCTTTACCTTAGTGCAGTCCTCCTTCACTTACCTCATCCTTCGATTTTGCTTTTAAATGTCCTTATTTCTTCTGAGAAATACTCATTTCCTGTTCTTCTGTCTGTAACTGCACACCATGATGCAAGGCTTTCTCCCTGGTGTGGAGAACGCCCTTTTGAGGGGGGAGGGGGCGAGCAGGAGTGTCAGGACACACTCTACTTTGCAGATAGAGAAAGGAACTGAGTGTTAGTGGGAGTCCTGACACTCCTGCTTGCCCCCTCCCCCCTCAAGAGGCTTTCTCCACACCAGGGAAAAAGCCTCGCATTACGATGTGTAGTTACAGACAGAAGAACAGGAAGTGAGGTTTTCTCAGAAGAAATAAGGACATTTAAAAGCAAAATCAAAGGACGAGGTAAGTGAAGGAGGACTGCACTAAGGTAAAGGAAGCTATTTAGGGAAAAAAAATATTACCTTTACAACCCCTTTAATGGTTGTAAAGATAGGAGGCGTGCACACTTGCAGTGGTGGTGTATAATTTATAGCTGAGCATTGTTTGTGGTGCTCCAGGGAGGACTAGACTGTGCAACTGTTGAGTGATCATGAGTATTGCTTTTGGTGCTTTAACCACTTCCCGACGGCCATACGAATATATGTGGCCGCCTGGTGCTTCTAAATCTCTGACTGGACGCATATATGCGCGTGTGCCTGCCGCATTCCTGAGATACCGATGAGCGTGCCTGGCGGCCGCGATTACAGGGACAAGGACATGGATCTCTGTGTGTAAACACAGAGATCCATGTCCTGTCAGGGGAGAGAGGAGACCGATCTGTGTCCCTTGTACATAGGGACAGAGCATTGGTCACCTCCCCCAGTCACCCCCCCTCCCTCCACAGTTAGAACACACCCAGGGAATACATTTAACCCCTTCCATGCCCCCCTAGTGTTAACCCCTTCAATGCCAGTCACATTTATACAGTAATCGGTGCATTTTTATAGCACTGATCGAAGTATAAATGTGAATGGCGCCAAAAATGTGTCAGAAGTGTCCGATGTGTCCGACATAACGTCGCAGTCCCAATAAAAATTGCAGATCGCCGCCATTACTAGTAAAAAAAATAATAATAATAAAAATTAATAATAATTATGTCCCTTAAGCGCTATATAATTCTGTTGTAAGCGCTATAACTTTTGCGCAAACCAGTCGCTTATTGCGATTTTTTTTTTTTTTAACAAAAATATGTAGAATAATAAGTATCGGCCTAAATGTTTTAAAAAAAAAAAAATGGGCTATTTATTATAGTAACAAGTAAAAAATATTGACTTTTTTTTTTTAAATTGTCGCCCTTATTTTGTTTATAGCGCAAAAAATAAAAACCGCAAGATGATCAAATACCACCAAAATAAAGCTCTATTTTTGGGAAAAAAAGGACGCCAATTTTGTTTGGGAGCCACGTCGCACGACCGTGCAATTGTCAGTTAAAGCGACGCAGTGCCAGAAGCTGAAATTTCACCTGGTCAGGATGGGGTATATGTGCCCAGTAAGGAAGTGGTTAAAGAGTATTTAGTGATAATGGGAACTTTTGCCATTAAAAAACACATTGCATGCACAGATGTTCCAGCTCCTCAAGCTGCTCTCTTTTCTAAGGTGACAAAGGAAAAACAGGCGCACCATATACTGTTTGTATCCCATATACTCATTGGATCAACTGGAAAAACGATCCAGTAATGCAGGACAGAACAAGCAGATCTTTCATCGCCCCATTTCTCACAGTGAGACTTATGCTCCTATGATCAACTTTACCGACCTAATTAGGTTTATGTGTGAGAGGACATAAAAAACAAATACTTTTAATTAAATAAGACAGGATGACCAAAGGATTGGAACAAAACCAAAAAGACTTTCTTAACAGAAAGAAATTAAATAACATTTTGTTTATTACAGACTGTAATTTCCTAACCCAATTTTCCAGACAGGGAAAAAAAATCAAAGAAAAGCTAATAGCATTTGATCAAGCAGAGAGAGCTAATCTGAGATATCCATAGAACGACTGTGTGTGTTCTACAAAGTAGCCTGGCTATATATTGTAGATTTTAAAATGTACATGACTTTTTTAAACTCTAAAGCCTCGTACACACAATCGGACTTCCAACCAACTTTTGCGTGGATTTTGGTCTGAAGGGTGCTGGCTGTAAACTTGTTCTGCATGTTCTTCTCCCACTATCCGGTGCCTTATTCGGGGCTGGCCGCCGCTATCTTCTTTGAAGCTCTTTTACTAGCGGCGGCCAGCCTGCTCTTCCTCGTCACCTTCTGCCTTCTGCCTTCTTCCCTCTTCTTTTGTTCTGATGTTGACTCGATGCTCCCTCCCGCTGTAATGCCGGGATTTATATAGGCCACGAAGCATGCTGGGATTACTTGCTCGTCCCCACCCCCTTTCCTGACCGGCCGGGCTGGTGCTCAGATAAGGGTCTGGTATGGATTTTGGGGGAGACCCCACGCCGGCGTGGGGGTTCCCCTTAAAATCCATACCAGACCCAAGGGCCCGGTATGCTCATAAAGGGGGAACCCATGCCGTTTTTGTTTCCCTTCATGCACAAGTCGTGTATAAGTCGTATGCCAAAGTAGGATTTGTTAATACGGAATCCGACTTTGATCCGACTTCAGAAAAAAAGTAATGCAGGAACTATTTTGAAGTTGGCACGACTTAAAGTCGTGCCAGTCTGAATAGTAGTCATTGAATGACTTGTCATACGACTTTGCCATCCAAAATCGTGCAACAAGTTGTATAAGTGTGAAAGGGGACTTAGGATGTCCATATAGTACACAATTATCTTGTACAATTTTCCTTTAGATTTACAAAAAAAACCTATAATATGAGGTCAAACCTAAACACTTTCAATTTGAATCCAACCAAGCAGGCCTTTGCACTACATAGTTGGGAAATTGTCCAGAAATTCTACAGGAAAATTGTATAATTTATGGCCAGCTTTAATAAAGATTTCCCATACTGACTTTGTTATTAGACAATATTCATGGAATAAAAACAACTGGAACAGAGCAGCTCTGTATTTTGAGTAAGTGAGTGAGTGAAAAACTTATATAGCGCTGCACATGCGAACTGAATCGCCTCTGGGCGCTCGCTTGTTCCTTTTCTTCTTTGAACTCAAAAGAGATGGGTTTTGATCTTTCTCCTGAAGGTCAAGTGATTCTCCTCCAACCGAATGCTGGTTGGTAGAGCGTTCCATAGTCTGGGGCCTTGGACCGCGAATCTTCGCTCTCCTTTGGACTTGTATCTGGACGTGGATCGCAGAACGCGATTGGGGTTATAAACTTTTATTTTTTCGCATAGATATTGGGGGCATTTCCCAGAATACACTTATGTGTCAGACAGAGTGTTTTGAAAGTGATTCGGTCTTTTACTGGCAACCAATGAAGGGTTCTCAGCGAAGGTGAGATTGATTCCAAGTTTCAGCGGACATGTTCGATCGTGTGTACGGCCTATCGGACCGTTTTCCAGTGGACCAAAGTTTTAAAACATGCTTTAAAACCTGTCCGATGGAAACCTTTATGTGTGTATTGGGGGAATGATTGAGAGGGGGGGGGGGGTTGTTGGGTGTGTTGTTTCGCTGAATGCTTTCACGGATTTTTTCAATTTTGTTATAATCTGATAATTCATTGCAAAATTCTGTCTGAATTGGGGGCTTCAAGACAGACTGGGTTCATGGTCTGGGTGACCAGCTTGAAGAGTTTGCGGGGGCGGTTTAGGGCATTGGCGATGGCATTTGAAAAATGTATTTTTTTGGCTTTAAAAATTTCTTTGTGGTATTTTTTTGTTATTACCTTGTAGATGGCGCGGTTTTCCTCTGAAGAGCTTATTTTCCAGGCAGCTTCCGCTCTTCTGCGCTCTTGCTTTTGACACAGGCAATTTTCTGCCAATGTTTTTAGTGATGGGGTATAGACTAGCTTGCATAATGTTTTATTTTTTTAAGAAATCTAAAGGAATTAAAAACGGCTATGAGTTTTTTTTTTTTTGGTTTATTTTGATGTTTTTGATTATTTTTAAGTGATAAAAAAAAAAGATGCCCCCCATTAGCAACTTTAAAGATATAAAAACAAAACTCTGCAAATACTTACCTATGCTCCAAGGATGCAAAATCAGCAAAGTGCCAATATCTTATCTTCTAGGTGTTGGCTCTTCGATTGCCTTGATTGACTACCCGGGGAGTGACGCAACTCCTAAATATATGAACAGCAGTTTGATTATTCAGGTGTCAAGAATGTAAATCAAATCCTGATTGACATACTTATTCCACATCAGTGATGCAAAAAGTATTGCAGAGATCTACAAGTAGAGATGAGCTTGGTTGTCCTCCTAATTCTTCTCTAGCAGAACTCCGAACTTGTGCTCTTTTTAACTTCATTGATCTGCGGGCTAAGTCACATAAACAAAGAGGCTGGATCAGGGACGTGACAAAATATACCTTCGCCTGTGTAGACAAAAATTCTTGCACCAGCCCTGGCTGGATGTGGAACAGCAATTCACTGAAGAAGAAAAAGAGATCGAGTTCAGAGTTCGGCTGGAAATTAGTTCAGAGGATGCAGAAACTCATCTCTGTCTACAAGGTTTAGCTCTAGACAGGGCCGGATTAACAGAGGGGCTGATGGAGCTGCAGCTCCAGGCCCCTTTCTCAAGATAGGCCCATTTGCCCCCCCAAAAAAAAAAAAAAAAAGTTTTTTTTTTAGATCGACTTCAGGGGTTGTAGCTCGATGACCAGAGGTCACAGAAACCCCACATTTGGGGGATAGTCAGTTGAAGACCTACCCCACAACCGGTCAAAATATGGGATGGCTATCATTTATGGTTCCGGAGATACGGGCCTGCTTGCACAGCCTGTCAGAAGCTACATACAGAGCAGCCATTATAAATACAAGCTGACACACTGCAGCAGACTGAGAAAAAAAATCATCATTTGTTTTTTGCTAGAAAATTACTCTCTGGTGGTCTTTGCAACTTTTTATGTTGCACGGTATAGAGCTGCACGATTCTGGCTAAAACAACAACTGCAATTTTTTTGCTTAGAAGATAGATCACGATTCTCTCATGATTCGTATGGCATAACATCGTCTTTCACATTAAAATGGAAAAAAATGGGCTAACTTTACTGTTTTGTTTTTATGGTTTTTATTATTCATTGAAGTAGGCAAATTCAGCGTGACATAAAATATTGCAGCAATTGCCATTTTTGTCTCTGCTAAAATATATATAATGTTTGGCGGATCCAAGTAATTTTCTAGCAAAAAATATTGCTTTTTAACTTAAACAAGTGTTGGACTTTAAGTGGTTACATTTCTTGCATTTACACACAGAAGTTTGTCCTAAAAAGGAAGTTGGTTACAATGTTTCATGTTGTTTACAAACTTGGCAGACTGCCCGGATATTTTCTTTACACACAGAAGTGTATCCCTTTGATATAAGAAGAATGCGTTAGTTACAATGTTTCCTGCTAAGAACTTGGCAGACTGTCCAGATATTTTCTTTTGACAGCTGAAAGTCTCTCCATTTGTTATATGAAAGAATCAGCAAACTCTGCATTGGAGATGTCAGGGGGGTTGAATCAAGATCACAATTTTAACGATTAATTGTGCAGCTCTAGCACGGTACTGTATTTGCGCAGCAATTTTTCAAACATGTTTTTTTTGGAAATAAACTGTTTCATACATTAAAAAAACACTAAAGGTAGCACGATTTTTTTTTTTTGGTATCCTAAGCGATGCTTTAAACATTTTTTAGGTTAGATGTTTAGAGTTACAGAGGAAGTCTAGTGCTAGAATTATTGCTCTCGCTCGAATGATCGCGACGTATGTAACCTGTGTGTATCTGGCTCTGATACTAGCCAGTGCCTACCCAGCTACTGGCTGGTATCTCTCCCCAGCCTGTCCCCACACACCCTCTCACCTGCTGACCTGTAGATGGGGGAATCACTCCTGTAGTGTTATTGTGTCCTGCCAGTGAGTACAATGATCAGTGTTGCTATCTATAGCTGGCAGCACTGATTGTTTTTGGAAAAACAGGCTGGTTGTACTCAAGTCGATTAATAGATTGACTTGTGTAAAACCAGCTAGCCCATATATAGATCGGCTATGGCTTGTCTCGGAATAATTGGTGTAATTTCAATTCATGTATTACCCGCTTAACCACTACGCAGTCCCTAAACATCCTTCCACTCCTATACATTGTGCCCACTGTCATACCCTCCACACTCCTCTCCTGTACATAGTGCCCACTGTCATACCCTCCACACTCCTCTCCTATATATAGTGCCCACTGTCATACTCTCCACACTCCTCTTGTACATAGTGACCACTGTCATACTCTCCACACTCCTCTCCTGTACATAGTGCCCACTATCATACCCTCCACACTCCTCTCCTGTACATACTGCCTGCTGTCATAGACTCCTCTTCTGTACATACTTCCCACTGTCGCACCCTCCACACTCCTCTCCTATACATAGTGCCCACTATCATACCATCCCCATTCCTCTCTTGTACATACTGCCCACTGTCATACCCTCCACACTTCTCTCCTGTACATACTGCCCCATCATACCCTCCACACTTCTCTCTGGTACATACTACCCTCTGTCATACCCCCACACTCCTCCTGTACATACTTCCCACTGTCATACTCTTCACACTCCTCTCCTGTACAAACTGCCCACTGTCATACCCTTCACACTCCTCTCCTGTACATAGTACCTGCTGTCATACACTTCTCTCCTGTACATACTGCCCACTGTCATACCCTCCACATTCCTCTCCTGTACATACTGCCCACTGTTATACTCTCCACACTCCTCTCCTATACATAGTGCCCACTATCATACCGTCCACACTACTCTCCTGTACATACTGCCCACTGTCATACCCTCCACACTCCTCTCCTATACATAGTGCCCACTATCATACCATCCACACTCCTCTGCTATACATAGTGCCCAATGTCATACCCTCCACACTCCTCTCCTGTACATGGTGCCTGCTGTCATACACTTCTCTCCTGTACATGATGCCCACTGTCATACCCTCCACACTTCTCTCCTGTACATTGTGCCTTTTGCTGTACCCTTTGCACTCTTCTCCTGTACATAGTGCCCAATGTTAGACCCTCCACATTCCTCTCACTCACCTGCACATACTTCCCACTTATATACCGTCCGTACTCCTCCCCTATGTCGCTTACCCACAAAAACAGTTCTTTAAAATGATACTGAATACCAGCTCTAAAATGGACACACTTGTTAGTTCAACTAAAGGAAATCTCAGTTCTCATATTTGTTCTGTCCCATTATTAGAACTTATTTAATGTTGTGATTACTACGGTGATGTACAGAGGAACATCGGGGATCTCAGCTACTTTCCTGACATTACTACTTTTTAGAGGCCCTGGGGTAGGTTATGCCACAATGTACAAATATGCACAGCATATTAGCACATTAGGGTACACTTACATTTTCAGACTGGGCCCTCCATTGCTGCACTGTGATTCCCACACATTTATTTATTATTTATAAAAGGCCCCACCAAAATCCTCAGCATCAGGCCCATGATGTTCTTAATCTGGCCCTGGCTCTAGACAGACTCCATTAACTAAACTCTGGCTTCAGGCTAAAGCCACTTTGCCATATGTTTTTACCAATTCCATTTATATACAGTGGCGACCCATCCATTAAGGACACATGGGTGCCACCCCCTCTATCACGCCATCCAGGGCTGTCTTAATGAGAGGGCACACCTGGGCACTGCCCAGGGGCCCCAGCTGCATAGGGGGCCCCTGCACTTTCCCCAAAGCAGCTGGTCCTTGAACCCACGCTGTCCCAAAATTGGGGGCCCCATGATGGCACTGAGAGTGATAGATACACAGGGGAGGCAGTCTGCCTCCTACCTACTTGATGTCTGTTTACCTACACTGCCATCATTGTAGGGGCCCCAGAGCATTACTTTGCCCAGGGGCCCACGATGCTATTAAGATGGCCCTGACACCACCCCCTATATGTATCATGGGTAGATTCATGCATAGCGTGAACCTTACAATGGCCGCCGCAGCCACCCCCTATTAGAGCATGTGGCCCCTTTTAGGACGCCAGTCACCTGAATTACAGCGGTGTTTTTTTTTTTTTTGAAGCACCCGATTAAAGCCATAGGCTCTAATAGACTTCAAAGTAGGGTGGACTCGGAGCACAACGCATTGCACTCAGAGCCCACCCAGGTGTATTAGAAAAGCAAATGAATATTCACTTTTCTAACACTGAACCGCCTCTCTGCCAATCAGGAAGCACGGGTCTGTTACCCATCACCAGATTGGCTAAAAGTACAGGCGATCCTATTGGACACCTAGCAGGAAGAAAGAAGAGACGCATAGCAGAAGCATGGAGGGCACAGGAGCCGTCACCCGTCCCACAGTTCGCCGCTGCTGTCACCCGTTGCCTGACCCGCCACCAAGATGGGGTAAGTGCCGGTCAGACAACAAGAGGGCGTGCGGGGGAATTTTGGGGGACTGGTTAAATGCCATCGGGGGGTCACTGTGGCTGCAAGGTATGGGCACAGTGGCTGCAATTGATGGGCACATTGAAGTTTCAATTGATGGGCGCAGTAGTTGCAATTGATGGCACAGTGAGGCTGAATTTGATGGGTTTTTTTCAGAATTTTTTAATTCCCCCCCTCCCAAAAAAAAATTGGAGAACCAGCCGCCACTGTTTATATACATTATGACCATGCCTGCACACTGTTATCTGAAAATAAATATGTAAAGTTAGGTGAAATTTGGCATGAGCTGAGGAATTTCAGGGAAAACTCCCAGTTTTGGCCACAAAGAAGGAAGTGATTACTTTTTACCAAGTCTTGACGCATTTACCTGTTTTCCACATGCCTTCCATGCCTCTATTGACAGGTCTTCTATGGAACGAAAGGCGTGTAAATTTAGCATGTGTGGGTGGGTGTGTCTTTATTTTGTACTTGTTTGAAGGAATCTGCATAGTGACACTGTAATACATTTACAAAGTATTTGTGGTAATGTCGTGTGTCTACTATAGTAGACAGAAGTTTAGGAAATTTGTATATTGTACCCAACAGCATGGATCATTTCAGGATGCCTATCTTTTTTTTTTTTTAAAAGATCTAAAGCCAGTCTGGTTTTGGATAGAATGTGGAAAGCTTAGAAAACTTGGCCCAGATTCAGAGAGAATTAGATTCTCGTAGCGTATCAGAAATACACTACGCCGCTGTTTTTTACCTGGCTCTACGTGGAATCCAGGTAGATTTTGTCCAGTAAACGACGGCGGCGTAGTGTATTTCTCCCGTCGCAATCCATCTACGCGAGTAGGGAGCGTGAAGCATTTAAAATAGGCGCGTTCCCGCGGCGATCGAACTGCGCATGCTCCGTTCGCAAATTTCCCGCCGTGCATTGCGCGAAATCACGTCGTTACGTCGTAGTAGCGTCGTTTACGTACATTCCTATTCCCGAACGAGTTACGTTAAAAAAATATATATATTTTCAAATCGACGCGGGAACGACGCCCATACTTTACATGGGTTACGCACTGTTAGATCAGCAAAAAGCTCCTCTAACATTACGTAGCCAAAAAATGACGTAGGCGATTGCGAGGGACACTCGTACCTTCGTGGATCGCCGTAAAAACTAATTTGCATATCCCGACGCATGAAAACGACGCAAACTCCTCCCAGCGGCCGCAAAAATATCGCAGCGTAGATCCGAAGGCTTACGAAGACGTAAGCCTCTCGGATCGAAGCCCGAAGCCGCCGTATCATGGTTTGAGGATTCAAACTAGTGATACGGCACGCGAAATTTGAAATTACTCCTGTCTAACACCAGTTAGACAGGCGTAATTGCTCTGTGAATCTGGGCCCTTGTCACTTTTTTAAAGTCTGTATTTCCGCTTGGGAGATTAAACTTCTTTATTTGTCATAATGACTATTGCCATTAGGACAGAAAGTGATGGAAAATCCCACCAGGAAGCTGTCACCTGTACTGGGCCAATCATCTACGGCCAGCAATAACACACACAGTCTGAGTGCAATGCAAAGACCTTTTATTGAAGTAGAGCAAAGACAGTTCACAACAAACCCAGTGGGAAGACAGCCCAATCCGGGAACACTCAAAAATAACAACAGCGTGTAAAGAAGCAAGTTTCAGCTGACCCGAGAGCACCTAGCAGGGGCAAACTGCGGCCTGACCGCCTTGTGCCCAAGTGAGAAGAAGTGCACAGAAGTTTAGAACCCGTTCATGACAAATGGGGTACCTGTCCCTACACTCAGGGCCGATCCGCCCTATAGGCTCACTATGCAAGCCGCTTATGGCCCCACAAAACTGTGGAGGGCACCCCAATTTACTAGAGGCCCCGCCTGGTGAGAAGTCATTTTTGGCCCCTCACCCCGCTTCTCAAGTTGCTGGCTGCATGGGAGAAGAGGTACAGTAAGTCAGCACCCCCTGCTTCTCTCTTTAATGTAAGATGTCATTTCCGACAGCAGAACACCCCCCCCCCCCGCTCCTCACCTTTAATGTGACATGTCATTTTCGACAGCCCCCCGCTTCTCAACTTTAACCACTTAACGCCCGCCGCATGTATATGTACGTCCACAGAATGGCACGTACAGGCAGATGGGCGTACATGTCCCTGCCTTCTTGCGGTTCGGGGGTCCGCTCGGGACCCCCCCCGCTACATGCGGCGGGCGTCTTACCTGTGGGAGCGATCCAGGATGAGGGGGCAGCTGTTCCGCCGAGCCTCCGCCCTGCACTTCCTCTGCCTGTGTAATGTAAACACTGGCAGAGGAAGTGATGTCAGCTCTCCTCTCGGCGGTATTTTCAATCCTATGAGAGGAGAGAAGACATCACAAGTGAGTCGCACCAACACTACACTGACACCACTTAGTGTCAGTGTGACAGGCAGTTAGTGTTAGGTCCAGGGTAGCCCCATACCCCCCCCCCTAATAAAGGTTTAACCCCTTGATCACCACCCTAGTCAACCCTTTCACCCCCTATTGCCAGTGTAACTATACGATCGGTTTTCTGATCGCTGTATTAGTGTCACTGTTGCCGCTAGGTAGCTAATTTTTTTTCACATTGCGTTTTTTTTTTCTAAAGACATGTGGCTGAATACATTTCACGTCACACGACAGCGCAATTGTCTGTTAAAGCGACGCAGTGCCGAATTGTAAAAACGCCTTTGGGCATTTAGCAGCATATTGGTCCAGGGCTTAAGTGGTTAATGTGACATGTAATTTTGCTTAGGGCCCCAGGGAGGTCAGGATCGGCACTGTCTACACTATCTATTCACAAGTGCATGCCCAAACCTGCGAAGCAGGGACTTAAAAATACTCTGCTGACCCAAGATGACCACCAAGGGTCACCTGGATGCAGCACAGTAAATCGGAATGCGGTCTCCAGGAACCCCCAGAGAAACCCAGTTTCCCCTGACTTCTTCTCCAAGCTGTGATGCTGCTCCGATATGGCGCCGCCTACAGTGGAGGAAGCAGACGGCAATCGCCTACACACAGGGACATGTATACAATGAGAATAAACTCATCACTGGTTGTCACTGCAACTGTGATCAAATTTTCGGCGGAACTTTCACTATTCATTGTACTTTGCCAATTCTCTTCCTCCTCTCTATTACACAAATGCTAAGAATTTTCATGTTTTTTTTTAACCTGTAATTAGTTTAACTTTACTCCTCCACCGTCCCAATTCCTCATTCCTCCTGGCGATGTGGTAACCTTTAGTTGCCCACAGCCTCCCTCCTGGGACATGCACATCCAGAAGCCTGCATAGCTGACATCTATGCAGGCATGAAATCTTGCAATACTTTGGCACTTAGCAACCTGAGGGCTTCCTGGGGTGTATGGTGTGAATATCCCAGAAGGCTGCGGACAGTTGAATGTATATCACTCTTAATCAGGCAAGGAGATAAAAAGTGGAAGGAATAAAACATGAAAATTCTTAGCAATTGTGAAATAGAAAAGAGAGGGAGGGAGATAATGGCCTAGAATACAATGAATGATGAAAGGTCTGCTTAACAAAAAGAATCACATCATTCATACCTTACAATTTTTAAATAGGTGATATCAGGTAATGTTATGCCCCAACTTGCATTCAGCTGGAACTATGCTATGTACATTGTGCTATGTACTGCGCCTGTGAGTACAGAGCGGGCATTATCCGCCGGTGGACAATTCTCGGCAGGACACCGGAACTTCAAACTGCCTACATGTCTAACCAGACACAGATCTTACCATGCAGCATTTTCATGAACATGTAGCATGTATACTCATAGCACCCTTCTCAGCATGAAATTCTCCAGAAAGCCTATTTTACAATATAGTAGTGTAGTGCCTGTGTACTTCCAGGTCCAGGTGCTGTTAAAGTTTGGGGGAAGATCAGAGTGTGGTTGACTCTGATCTCGATTCTAATTGTTTTATTCGGCTTGGCTGTGCTATGGGCTCATTCTGTCGTATCTGGGGTGTCGTTCCACCCCAGGGCGACAGGTGGCAGCGGTGGAGTCGGGACATTGGTGCTTTTCCCGGTGGCCGGTCGTGAGGCTTGGGCCTCGCTGGGCATGCTGGGAGAGGGTTCTTATAGGACAGACACCATTTTAGGTGGTTCTTCTTTTTTGAGTGTGGCACCCACCTTTAGAAACCCACGCCAAATAAAAAAAAAAAATTGCGTGTGGTAACTTTAAAATCCATATCAGACCCTTATTCTCGCATGCAGCCTGGCAAGCCAGGAAAGGGGTGGGGACGAGCGAGCCCCCCCCCCCCACCCCAAAGCACCTTGTCCCCATATTGATGGGAACAAAAGCCTCTTCCCCAGTTTTTGACAATTCTTTACTAAAATTAAAAAAGTCCCCCCGGTGTAGTTTCCATCATCAATCATGATGCCCACTGCACCGCCGGACCTGAAAAAAGAAAAAAAAAATGCTTGGGACAAATGCTCCCACTGTCTACCAGCTCCGCCACGTGACATTTCTGAAATAGGTAAGGGGCGTGGCCACCCAGCGACATCACCTGGTGGCACCACCCCCTGTGAAGTTGTTGGTCCAGCATGCATCAGTCGATGATGTCACAGGGGGCAGTGCCACCAAGGTTGTCCCACCCCTTAGCTATTTAAGAACTGTCACACAGCAGAGCAGGCAGGTAGTGGGAGCCTTTGGTATGAGCGGGCTGTCGGTGCGGCGGGCGTCGTGATTGACGATGGATCTACATCGGAGGACATTGTTTTTAATAAAGGAATTGTCAAAAACCCATGTACGGTCTTTTTTTTTACTTTTACAATTTGTTGTGTAAATGGGTGGGGGGCCCCTTGCTAAAGAAGAGCATCCCTGCTCCAAAGCACTCACGTTCGGGGGGGCGCTCTCCCTTTCCTGACTTGCCGGGCTGCATGCACAGATAAGAGTATGATATAGATTTTTTTTGGGGGGCCCCATGTAATTAAAAAAAAATTGGCATGGGGTTCCCCTCAAGTTCCATACCAGACCCAAGGGGCCTTTCAAGCTTCCCCCCTGCTGACCGGCTCGAACCCTGGCTTGACACACAAGGCTGCTCTGTAAGCGTCACCTCCTCTGGTTGGGTCCCTGACTTGATCACTGCCTGAAGTTTCCCGATTCTCCACCATGCCCGTTCAGTGATAATACTGCTCCGGTACTTGCTTTAGTTACTCACTGTGGTCCCTGGTAAAGGCGATTGGTCCCTTAGTGGGAACAGCTTCCCTTCTACCTCCGACAGGTTCTCTGGCCGACAGAACCGCCACTTTTGGTTGTACTGCAAGCCGCAGTCCCAACCCTTTGCCGCCCTCTTACTTCTGGATAGGCCCTCACGCGGCCTGGCAGCCAGTTGCCCCTGTGATAGGCCCAATCTCTGGCCTAGCAGCCCAGGGGGAGTACAACACACGTCCACCCAGATAGTCGTCAAGGTGGCACAGAACATAGATCACCTGACTCCACCCGAATATATAGGTTCTCCCAGCAGGCCAAGGGATTCAAGAAAACCCCTACCCATTGGCTGAGATATACCATATACCATAACTTGACCTTGAAATGTCTTTCTCACATCTAATGCCACCAAGTGCCCAGCCACCTAGTGGTAGACAAGAAAAATACAACATGGCCAAACTTAGGTTGAAATCAATGAATCTCTAAAAACTATCCACAGTAGCTACTCCTGACAAGGAATTTGGTGAGGAGCTCTCTGACTAAACCCCAGGGCGCTACATTCACAGTGACATATGCATTTTTCATTCAGTTTTGTTGCAAAGAAATGGGAAAGTGCCCTAAGAAGACGTGCATCTGAAATCAACCTAAAAAGCATAATTTCTTACACCGTTTCCTACACAGTTCAATTATATCTTGGTTCTGTTGTTAACCACCTCTATGACTGCCTCTAAACTAATCATCATCAGCTGATCATACTGATTCCCAGGGGCATTAGTCTTTGCTGATGAAAGAAAACCAGCATGCATAATGTGCTATGTGTCATGAGAACATAGATCACAGTCTGTATCAGCCGCAGGCAATGCTATAGTGTAAAAAAAAAAAGGTTACACTGGTTTTCAGTTAAACAAGTTGTAGCAGTTCAAATAAAATGTAAAAATATTCAAATTACATCATAGGAAATTCTGTGTGATCATAAAGCAATCTGGTAATAATGATGAAATGCTGTATACTTGCCGAGTTCCAAATACACACTGCATGGGACATGTAACATATACTGACATCATTTGGGAAGAGTTATGCTTTTAAGGCTGGGTTCACGCTATTGCGAATTGAATGTGGGCTTCTCCACATCCAATGGCATGTCAGGAGATTGTGGCAGGCTCTCTACGGGGAAGGTTCACACATTTCTGGAGAGGCTATGGTGCTCCTGTATGTCTTCTAGTCCATTTCAGGTGTGAATTTAGCCAAAAATTCTGGCTGAAATTGGACCTGAAATGGTGAACAGGGACACACCGAACCCCTGCTGTGAGCTGCTCCATGCGGCAGTGTGAACCCAGTCTAAAACTTTTAGATCAGCCTTTTTCAACCTCTCTACTTTGAAGGAAGCCTTGGAATTAGGATTGCCACCTCATCCCTTTAAAACAGAACACATATGAATTACACAGGTTATGTGGCTCAGGCTAATGCAGATTAGGCACCAAGTGAGTTTAATTACCACCTTAATCAGCCACAGAACCTGTGTAATTCATATGTGTTCTGTTTTAAAGGGATGAGGTGGCAACCCTACTTGGAATTATTTTCAGGTCTTAGGGAACCCCTACTATATAACAGTGGTGGTCAGTGGAAAGATTGCATCTTACCTTGGTGGTATGTTTAGTGCCTTCTTGATGTTCACTGGCAAGAATGCCCCTTACATTGGTGGTCAGTGGAAAAACTGTACCTTGGATGTGTGGCCAGTGCACCGCCCCATTACGCTGATGTTCAGTTTAAGGCTGGGTTCACTGGGCGGCTCGCAAACAGGGGGTCCAATGCGTCCCTGCTCACCGTTGAAGTCAGAATTCGGACCTGAAGCTGTCTCGGAGCTGTGTGAACCAGCTCCATTGAGAGCCAGTCACAGACAAGCGATTTGGATGTGGAGAAAGCGGCATTCAATTCTCACCAGTGTGAACCCAGCCTAAAGTGTGCCCCACACTGGTGGTCACTGGTCAGTGAGGTGTAGGGTTGCCACCTCATCCCTTTTAACCCGAACACATATGAATTACACAGGTTCTGAGGCTAATTTAATGCAGGTAAAGCACCAAGTGAGTTTAATTACCACCTTAATTAGCCACAGAACCTGTGTAATTAATATGTGTTCGGTTTTAAAGGGATGAGGTAGCAACTCTAGTGAGGTGGACACCTAAAAAGATTGTTGTGTATATAAGGCTGCACTGTTCTTAAGCCACTGGTGCTTCCAGATGACCTTGGTGCCAGGCAGAGCAGGACTTAGGGTGGTGGGGGCCCCTGGGCTTGAGTGTTGAAGGGGCCCCCTGGAGCGGGGGGGGGTCATAATTGTTGAGCGGGGGGGGGGGGGGTGCGCATTAAAGTTGTTGAGCGGGGGAGGGCGAATTGAAGTTGTTGAGCGGGGGGGCATTAAAGTTGTTGGGGGGGGGGGTGCACATTAACCACTTAAGACCCGGACCAAAATGCTGCTGAATGACCTTGCCCCTTTTTGCGATTCGGCACTGCGTCTCTTTAGCTGACAATTGCGCGGTCTTGCGACGTGGCTCCCAAACAAAATTTGCGTCCTTTTCTTCCCACAAATAGAGCTTTCTTTTGGTGGAATTTGATCGCCTGTGCGATTTTTATTTTTTGCGCTATATACAAAAATAGAGCGACATTTTTGAAAAAAAAAAAAATATATTTTTTACTTTTTGTTATAAGAAAAATCAAATAAACTAAATTTTAGTCAATCATTTAGGCCAAAATTTATTTAGCCATATGTCTTTAGTAAAAAAAAAAAAATCGCAATAAAAAAATAATTAGCTACTAATACAGCGATCAGAAAAATGATCGCTTAGTGACGCTGGCAATAGGGAGTGAAAGGGTTACCTAGGGTGGTGATCAAGGGGTTAAAACTTTATTAGGGGGGGGTACGGGGGCTACCCTGAACCTAACACTGACTGACTGTCACACTGCCTGTCACACTGACACTAAATACAGTAATCATACATGTATGATTACAGTATTCAGTGACACTGTGACAGGGGGGAGGGGGGTTAATGTGATTATGTGTAGTGTGTGTCAGTGTAGTGTTAGTGCAGACTTACTGTGCGATGTGATCTCTCCTCAGCGGTGGTTGAAAAAAACGCTGAAGGAGAGATCACATCGTTTCCTCCTTCCTGTGTTTACAGCATTAAAGTTGACTCTCATCTGTGCACAGAATGAGTCGGCTCTCTTCTCTTCAGCAGACATCCCCACACCGCTCCGGTTCCTCCTGGGGGAGGTTTTGCAGTTGTTCAGCGGAGGGGGGAGTGCCTCTCATCTGTCATTAGCCCGGCTTAGTTCCTCCTGCTTCCGTGCTGCCTCCTATTGCAGTGCGGGAAAATTAACCCTTTCGCAGGACTGCGGGAAGAAGCGGAAAGTCCCGCAGAATCCGTGCGTGTTGGGAGGTATGCGCAGGGCCGCCATCAGGAATTTTGGGGCCCCTTACACAGCTTAAGGCATGGGCCCCCTGGAGCAGAGAACCGGGGGGGGGGGGGGGTGCTGCTACAAAAAAAAGAAGAAATAAAGAAAAAATATATATATATATAAAACAAAGAAGGGGTTAGCCATCCGGGGCCCTGGGGATCTCTGGGCCCTTTAATAAAAAGAAAAAAGAAACCTCTGGGCCCTTTAATAATAATAATATATATATATATATATATAAATATATAAAAAACATATATTTTTTTTATAAAAAACAAATAAAAAAAGTAGGGGTTGCTGTCCGGGGCCCTGGCGGCCTCCGGGCCCCTGGGGACCTCCGGACCCCTCTAAAAAAAAAAATTATAATTTTTTTTTATTATTATTTTTTTTTTTTTTAGAGGGGGCCCAATGGTAAGTCCGGCCCTGGTGCCAGGACTTTGCAGCTACCAGCATGCAGATCAGTTCAGCACTGCTCACAATCTCCCTTTCGCTAAGATCTCTTCACTGGCTGCCAGTGAAGGACAGAATCACTTTTAAGGCACTCTGCCTTACACATAAGTGTATTCAAGGAAACGCTCCCCAATATCTATGCGAAAAAATAAAAGCCCACAACCCCAATCGCATTCTGCGATCCACAAATCAGAACCTACTGTACATCCCAAAGACAAGATACAAATCCAAAGGAGATCGGAGATTTGCTGTCCAAGGACCGCGACTGTGGAATGCACTACCAACCATCATTCGACTGGAGTCCGACCACTTGGCCTTCAGGAGAATGATTAAAACTCATCTCTTCTGAAGGCAGAGCCCCCTTTATCCAAGGAATGAAAATAGTGCCCAGAGGCGATTCAGTTCGCAAGTGTTGCGCTCTATACGTTTTTCACTCACTCACTCACATAACCTTGAGCAACCTCTGGTTTAGATGTAGCAGTTGGTAAAGCATGGAGAAAGACAAAAAGTGGTGTGTAAAAAATAAAAGTTATCAATACAACGCTCAGATTCAGAGGGAGCCAAGTATGAAAATGAACACCACAAGAATAGGCCCCATGTACACGGGACGCTGCTAAACGTACGTTCAGAGGCAGTTGGACGCTTTTTTCAACTGCCCCTGAACTCATTCAATTTTATCCTATGTGACCGCATCTCGTTTATTGCCGTTGTTAGGCAGTTGGGTTTAACAGCGGTTCTTTGAAAGCAAAAAAATGGGTTCAGACGCCGAAGATTTCCACAGTTCAGATGCTAAACACGTTAACCCGCGTTTAGCAGCGTTTCGTTTATAGAAGTTTTTTTTGTTTTTGTCCATTTGAAACAATTTATTTTTATTTTAAATGCTTCTAAACACAAACGCGGCAAAACGCAGCATGTAAACTTTAGTCATTTTTTCAACTTTCCATCTATTAAGTCTTCTGCCCTTGTTTTAAATTTGGATAGTAAAACATTTTTTTTTCTGCCAGTAAATACCTTATATAGATCAAATCATGTTTCTTGTCTAGTCATTAACTTATGACATCATGCACAACTCTCTCTCTCACTCTCATGAGAGTTTGCCAGGAATGGGGGGAGGGAGGGGAGTCATAAGAGGGCCAATGAAAGCTGCAGGGCTGCAGAGCTGGAGGTGTGTCCTGTGTAAATCCAGGAAGTGAACAGGCAGCAGGTTCAGCTGCCCACAGTTAAAATGGCCGCAGCCAGACTTAGTAGAGGGGGATTTCTGCTGTATATTTGGCAAGTACAGAATCACAGTATATATAAAATAATATGCAAAGTTGTTGGAAGAAAGCTTTGGAATGACACAGATGTTTATATTACAAATTATGTGAGCAGAATGCAGTTCCTCTTTGAGATCCTGGATCCTGGGTTCAGCGTGCATTTTGCAAGTGGCTAGAGTAGGGACAGGTCACCCATCTGTCAGGGACAGTGCTTAGTATCACAGAAAGCTTCTGGAGAAGTAGGGAAAGGACAGGGACGTGACATAATTCCTGCAAGCCTTCCCATTTGGGTGCAGACCAACCAGGCCGTATTCGGCTCCTTAAGACAGATGCTGTTGGCACCTCTGATCTACCACTCATGTGAGTGCTCCTGGTCTGGTTGCCTTCCTGCCAGACCTGTTTGTTTTTGCTGGACTTTTAATTTAATATTATCTTATTATTGTACCTGGACTCTGTGGGCCAGATTTGGGTAGCTTAGCGTATGTTTAGGCGGGCGTAGCATATCGAATATACGCTACGCCGCCGCAACTTAGAGAGGCAAGTGCTGTATTCTCAAAGTTCTTGCTCCATAAGTTGCGGCGGCGTAGCGTAAATTGGCCGGCATAAGCCCGCCTAATTCAAAGTAGGAAGGAGGTGGGCGTCATCTATTTAAATTTAGCATGACCCCATGTAAATGAATGGTCGGTCGAACTGGGAATGCGCGCATGCTCAGAATCACGTTGCATAAACTCCCTAAGATACATCGGCGTAAATGCCTATGCTGTGAACGTAACTTACGCACAGCCCTATTCATGTAGTACTACATAAACGCCATACGCAACGTAAAATTCGACTGTGTCGGTCCCTGGCCCATACCTTTGCATTAGCTCCACCTGCTATAGCAGGGGTAACTTTACGCTGGACGTAAAATCGCGTATATGAAGCGGCCGGACGCATCTGCGTTCGTGAATTGGCGTATCTTACTCATTTGCATATTTCTAATGGGAACGCCATAGCGTCCAGCGTAACTATGCGCCCATGATATGCCGGCATAGGCAAGATACGTCGGACGGCTGAAGCCATGTTTTTCGGCGTATCTCGCTTTGTGAATCTGGAGATACGCTGGCGTACATCTTTGCTGAATTTGGCCCTGTGTGTTTTCTGCCTCGCACCACGCTGCACCTCCCCACACATACTTCTTCCAAGCTTGGTGACTATGAATACATACCAAACTAAAATGTAGTAGTGCTGTTATCTAAGGAATCTGGTATCTAAGAAGGAAAATGACACCCACACATCATTATTAGTCAGGGTTTTGCTAGAATTGTGAAAGATCTGAGGCACTCTTGGGAGAGGAGAGCAAAGATGCAGCAAGCCGTGGTGAATTGTGACTGTTGCTAAATTGTGAGGAGTTTAAATAAAACCTGAACCTACTCTGCTTTGGGTTATGAGTGTGTAAAGCAAAGTGCAGGGGTCGGGTATGTGTAACACACAATAAGTATTGTACCAGGTCCAGGGTCATTGTCAGTAATGCAGAGAGTGAAGGGACCAGGAGGGTGTAAAACACAGAGTGCATGGGTCAGTAGTGTGTAGCGCACAGAGTGCAGGGGTAAGCAGTGTGGGGGTCAGGAATGCGTAATGCACAAAGTGCCTGGATAAGGAGCAAGTAATGTATAGAGTGCAGGGGTGGAGAGTAAGTAATGCACAAGCAAGTGCCCTTCAAGCAAAAATTCCTCCCCCTCCCCATACAATCATCTTCACCAACTACCTTCAGCACAGAAACCTTGCTTCCTTCCTATATTGCACTCCCCGGGCCAGATCCACAAAGGAATTACGCCGGCGTATCTACAGATACACCGGCGTAATTCGAATTTCCCGCTGGCGTATTATGTTTTATATCCAGAAAACACGCCGGACTTATGCTAAGATACGACTGGTGTAAGTTTCATCGTATCTTAGATGCATATTTACGCTGGACGCTAGGGACGCTTCCGTCTATTTCCAGCGTAAAATATGCAAATGAGCGAGTTACGCTAATTCCCGAACGTACGAGCGGCCGGCTCATCCCCTTACGTCGTTTGCGTAAGCGTATCTCCGACATAAAGATAAAGCTGCTATAGTGAGGCGCAGCCAATGTTAAGTATGGACGTCGGGACAGCATCGTATTGGACGTCGTTTACGACGTTTGCGTATGCCGATCCAGAATGGGCCTGGGCGTAAGTTACGTTCACATCGTTTTCATTGACTATTTGCAACGTGATTTCACGCATGCGCAGTAGGATACGTTCACGGCCGGCAAATGCGCAGTTAAAAAAAAGCGTTGTTTGTGTCGGGTCATTCATAATTATAATAAAACAAGCCCCCCCTAGTAAATTTGAATTACACCCGCGTACGCCCACCCATTTATGCTACGCCACCATAAGTTACAGCGGCATTTCTTTGAGGATAAGGATACCTTGCTGTGACTTACAGCGGCGTAGTGTAAATGGGTCACACCGCGCCGGCGACAAAGGTATGTGAATCTGGCCCCCCTAGTTCATTCCAGACCCTTTGGGACTTCCATATTCTGATAACCCCCCTACCTGCATGCCACCACAACCACCAGCCAGGGTAGGATGGTTACAAGGTGATTTGGGGCAGGGGGGCACTAGGGATTTTTTGCTTTTGTTTTTTCAATAGCAACCGTGAGTGAATTTACGTGTTTTTTGTTTCGTTAGAAATGTAATTTTTGCTGCACCATGTTCTATACATGGTACACATGCACCACTTTTTAAGCAGACTAATGGGACCCCCCAGACGCTTTATTTAGAGGAATTGTTAATTTTTATTGTTGCACTTTAAGCATAATTAGAATCACTGCTCATGAAAAATTGTAAATTTTGTTTTGCATTGATAGATTCTACCCCCCCCCCCCCCCAAGGCAGTACCCGGACCCCCATACCCCTATTATGATCAATTACTTGCATATAAGCCTTTAAAATTGGCAAATTGTTGTGACGGAGGGGGGTGAATGGCAGTTTTGAAATGTGGTCACCCTATCATACACACTATAACAAATTCAGGCAAACGATCGTCTGATTTTCCTTGTTGTTTCACAGTAAGTCCGAACCGAGGAAGGAAATTATGTACGGAAATTCTCATGGGACAAAGGCCTTGTTTTGTTGTTTATTGCTTCTGATCATGTACAGTCTTTAATTTCAGATTGTTCTTGTATTAAAATCGTAAATGGTACACATTCAACTAAAATTGTTCGTTCTGTTCCCGTACGAGAATTTTTTTTTTTTAGTTTTTCCCTTTGGAAAATTTCATTCGGTTGGTCAGAATTGGCTGTTGAAAGTTGTGTACACACTATCTTTCCTCAAACAAAAATGTTCACCCAATTTTCTTACAGTGTGTACCCCACTTAACGTATAGAAGAACAGATATTGTCAAATGAAGCATTAGTGCCTGGGACATTCACCAGCAGATGTGGACATGTGCCCTGGGTGCCCAGCATTAAAGGGGTTGTAAAGGTAAATGTTTTTTCACCTTAATGCATCCTATGCAGGAGCGTGCCCGCAGGAACGCTTGCATGAAGGTTTTGAGTTCCTGCAGAGAGGAGCCGAGACAGTCGTCTAGGGACCCCAGAAGACCTGGTTTGGGGACACTTTATGCAAAATGAGCTGCACAGTGGAGGTAAGTATAACATGTTTTCTATTTAAAACATTTTTTTTTGTTTACTTTACAACCCCTTTAACGACTTCTTTATCAATATTTGTAGCACCACTTTTATTAAATTATACCTGTATATTGTAAATGCAGGGCAAAGTAACAAGCACACTTAAAGTGATACTAAAGGTTCAGGTTTTGACTTTTTTTTTCTCAAAATAACAAACATGTTATACTTACCTGCTCTGTGCAATGATTTTTCACAGAGCAGCCCCGATCCTCCTCTCTTCGGGTCCCCTGCTGCCGTTCCTGGCTCCTCCCTTCTGTTGAGGGCCAGGTCAAGCTGCTTACTCTGCCCGCTCCCAATCCACCTCTGTGTGTCCATAAGACACACAGAGCATGGCTCGGCCCTGCCACTGGTCCTCCTCATTGGATGGGATTGACAGCAGTGGGAGCCAATGACCAATGAGCAGGGAGAGACCCAGGAGAGCTGCTGCTATTAGGAAGGCTGAGTGGGGAGCTGCACAATGAACGAATGAAGTTAAAAAAAGTTAGCCTTTACTTCACTTGCCTCCTAACCCCTCTGCACATAAATATTTTTCCTTTGCTCCTCCACCTGGAGGGAAGGGAGTACTTCCAGATATGAGGAGCATGTGTTCTGCCCCACTTTCATGCATTTTTTGTATTAAAGCGGAGTTCCACTCAAAAATTGAACTTCCGCTTAACCCACTCCTTACCCCCTTACATGCCACATTTGGCATGTAATTTTTTTGGGGGGGGAGTGGGGGCTTCAGGAGGAATGGGACTTCCTGTCCCACTTCCTCCTCCCGCTGAGGGGCTGGTTAGGCGATTAGCTTAATCGCCTATCTTCAGCCCCTCCCTGTAGGCGATCGCCTAGGACACGTCACAGGTCCTAGGCGATCGCCTGTCCAATCGGATGGCGCAGCGCCGCTCCGTTCGCCCTTTGCGCAGTGCCGCTCGCGCATGCGCAGTGGGTGCCCGGCCATGAAGCCAAAAGCTGTCATGGCCGGGTGCCCACACTTGGCATTAAGACGCCAACCGGGGAGGGGGGAGAGGAGCGGAGCCCCGGCCGGCGCGTCGCTACAACCCTGGAGCAGGTAAGTGTATGTTTATTAAAAGCCAGCAGCTACACTTTTTGTAGCTGCTGACTTTTAATAAACATAAAAATGGGCTGGAACACCCCTTTAACTGCATGTGATTATTATTGTTCTTTAGTATGCTGGTATCTAGTGGCAGTATTGGGTCATTACACTTTTTTTACAAATGGGATTACACTGTCCTCCACCCAATATTGAGGTGCTCAAATTTTTTTGGGGGGGTTAAACAAACCTGGCCCCCCCTCCCCAGCGCTGGTTCGCAATAACCCCCCCAGAGCTCGATCAAGCGATTGGGAAGGTGGCGATCCATGGCCTTACCTTATGCGGGGAGGTTTGCGGAGGCCCTTGTGCATCTTTTGGTCCATTTCAGGTCCGAATTCAGACCAAAATTTGGGCTAAAATCAGACCTGAAATGGTGAATGGAGACGCTCAGGACGCCTACTGTGAGCAGCTGCGTGTTCTAGTGTGAACGCAGTCTTAATGTTTTATCAGATCTGTGTAATGGGAAGTGGGCTTATGTATATTTTGGGTCTGTGTGTGTTGCAGTAGATTCTGAGTTGCAGTATATCTGACTCATGATATTTTTTTCACATTCGGAAATAATTTTTTTACTAAGCTTGTAAACTTTCTTTCTGATAGCACTTTGATGACAGTGTTTGCCTCTGCTGTGTCACACCTGATTCATTGGATAAGTACCCTTTAATTTCCTGTATTAGTATAACACCTGCAGGCAGGTTATTTGTACTATGACACATCTTCTGGCAGTGCAGCCTGCTTCCGCATAGAGCATCACATTATATACTAATTTGTGAGTAAGTATAACCCTAGACATATAGCAATCATTGCTCAATGGTCTCAATACCAGAAACAGAAATATGTATATAGGCTACAACAGACCTATGAAGACAACCCTAAGCTGTGCAATCATGGGCTAAAAATCAATCATCCTGTATGGGTGGTCCAGGACAACAACCATGGGTCAGCCTCTGCTGGAGTGATGTCATCCCCATGCCAGCTAGCAGGGCCTCTGATAGGCCAGTACAACTGGCCCTGTTGTACCGGGCCCAACCAGCAGGGGGCCTGGGCAACCACAGAGAACTAATTAATGTAAAAAATAAAATAAAAAATCCTCCAGCCACCATGACCGAACATCTTTGTTGTTGTAGAGCCCTACTCTCTGGATGTTTAAGTATAGTTATTCACATAAAGCATCAACGTCTTCCTCATGTTCTCCAAGGATATAATTTCTTTCAACTTGAGTGTTCATTATATTTCATATTCCATGCTGATGAAGCGAGCATGGTCTTGCGAAACGCATTGGGAACTTTTCTTTTGTTTTCCAGTGCTCTCTTTTGCCATACCAACTATAGGTAGGGGCGGGTTTTAGGTTATCACCTGTTCTCTGCCTATTGATTAGCACACCTGTGCTCCTTTTCAGGAGACCTTAAATTCATAGGTAGGACTGTAGTCACACAGAGTGCCTTGTCGCTGGCTCTGCAGCTTCCCAGGTATTTGCAAATGCTTGCAACTAAACCTCTGTTTTTACTTACATCAGTTAGACAGATTAATTTGGTTTAATGCTTTTGTTTGACAACTTTGAGCCTGGCCAATATGGAATTTTTTTTTATATTCAATGTTTATATTTAATTGCATACTGCTAAAAATACATCTCATATAAAGTCCCAACCTCCCCCCTTTTTTTATCTATTTACAGGGATGGAGGCCTATGGTAGTATCTTCATATGCCTCATCTAAAGTCCCACCCCTATCCCCCCTTTTTTTGAACATTGGGAACTTTTCATGCCTGTGTGCTTTGCAATTTACATTTTACACCATGATACATGAAATTTTTTTTTTTACTCTATGTAATATTTTAGTGGCTTTGAAATTTTGAAAAAAAAAAGTTTTTCTTTGTTTCGGTTATAACATTTTGTTTTCTCCTTCATTGACGGGCACTGATGGGCACTAATGAGGTGGCACTGATGAGTTGGCACTGATAAGGTGGCATTGATGGACACTGAGGAGGTTGCAATGATATGTAGAATTGATGGGCACTTATGGCGGCACTGATTTGCAGCACTGATGGGCACTGGTAGGTGGCACTGATGGGCACTGGTAGGTGGCACTGATGGGCGCTGACAGGTGGCTGTGATGGGTGCTGATAGACGGCACTGATTGGCCCTAATAGGCAGTACTGACAGGTGGCTTTGACTGCTGGGCAGTGATTGGCATTGTGGTGGGCACTGACTGGCACTGTGGTGGGCACTCATTAGCCCTGATATGGTCACTGATTGGCACTTTGATGGTCACTTTTAGACTTTTTTTATGGGGCACTGCCTCAACGCTTATGGACACTTTTTAGATGCTAATGGGCACACCTAATGGAGCTGTGCTGATAATCAATCTGCTGATTATCAGCACAGACCCCCCTCTGACAGGGAGAGCCGCCAATCGGCTCTCCCTGTCAGCGCAAACCGAGGTTCACCGAGGTTCACGCGATGATCAGCTGTGATCGGCTACAGCTGATCACGTAGTAAGAAGCCTCTGCCACTTGCGATCGCCACTCTGCGTGTCCCCGTGGGCGCGCACCAGCATGTTATCCTGCTAGACGTCATATGACAAGAAAACAGAACCACTTCCCGGACGTCAATCTGTTATTGGCCAGGCGGGAAGTGGTTAAAGTGGATGTAAACCCTCTTATACCCAGTGAAGTGAACAGCCTCAGATGTACACAGAGATGAAACAAATCTCCCTACATACATTTTGCATGTATATCTGCTGTTTCCATGTCTACGCCCTTTGGAAAGTGCAGATCGTGTTAAAAATATATTTTTTTCCGAATTCAGCAGTGGAAGGGGAGTCTGGGCTTACATTGTGTGAGAGCTGATTGGAGGAAAGGCACACACCCACTCCACCTAGGCAGAGGAATGAAGGAACATGTAGAGCTGTGTTATGAATAGACAAGCTCTCTGCTTGTCTAATTCTAAGCTCCCTCCCTAAAACAAATTTTCAGCTGCTGTTACCTCGTGTGTCGGAACGAAGCACCAGAAAGACACGGCACTAGGTAAATATCATGAATGAGATTTACAACCACTTTATTGTAAACATATCAAAAATTGATAGCATCACAAATCCCAGGTCCCCCCTATATTCTTACCACCCTCACATCCAATACCCTGCAACCCAATGCCCTCCTGTACAAAATCACCTCAAACTCATCCTTCTAAAACTTTGATGGGGTCCTCCCACCTGGAGCTGGGGCAACGCTACCCCTAAAAGATCCTATTCTATTCGCCCAATGGGTCTTTTATGGGTAGTGTTGCCCTCTCTCCGTTTGAGAGTACCACCTCATAGTTTTAGAGGTAGGGGTTTGAGGTGATTTTGTATGGAAGGGCATTGGGTTGCATTAGATGTGAGGGTGGGGGGAATATAGGGGGACCGGAGATTTGTGATGTGCTGTAAATTTTTGATATGTTTACATTATTAAAGTTATGAGGAGGTAGCTTCTGGGTGTTTATACGCTTTTTTCTTTTTTATTCTTTTTTTATTTATTAATATTTTGTGATTACACCCTCCCTGTATGTTAGGGTAGCACCACCTCGAGAGTTCCCAGAACCATTACTTTTTGGAATAATACAAGGCTAACTTCTTCTTCTATTTATCTGATATCCTGACAATTCCATACCTCCCAACTTTTTGAGATGGGAATGAGGAACACCTATCAGCAAAAGCATACAGGCATAGGACACACCCCTTGCCACACCCCCTTACCACTTAAGGACCGCCTAATGCGATATACGTCAGTAGAATGGCACAGGCACGTACAGGTACGTCGCCTTTAACCACTTAAGGACCGCCTCCTGCACATATACGTCGGCAGAGTGGCACGGCTGGGCAGATCCACGTACAGGTACGTCCTGTACTACTACCAAGCCGTGGGTCACGGGCACGCGCCCACGGCGTGCTCCCGTGACCCGGTCCGAAGCTCCGGGACCGCAGGACTTGCGGACCCGATCGCCGCTGGAGTGCGGCGATTGGTCCCCGGAGCTGAAGAACGGGGAGAGCCGTGTGTAAACACGGCTTCCCCGTGCTTCACTGTGGCGGCAGCATCGATTGCATCATCCCTTTTATGACGTCACACCTACAGCCACACCCCCCTACAGTTGTAAACACACACACAGGGAACACATAACCCCTACAATGCCCCCTTGTGGTTAATTCCCAAACTGCAACTGTCATTTCCACAGTAAACAATGCAATTTAAATGCATTTTTTGCTGTGAAAATGACAATTGTCCCAAAAATGTGTCCAAATTGTCCAAAGTGTCCGCCATAATGTCGCAGTCACGAAAAAAATCGCTAATCGCCGCCATTAGTAGTAAAAAAACTAAAAATAATAAAAATGCAATAAAACTATTTTGTAAACGCTATAAATTTTGCGCAAACCAACCGATAAACGCTTATTGCGATTTTTTTTTTACCAAAAAAAGGTAGAAGAATACGTATCGGCCTAAACTGAGGAAAAAAATATTTTTTATATATATTTTTGGGGGATATTTATTATAGCAAAAAGTAAAAAACATTGAATTTTTTTTTTAAATTGTCACTCTATTTTTCTTTATAGCGCAAAATATAATGCAAACACAGCTTCCCCGTTCTTCACAGTGGCAGTGTCATTGATCGTCTGTTCCCTGATATAGGGAAACACGATCAATAACGTCACACGTCCAGCCCCACCCCCCTACAGTTAGAAACACATATGAGGTCACACTTAACCCCTACAGCGCTCCCTAGTGGTTAACTCCTAAACTGCAATTGTAATTTTCACAGTAATCAATGCATTTTTATAGCACTTTTTGCTGTGAAAATGACAATGGTCCCAAAAATGTGTCAAAATTGTCCGATGTGTCCGCCATAATGTCGCAGTCACGAAAAAAATCACTGCTCGCCTCCATTAGTAGTAAAAAAAAATATTATTAATAAAAATGCCATAAAACTATCCCCTATTTTGTAAACGCTATAAATTCTGCCCAAACCAATCGTTAAAAGGTTATTGCGATCTTTTTTACCAAAAATAGGTAGAAGAATACGTATCGGCCTAAACTGAGGAAAAAAAATGTTTTTCTTTTATATCTTTTTTGGGGATATTTATTATAGCAAAAAATATTGCATTTTTTTCAAAATTGTCGTTCTATTTTTGTTTATAGCACAAAAAAAAAAAAACGCAGAGGTGATCAAATACCACCAAAAGAAAGCTCTATTTGTGGGGAAAAAAGGACGCCAATTTTGTTTGGGAGTCACGTCGCACGACCGCACAATCGTCAGTTAAAGCGACGCAGTGCCGAATCGCAAAAAGGAGCAAGGTCCATAACCTGCATATTGGTCCGGGTCTTAAGTGGTTAAAGAAGAATTGTACAACAAAACAAGATTGGTTAAACTCAAGTGCTTTTTTTTTTACCACTGCTATTCCTTTATATTGGATTTGGAATTTACAAATTAAACAATTTAGAAATCAGATAAAAGGTTTAGCGTGGGAAAACACTTTCTGATAGAAAAAAATGCATTTTATATACATCTAAATATATATCAGGCAAAAATAAGGGACAAATGAGGAGGAATGAGGGACAGAGGGACATCAAGGACAGTCCCTCGAAATCAGGGACAGTTGGGAGCTATGCAATTCTCAAGTCACACCATACATCTGCCCGTGCCTGCTTAGCTGGACTAGGGTGACCACATTTCCAAACTACCATTCAGGGACACCCCCCCTTCCCAAAAATCAGCTTGTGCTGTAACGAATCACAGCACAGTGATTGGAACACAAGAGGCGGGATTAATGATTTCTCCAATCACAAGCAGAGGGCGGGGATTGTGCTCCTCCAGGCATTCCCGGCCAGGACAAGTACTGTCAGTGAGTAAAGCGGTGATGTGGCCGCCTTTTTTGGGGGCATAAGATTGGCCCGGGGGTGTCTGTGTCAGGTTCATTCAGGGACACTGTATTGTCCTGGAATGAAGCTGCCCGGGACCGACCTGCAAAATGCGAGACTGTCCTGGGCAATCCGGGACACGTGGTCACCCTTAGCTGGACACAGCCATGTTCTGCTAACGTTAAACTTCCTGTTACTTTTAAACCTGTGTGTGTCTCAGTGTACATTTCTATGGAGGTGTCAAACAGTAACTGTTGAACTTCAAGCAAAAATAAAGACGCAGCAGATAATTCCAGAGCCCCATCCACGAGAGATGCAAAAAGTCAGACGGGAAGCATGGTGGGAAAATCAGCAGCAGGCACTATTCCAATATTTCCGCAAACATCCCAGAGGACCCTTTCCCCAAACAAATTGTCTAAGATTGTCAACAGCATGACTCATCTTCCAAGAAGTCAATGCAAACTTCCAGCAGGCTGAACTTGGCTGTCTAGGGATCGTGTAGTCCAAGGCAGGCCATAGATTATGCAATTTTCTTTCCTTGCACAACAGCTTGAAGGAAAGAAACGTTCTCAACAACACTTTCTGTGTTGATGGGGGAATCCATCCTACAGGGCTATTGTGTTCTGCTGGCGGGGAGTTTTCTCTGCCGGCAGAACACAATGATTAGTGTTGCTGGTGGTACTAATCCTTCAGGAAAAACCCAACAAGCTGCTTGTTTACAAGTCAATTGATAGATTGACATGTGTACAACCAGGGTGCCCATAAATGGATCGAAAGTCAGCTGGTCCCTGAGTTTTGATCCATGTATGGCCAGCTTAAAGGGGTGTTCCAGCCAATATTTGTGTTTATTAAAAGTCAGCAGCTACAAAAAGTGCTCCACGATCCAGCGACGCGCCGACCGGGGCTCCGCTCCTCTCCCCCCCTCCCCGGCCGGCGTCCTCATCACAACTGTGGGCACCCGGCCGTGACAACCTTCGGCTTCATGGCCGGGCACCCACTGTGCATTCGCGAGTGGCGCGGCCCGCCGCTGATTGGACAGGCGATCGCATGGGACCTGTCATGTGTCTCATGCGATCGCCTAGGGGAGGGGCTGCAATAAGGCGATTAAGCTCAATCGCCTTACCAGCCCCTCGGCGGAAGCAGGAAGTGGGACAGGAAGTCCCACTCCTCCTGAAGCCCCCACTCCCCCCCCAAAAAAATGACATGCCAAATGTGGCCAAATGTGGCATGTAAGGGGGTGAGGAGTGGGATTAGCGGAAGTTCCATTTTTGGATGGAACTCCGCTTTAAGGGTAGCCATAGACCATTTGATTTTTTTCTCATTCAGCCTGCAGACTGAACAAGAAAAAAAATCTATGGATTCCCCCTAAATGCTAAGCCCCATTTCACATGGGCTACTCCGTTCTGCGGGATCCTTTTGGGAGGAGGCGCTTTCTCAGCTAAGCACACCTTCCTGCCTACATACCTGAGCTATGGGTAGATGGATTCCAGGAAGTCAATGCTACATGAATCATCTGACCCTACACAAGATGACAATGGCTAGAAATGCTTGATGGGCGTTTCTTTTTCAAACTTAATGCGGAAATAAACCGATTAATTTAACAGTTTAACCACTTCAGCCCCTGAAACGATTTACCCCCTTATTGATCAGGCCATTTTTTGTGATATGGCACTGCTTCGCTTTAACTGACAATTGCGCAGTTGTGCGACGCTGTACCCAAACAAAATGTAACTTATTTTTCTCCCACAAATAGAACTTTCTTTTGGCGGTATTTGATCACCTCTACGGTTTTTATTTTTTGCGCTATAAACAAAAAAAAGACTAAAAATTTGGAAAACAAAGCAATATCTTTTAATTTCTGCTATAATACATATCCAGAAAAGATATAAAAAACAAAAACAAATTTATTCATCAGTTTAGGCCAATATGTATTCTGCTACATATTATTGGTAGAACATTTTTAATTGGTTTGTGCAAAAGTTATAGGGCTAGATTCTCAAAAAATTGCGTATCTGGCGGCGTAGCGTATCGTATCGCATTTACACTACGTCTACGCAAATTACTGGAGCAAGTGCCGTATTCTCAAAGCACTTGCTCCGTAATTTTCGGCGGCGTAACGTAAATGCGCCGTCATAAGGCCACGTAATTCAAATACTGAAGAAGGGGGCGTGCTGTATTTAAATTAAGCGCGCCCCCGCGTCAAACGAAGTGCGCATGCGCTGGCCGGGAAAAAAGCCCTGTGCGCATGCTCCAGCTCACGTCGGAAAACGTTGTTGAAACCGACGTCAAAACGACGTGATCGTCACTTACACAATTCCCTATTCGCGAACGACTTAGTAAAACAACGTAACCGACGGAAAAAGACGACGGTGACCCGACGCCATACTTAACATGACAACAACGGCACTTCGGAAACATACCCCTCATACAGCAGCAGTAACCTTACGCGTATGCAACCTACGTAAACTACGTCGCCGCGTCGCAAAAACGTTCGGGAATCGGCGTATTAGGCTCATTTGCATAGGCAAATGAGAAAACAACGTAAAGGCCACCTAGCGGCCGGCGTTGTCATTACATCTAAGATCCGATGGTGTAATTGCTTTACACCTGTCAGATCTTTAGTGTATCTATGCGTAAGTGATTCTAAGAATCACTCGCATAGATACCTATTGAAAAAAACTGCGATATGACGGTGTATCTGAGATACACCGTCGTATCTCAGCTGAGAATCTGGCCCATAGCGTCTACAAAATAGGGGAAAGATTTAGGGAGTTTATTTATTTTTTTGTTTTTACTAGTAATAGCGGGGATCAGCGATTTTTAGCGGGACTGAGACATTGCGGTAGACAAATCTGACCCTAAGTTACACTTTTTAGTGACAAGTGACACCTATACAGTGATCAGTGCTATAAAAATGCACTGATCAATGTATAAATAGAACGGACAGGGAAGGGGTTAACACTAGTGGTGATCAAAGAGTTAAGTGTTCCCTTGGGAGGTGTTTTCTAACTGTCAGGGGGGTGGGCTCACTGGGAGTAGAGAGAGAGATCGCTGTTCCTGATCACTAGGAACAGCTGATCTCTCTCTCCTCCCCTGATAAAACGGGGATCTGTCTTATTTACATAGGCAGATCCCCGTTCTGCATCTCTTTACCGCAATTGCGGGTGGCCGTCAGACATCGAGTCCGCATGATGGCAGCTTCCTTGGCTGAAAACCATAGGAAGGTTTACTTCCACTTTAATTGTCAACAAAATAAAGCATGGATACATGGATGGATGGGTGAGTTTGTTTTGAATATTACTAATTAATTAAATAAATTAGTTTATATTGCTCAGATCCAGTGTAGTTCCGCTTTATAGTATCTTTTAGATTTTCATAGCTGTCTGTGTGTTTATTCAGAGATTTCCTCGTACATTCTGTTCTGGGGTTCTTAAGGCCCAAGAAAAGGGTCACCAGAGGCCAGAACATAAAGGTAAATTTTCGCAACATGGACAGAGCAGTGTAAACCTGAAAGTTCCAATGCCGCGCACACACGATCGGAAATTCTGACAACAAAACCGTGAATTTTTTCCGATGGAATGTTGGCTCAAACTTGTGTTGAATACACACGGTCACACAAATGTTGTCGGAAATTCCGAACGTCAAGAACGCGGTCACGTTCAACACTACGACGAGCCGAGAAAAATTAAAGGATCACTAAAGGAATATTTTTTTTAGCTAAATAGCTTCCTTTACCTTACTGCAGTACTGGTTTCATGTCCTTATTGTTCGTTTTTGCTTTGAAGTTGCTGTAATCCTGCTCTGTCCTCCACACTTCCTGCTTGTCTGTTTCCTTATAACCACAGTGCTGGGAGCTTTCTCACTGTGGTCTAAGCTGTTATTACTGTGTGTCTAAAACTTCCCAGAACCAATCAGATTTATTTTAAAAACAAAACACTGCCCTGGATTTGTTTGTTTTTGTTCTGTGTGTCTATTTCTACTTTGCAGAAACATGAAGCCAGTTCAAAAGCGAAACTAACCTGCAGGCACATTATATGATTGATTTGTATCTATTTTTAATCATTTTGAAAAGGAATCAGTTAACTTTTATGTCTCTATACCCTGTAAACAGCCATTTCAGCAAAAAAAAAAACGTTTTCCTTTAGTGACCCTTTAAGTTCAATGATTCCGACTATGCGCCACATTGTTTCTGATCATGCGTAGGATTTTTGTGCGTCGGAATTGCATACAGACGATCGGAATTTCCGACGAGAGCTTTCGTCGGAAAATTTGAGAACCAGCTCTTAAAGTTTTGTTAACAGAAATTCCAACAAATGTCTGATGAAGCCTACACATGGTCGGAATTTCCGACAAAAAGCTCATATCGAACATTTGTTGTCGTAATTTTCAATCGTGTGTACGCAGCATAAGTGTTCCCTACGCTAGTAAAACCTAAAACGTACTTAGTTACACTTTAATGCAGAAATGCCTGAGGCACTACCACCCTACCCCAATTCTGCGAAGATGGTGATCTCCGGCAACATTCTCTCCTTGCCAGCTCCCCTGGTGTGTGGGTGGAGCTCTCACTAGAGATGAACCCAATGACATAAACGTAAGACATGAACTTTCTATAATAAGCAGCACATTCCCATCTGTTCTGGTATCATAATTATTATGAAATCATCCTCCCTTTACAATCCTCTGTTGTATCTACTGATGAGGTCACCATTCTTTGAAATATTCCGTGTTCTGTAAATTAATGGATGTTGTTCTTTCCTCAATGTGCTGTCTGTACCCTATTTAAAAGAAGTCACAAGCTTACCACGGGATAAACTGATTTTTTTTTACATGCTGTAGTCGAAAAGGGATTCATTAATATCAACAATACTTACACCACATAAAGGTTTCTTTCATTTTAATTCAAATTAGTGCAGTCCTGCTTAATATTATTTTGGGTTTACAGATAAAAACATACCTATAGACGTGACATGGTCATTGATCAGACCAGACAATTTAGCGGTATTAAGGACTATTCTTATGGCTGTGCATAGAGACAGAAAAATACATCAATGGACTCCTATTGTTGAATATATTTAGAACTGCATTAGCCATAATGACACTTAGGCCTCGTACACACGAGGCAATAGATTTGTTCAAATCTGTCCGTCCGACAGATTTGAACAAATCTGTCTGCTGGGATTTTGGTTTGCTCGCGTGTACACACGAGCAAACCAAAATCCCCACCAGCAGAGAGCGTGCTGACGTGTCGGTGACGTGGCGGTGACGTTGACGCCGCCACGTCACCGCACCAGGAAGTAAAACACTTCCGCGCATGCGCCGAATCCATTCGGCGGCGGTGCGGGACGACATGTCTGCTGGTAAGTGTACTAACCAGCAGACATGTCGGGCGGGCGGATTCCCACCCCGATAGATTTCAAAGCATGCTTTGAAATCTGTCGGGTGGCCAAATCCGTCGGCTCGGCCGTACACACGATCGAATCTGTCTGCTGAAACGGTCCAGCGGACCGTTTCCAGCGGACAGATTTGATCGTGTGTACGAGGCCTTATAGGTCAGTGCCTTGGGCAGCAGGATAAGAACACCAAACCTTAAAATGGGTTGTAAAGATTTGTTTTTTATTTTCTAAATAGGTTCCTTTAAGCTAGTGCAATGTTGGTTTACTTACCGTTTCCTTCGATTTCCCTTCTAAATGTTTTTTTTCTTTGTCTATGTAGCGCCCTGCGCCTGATGATTGGGCGCTATGTTCAAATTTAGTGGGTGTCTGAGCTAATTATCAGCTCAGACTTTGTTAAAGGGGAGTTCCACCCACAATTTCACTTTTTAAATATAAATGGCACTGTAATACACAAGCTTAATGTATTGTAGTAAAGTTAGTCTGTAAACTAAGGTCCGTTTTGTTAGGTTGTTACCAGGGCTGGACTGGGACAAAAAAGTGGCCCTGGACTTGATCCAGACCGGCCCACTCTAATTTTGCAAACACGCATTAAAAAGAGTATCCTGTGCACTTGCGAGGCCCAGCTAGCCACACAGCATGCAAACCCAGAAGGAAGACCAGGTAAAGGGGTAGGGGTGAATGTTTTTTTTTGCTGAAAATATTTTTATGTACTTTTTAATATTAATTGACACTTTTGATTAATTTTAGCTATGTTGGATTTTGCATATTGTTTGAATAATTTTTTGCACCAAAATGTTTTTTTAATTATTTATTTAAGTTATCGCCACATTCTTTGGCATCTACAGTATTCAATGGCTGTGCCGGAAGGCCGGTTACCTGGACGGGTTCCTGTAGCACCGTCATCCTCCAGCCTCCCTTGTCTGCTCTGGGGACCCCTCTGCAGTTTTGAAAAAGCCGAGCAGGGGTATAAAGAGCCGCACCGGCTCTTTCCGAAGATCGATACCTAGCCATGGGCAGTACAGCGGTGCTCAAATTAATGGCTATGCGAGTAGCGCAGCCATTAATTTGACAGACTGTCACTGAAACCGGCCCACTGAGCCATCGGCCCACCGGAAAACTCCCTGTAGTCCCAATGGCCAGTCCATCCCTGGTTGTTACAGCATTTAGTTTATAATCTGGAAATAGATCGTGGCCATCTTAAGTGTGGGCATCATGAAGCCAGACTGTATGACTTCCTGGATTTCAGCTTTGCATATCTCACACATGCTCAGTGCTGCACAAGCAATGTAATAGGTTTCAGTCAGGTTTGCAAGGACTACTGGGAAACATAATCCCTATCCCAGAAACCCTTGCAAATAGCCTTGTGACTTAATAGCCTGCCCTAGGCTAATACGGAGGAGGAAGTAATGAAGGACTACAAAATAAAGGTATTTACAAGCAACAAAATAAATAAAAATTGTCCATTCTGAACACTATGAGATTAGGGCATGCAGCACAGACAAACATAAAAAAATGGGTGGAACTCCACTTTAATTAAGGCTAAATCAGCCTCTGTTCCGGCTTTGGCTGTGCTTGGAGGTATTTCCCTTTGTTTGCCTATAGATGTCATTGCCACCATATGCCAATGTTGGAACTCGAGCAGGTCAGGGTGTATTGGGTGTCTTTCTCTGGGAACAGCCCAGTGGGAGTGGTCTCCCTGCTGGGCATGCTGGGAAAGGATACTTAAGGGGCAGACGCAATTTTTGGGGGGCCCTTTTCCACCTCGTGGCCCTCCTGGCGCAAGGTTGTGCAGCATGATGTTGGCCCGAGGGTGTGTTTCTACCAAGTAGGCCCAGTTATCCTGACTGGGGCCTACACTCTGAGGGGGATCCTGTGCTGTCTGTCCAGAGGGAAGAAGCCGCTTAATGGAGGAAACCAGGGGAGGACCTGTCCCGGAAAGGACCGAGCGGAAGGCTGGTACTTTGGGAGAAGCCTGGTAACCTTACTGGAGGATGCATCGTAGTCTACGTAACCTTACAGTGTTTCCAGGTTTGGCTTAAAGGCTCTAAGACTGTAAGGCTGGAAGTTCGGGTACCAAATCCTGTGGCAGAGTATTCCGAACTGTTCACTTTTGCTTGAAACCAGTCTGTAGCAGAGACTGTTACTGATCATTGTTTGTGCGTCATCCCGGCTGCTAGGCCAGGTGAGAGGGGCATATCTGGGTGAGCAATACCCACTCGAGAATAAGTGGTGAGTGACCTTTTTGGGACTTTCCCCCAGTGATCTGTATTATGCGCCTGAACTTTCACCTACCCCTCCATATTTCTACTTCTTAGGCCCTGTACACACGATCAGACATGTCTAATGAGACTTGTCCGACGGACCGTTTTCATCAGACAACTCTGAACTTGTCTAATGGTCTGATGTGCGTACACACCATCGGACCAAAATCCGATCAGACCAGAATGCGGTGACGTAGAACACAACGACGTGATGAAAAAACGAAGTTCAATGCTTCCAAGCATGCGTCGACTTGATTCTGAGCATGCACGGGTTTTTGGTCCGATGCTTTTGTGTACTAACGATCGAACCTGTCCGACGGACAGGTTTCCATCGGACAGGTTTTAAAGCATGTTTTAAAACTTTTGTCCAACGGACAATGGTTCGATAAGCCGTACACACGATCGAACATGTCTGATGAAACTGGTCTGCAGACCAGTTTCATCGGACATGTTCGATCGTGTGTACGCGGCCTTACAAGTTATGAGAAAAATAAAACCTAACAACTAAAGGTTTTACAACTTGTGTGGACATTGAAGTTCTTTATAGACTTTCTTTCCCCTAGACAATGAACATTGAGGTAACGTGCAAGGCCCAAATCTAATCCAGCAGCTCCTACGGGGGTAGTGCTACATCTGAATTTCTCACTTCCTGTTCCTCCTCAGTAAACTTGCTCCAATCATCTGAGCCGCTCTGGCTGGGGGTTAGTCAGCATTCTCGCCCCCTCCCTTGGGACTACATCCCTGTGGGGAGACGCTGTATTATGGCAGACACATTGGACACTTTTGACACCATTTTTGTTACCATTGTCATTTATACAGCGATCAGTGGTAAAAAAATGCACTGATTACTGTGTAAATGACACTGGCAGGGAAGGGGCTAACCACTAGTGGGCGAGGAAGGGGTCAAGTGCGTCCTAGGGAGTAATTCTAACTGTGAGGGGACTGGGCTACCAGTGACATGACATTGATCACTGCTCTCCATGACAGGGAGCAGTAGATCAGTGTCCTGTCACAAGGCAGAACAGGGAAATGCCTTATCTACGCTGGCATCTCCCTGTTCTGCAGCTCCGTGACATGATCGCGGGACACCGGCACACATCGAGTCTGCGGGTCCCGTAGGCAATGGCCACGGAGCCTCATAAGCGCACGTCAGTGAAAGGAGAACATTTTATAACAAACTATAAAAAAAATATATATAAAAAATATTCTGTCTTTCTTTTGTTTATTTAGCAAAAAATTCAAAAATCAGTGGTGAATACCACCAAAATAAAGCTCTATTGGTGTGAAAAAAACGATAAAAATGTTGTTTGGGTACAGTGTTGCATGAACGCGCAAATGTCTTTCAAAGTGTGACAGCGCTGAAAGCTGAAAATTGGCCTGGGCAGGAAGGGGGTGAAAGTGCCTAATAGACAAGTGGTTAATGCAAAGCACAATACAAAGGGAAGTTTTGTAATAATAAGAGTGATAGTCTCATTTACATTGATTTATAGAAATGTTTTTGCCATGTTTACTTTTATTACTTTCTTTCTTCGTGCAAGCTGTTCCCTATCTAGTTTTTGTAAATTGTTCTTTACAACTACAGGGACTTCCAGCTGTGTAAATGATGTCACGTCAGGATTATTCATCTCCTATTTACAATTATTGCTGCAAACCGCAAGCAGAGCTACAATAGATAAGGTCCTGGGACCTCCTTGTATGACACTACGAGCCATGTTTGTTCTATCAGTTTAACTGTCTGATGGGTGCAGCTTGGAAGGCCATATGATCTCATGGGGTAGTGATGTCATCCTTGTCCTGTAAGCAAAAAATATTAGAAATTAACTTAAAGGGTCACTTAAGGAATTTTTTTTTTTTTGCTGAAATTACAGTTTACAGGGTATAGAGACATAAAAGTTAACTGATTCCTTTTAAAAATGATTAAAAATAGATACAAATCAATCATATAATGTGCCTCTAGTTTCACTTTCGTTTTTAAACTGGTTTAATGTTTCTGTGAAGTACAGAAGACACACAGAACAAAAACAAACAAATCCAGGGCAGTGTTTTGTTTTTAAAATGAATCTGATTGATTGGTTCTGAGGAGTTTTAGACACACCGCTTAGACCACAGTGAAAAGCTGCCATGAGATTTTTCATAAGGAGCCAGACAAGCAGGAAGTGTGGAGATCAGAGCACAATTACAGCAACTTCAAAGCAACAACGAACAATGAGGATAGGAAACCAGGACTGCAGTAAGGTAAAGGAAGCTATTTAGCTAAAAAAAAAAATTCCTTTAGTGATCCTTTAAAGGTACAATTTTTTTTTTCCTAAATAGCTTCCTTTACCCTGGTGCAGTCCTCTTTCACTTACCTCATCCTTCCATTTTGCTTTTAAATGTCCTTATTTCTTCTGAGAAATCCTCACTTCTTGTTCTTCTGTCTGTAACTCCACAAGGCTTTCTCCCTAGTGTGGAGTGTCGTGCTCGCCCCCTCCCTTGGACTACAAGAGAGTCAGGACGCTCGCTACGTTGCAGATAGAGAAAGGAGCTGTGTGTTAGTGGGCGTCCTGACCCTCCTGCTCGCCCCCTCAAGAGGCTTTCTCCACACCAGGAAGAAAGCCTCGCATTACGGTGGTGAGTTTCAGACAGAAGAACAGGAAGTGAGGATTTCTCAGAAGAAATAAGGACAAATCGCGGTAAAAAAATGCAGCGACAAATCGCGGTAAAAAACGCTGCAAAATTGCGGCAAAACGCTACGCTCAGGTGTGAATGCAGCCTAAAGGGGGACTAAGGCTGCATTCACACCTGAGCGTAGCGTTTTGCTGCGATTTGTAGCGGCGTTTTAACCACGATTTTGGACAGGTCTAGGGTCACCAATGTTTTGGAGTGGAGATGTGAACCATCTCCATTAAGAATAATGTATTTTTTCCCCTCTAGTGTTTTGGAGCTTCATGCTTCAGGCGACAAAATGCTCAGGTGTGAATGCAGCCTAAAGTCTGAGATACCGACCTTAGCTTTAACAGTTCCTCGCAGGCATCGGCATCTTCCGGATGTTGGTCTTCAGCTAATCGATTGGCTGGCACGGGATGACGTAACTCAGTTAAGCTATTCTGGCACACCGACAAAGTAGCAGAATGTATACTGACTTATTACTGACCCCCTATTTTTGCAGAATGGGAAAAGGAGTTAAGAGTCAATTTTATGGAGAAAGAAGTTCTTAAATCCTGTATCTGGAGCCATAAATCTTCTGTTGCGAGTAAAATACAGGAACGAAATTACGAAATCACCATGAGATGGTATCGCTGTCCTTGGATATTACATAGAATATTTCCAAATATATCAGACCAATGCTGGCGCTGTCAATCTGATGTAGGCACCATGCAACATATGTAGTGGAGCTGCCCTGTCTTACCCGACAAGGCCATCAAGGCCAGGCCTCAGTGTGGCAGTGGGTGCAGGGGCGGCGCCAGTTGTAACACACAGCGGGAGACTGCTGTGTCACTGAGCACCGCAGGAGCAGGAGATGCCCGATGTGCGTAATGCACACACTGACTGGTGAGGCTACATTGTTTGGCACAGTAAGGCTGCAATGATGGTGAGGGGGGCTGCAATGAGGGCACAGTAAGGCGGCAGTGATGATGAGGCTGCAATGAGGCCATGGTAAGGCTGCAATCATGGTGAGGCGGCAATGGTGGGCATGGTGAGGCGGCAATGATGGGCATGATAAAGGTGCGCCCCTCAATCCTCATACATTTTCTATTTAGGTGCACCCCTATGATTTTTGCATTAGTATATGTGCGTTTTCAGGGTTAGGGGACTTTCAGTTTTTTTTTTGGCGTGAGGGCGGCATTGAAGGACCCGGCCTTAGGGCAGCAAAGGGAGTAAATCCGGGCCTGCCTGCCTTGCGCCCATGTTGGGATAGCATTTTGAAAATATAAAGTGCCTTCGCCTCAGAGACAGTGCCTCAAACTCCCCAAATAGTACTGCTATCCATGTTCCCAGAATCTGCATAGTTAAGAAGAGGATTTTCCATTTCTTTTCAAGTGGCTGCCAGGGCGGTAATCCTGAGACAGTGGAAATCTCAACAGATTCCTTTGATAATTGAATGGGTAAACGAGAATGGAAGAGTTAGTCAGCACAGTTGCGCAACCAATACTCCCATTTTCAAGATGTATGGCTCCCTTGAATACTGTTTATGAAAAAGTTTGTAGACGCTATAACTTTGCGCAAACCAATCAATATACGCTTATTGGGATTTTGTGTACCAAAAATATGTAGCAGAATACATATTGGCCTAGATTGATAAAGAAATTCAATTAAAAATAAACAAAAACATTTTGGATATGTTTTATAGCAGAAAGTAAAAAATATATATATTTTTTCTCATAATTGTCAGTCGTTCTTTGTTTAAAGCGCAGATGTGAGCAAATACCACCAAAAGAAAGCTCTGTTTGTGGGGAAAAGGGTACATCAAGTTTATTTGGGTACAGCATTGCATTTGTCACTTAACGAAACTCAGTGTCCTGATCAGGAAGGGGGGTAAACCTTCCGGAAGTGGTTATAAAGTGCAATCTGAAGTTTGGCTTTAATATTTAAATCTGCTAGTACATCTAACACTTTCCTCCCCCCAGATTAAATGCCACAGTCCAAATGCTGCACTCTACAGTAATACAGGAGGCGTGCTACTGGCCATATCGCCAGGTGAAAACAGAGGGCAAAAAGCCTAAAAATAATAAAATGAAGGCAGCCATCACATTTGATGATTGGTAAGCTGCAATGTATTACATTTTGAATTTAATATCGCTTTAAGAATGTGTTCTTGCATAACAGGAATTTCAAATCATAAACTTGTCATCAGTAGAAATATGGTGCACTCTTATTTCATATTTATCATACAATATTAGAACATTCACTCACCTGTAAATAACACTTTCAAACAGGTAGAAACTTGCAATATATGACTACGAGACACATGTGCTGGGGCAGGACCAATATAGTGTACACAGTTAGAGGAGATAGGATTAAGCGCTTTATTACAAATGTTTTGGCATTAGCTGTAAATTATTTTTAAGTTTGAGGCTTGCTCTATACAGACACGTCTTCAGTTGACTTTGGTTAGAATGAGGCCCCGTACACACGGCAGAGAACCTCGACGGGCGGAACACATCGTTCCGCCCGTCGAGGTTCTCGCCCGGCCGTCAGATTTGGCGACCAGCCCGTCGAGAGAGGCACCCAGCCATTCATCCCGACGGCCCGTCGAGCAAATAGAGAACCTGCTCTCTATTTGCTCGACGGGTTTCCCGACAGGCGGGGCTCGCCGAATCCGTACACACGGCCGAGGTTCTCGGCAGAATTAGGCTCCCAGCGAGGTGTCAGCGGACACATTATTAACCCCCAGCACTGGTGTCAGCGGACACATTATTAACCCCTAGTATTGGTTTCAGCAAACGCATTATTAACCCTGACCACTGCACTGCACACGGACCACTACACATGGACCACTGCACACGGACCACTACACTGCAGACAGACCACTACACTGCACACTGCCGACAGACCACTACACCGCCGACAGACCACTACACTCTGACCACTCACCATCATGGCACAGCACATCAAGGCTTAGAGCCCAGCACATCAGGGCACAGCACATCAGGGCACAGCACATCAGGGTACAGGGCAAAGCACATCAGGGTACAGCACATCAAGGCACAGGGCACAGCACATCAGGACACAACATATCAGGGCACAGGGCACAGCACATCAGGGCACAGGGCACAGCACATCAGGGTACAGGGCACAGCGCACATCAGGGCACAGCGCACATCAGGGCACAGCACGTCAGGGCACAGCACGTCAGGGCACAGCATGTCAGGGTACAGAGCCCAGCACATCAGAGCACGACAGGGTACAGGGCACATTAGAGCACAGCACATAGGGGTACAGCACAACAGGCCACATCAGGGTACAGAGCACGGCACATCAGGACAGGACATATCAGGACAAGGCACATCAGGGTACAGGACATGGCACATCAGGGCACACCACATCAGGACAGGGCACATGGCACATGAGGGTACAGGGCACATGAAACAGCACATCAGGGTACAAAGCCCAGCAAATCAGGATACATGGCACACATCAGGGTACATGGGCCACAATCAGAGCACAATCAGGGCACATGGGGCATATCGGGGCACATGAGAGCACACCAGGGCACATCAGGCACAGCACATCAGTACAGGGCACAGTACAGGGCTCCCTGAGTCAGTTGATTGCCTCCAATGGCCTTCAATAAGGTTTCTATACTAATAACACCCAAATCCATCTCTTTCCCCCTCGGCTCACTCCTTCAGTCTTTTCACACATTACTAATTTACTAACAGACATATCAGCTTGGACATCACACCACATCCTCAAACTCAACCTGTCCAAAACCGAACTCGTAATATTTCCTCCTCCACGTAACTCTTCTCCTGACTTCTCTGTCAAACAACTCTATCAACAGCTCAACTATCAACCCGTCCCCCCATACCAAGGTCCTTGGTGTAATCCTGGACTCTGAACTATCCTTCCAGCCCCACATCCAATCGCTGTCCAAGACTTGCCGCCTCAACCTCCACAACATCTCCAAGATATGCATATTCCTAACTAATGACACCACAAAGCTTCTAATTCACTGCCTTATTATCTTATGCCTTGACTATTTCAATTCCCTTCTCATAGGCCTACTTCTCCATAGGCTTACTTTGTGAAGTTCCTGCACAGCGCGGCCATCTCCAGTGTAGGTATCTGAAGCCACAGTGTCCTTCTTCCTGAAGTCTGTGCATGCTGGCTACCCAGCATGCACCTGTCGATCTTGCACATGTGCAGTGAGGTGCAATCTTTGTCAGCTTGGCATGGCACAACCATGCCAAGCTGATCAAGATTTTCCATAGATGTAAATTTTAAATGTTACGGGGAGCAGTGCCATGCCAAGCTGACCAAGATTTTCCATAGACGCCAATGTTAAATGTTACTGGAGCTGTGCCATGCCAAGCTGACCAAGAATTTCCATAGATGCCAATGTTAAATGTTCCGGGAGCAGTGACATGCCAAGCTGACCAAGGTCTCCCAAGAGCCATTGCAAAACCTTGAAACGACGTACGGCGCAGTGGCCCGTAAAGAAAGTGAAATTAGATATAGGCATAAATCAGGTAAGTGAACAGAATTTTTTTTTTAATTAATTGCCAATTCATTTTAAGGATGCCTATTAGTGCTGTCTGGTGAGGGGTGAAAAATGTGGGTGGATCTCACATTTAAATTGTATTGTAATTGTACCATCATCCCTTATGTTGTAAAGCGCTACGTAAACTGTTGCCACAAAATAAATCTTGTATGATAATAATAATGATAAAAATAAATTGTATTCTATCATTTGTCCCATTTAAAATTACACTAACATGTTAATTCTGGTAAAAAGCATTTACTATTTCTTTCAATGTTGCTCTTTTTTAAATGCGATACTAGAAAAAAAAAAAAAAAAAAAACATTTTTTTTTTTTAATATTAATGGTTAGTTCTAATTCCATTAAGCTTCAGACCTTCCTCTGACTGCAATGTTTTGTTTGTGCAGTTAGTTTATAGGCCTCGTACACACGACCGAGGAACTCATCGGAAAAGACACATCGTTTTCCTCTGCGAGTTCCTTGTTAGGCTTGTTGAGAAACTTGACAAGCTGTCTTTGCGTACACACTGTCAAGACCAAATCTCCTCGTTCTCAAACTCAGTGACTTCAACACATACAATGGCAGGGGAAGTTCGATTTCACTGGCACAACCCTTGGGGCTGCTTTTGCTAATCTCATGTTACTGCGTGTTAGGTAAATGTTTGGTAAGAGACATTTGCACTTTTCAGTCTGTTACAGCGTGACAAATGTGCATTACATTAAATCTCCATTACAAACGCTACTTCTACTGAAGGTGCGCGGGTTTCTAAGCATACACACCAACGTGTTTCTCGTTGGAAAACCAGCCCGCCGAGGAACACGACGACTCCCGTCGAGGAAAAAGAGAACTTGCTCTCTTTTTTCCTCGTTGAGTTCCTCGGCAGTTTACTCGATGAAAAGCATACACACAACCGTTTTCCTCAGCAAAAAAGCTCTCCCAACAATTTCTTGTTGGATTCTGTCGAGGAAACCTGTCGTGTGTACGCGGCCTGAGAGTTATGGTCTGACCTCCCATTGGGTACCCTCACAACCTTTCTGTTCTTTTTCTTTGTTTTCCGATTCTGCACTGTTCTTGTCTCCATTCACCAGTCATTCTGACACTTGAGGAATTGGTCAACAAGGACCTCTTGATGTGCACTTAAAGCGGAGCTCCAGCCGCGAATTTTTTTTTTTTAAAGTCAGCAGCTACTAACAGTGTAGCTGCTGACTTTAAATAAGGACACTTACCTGTCCTAGGCGCCCGCGCTGATGGCCCCCCCGATGCCGGTCCCGCGATCGCTCCGAGTCCCGCGCCGCCATTCACACTATGGGAAACACTTCACTGCCCGTTTCCTACTGTGCCTGCGCGAGTCTCACGCTGGCTTGTGAATGGGCGCGCTGCTCTCTGAGAACACACACAGTTCCCAGAAAGCAGCGCGCCCCATTCACAAGGAGAAGGACAAGAAGAAATCAAACCGCGGTGCAGGTGAGGCAGATTACGGACTTCCGCATAGCAACAGCTATTTCGGGTGAGTATTTTTTTTTTTTTTCAGGTTTATTTTTTTTAATTTTTTTAAACAACATGGCAAAATGTTGTTTTCCTGGGTGGAGCTCTGCTTTAAAAGGGCTGCTAGTCACAACTACATTCATACAGTTGCTCTTATAATGTTATTGGTAATTATAGAATGTGATAAATTTTGGAATAGTCAATATTAGAAAAATTTGATGCTTGGTCTTTACAGATGTCCTTTTCTCTTGCCTCGCTGTTACTATTGAACTACTTTGTGTCCTGTCATGCCCTGTATGTACTTTTAATGATTAACTTTATTCTTTAAAACTTATAAGGTTAGAAAAATAGAAATAAAATAATCTGCAGGAGAATGATGGTTAAGAGAAGAAGGTGAAGTAGGAGTTAATATGGGCTAAATAGGGGAAACTAAGGGTTAAAGGATCACTAAAGGATTTTTTTTAGCTAAATAGCTTCCTTTACCTTACTGCAGTCCTGGTTTCATGTCCTCATTGTTTGTTTTTGCTTTGAAGTTGCTGTAATTCTGCTCTGATCTCCACACTTCCTGCTTGTCTGGCTCCTTATGAAAAATCTCATGGCAGCTTTTCACTGTGGTCCAAGCTGTCATTACTGTGTGTCTAAAACTCCTCAGAACCAATCAGATTAATTAATTTAAAAACAAAACACTGCCCTGTATTTGTTTGTTTTTGTTCTGGATGTCTCTTTACATCACTGAAACATGAAACCAGTTTAAAAGTGAAACTAAACTGCAGGCACATTATATGATTGATTTTTATCTATTTTTAATTATTTTTAAAAGGAATCAGTTTACTATTATGACTCTATACCCTGTAAACAGTAATTTCAGCAAAAAAAAATGTTTTTCCTTGAGTGACCCTTTAATTCATTTTTAACCCTCCTAGCGGTATCCCCGAGCGTGACTCGGGGTGTTTTTTTATGCTCGGATCGGTATCCCCGAGTCACACTCGGGGTAGCTATGCAGAGCCTGCAGCGCGCGCTGGCTTACCTTGTTCCTGGATCCAGCGATGCATCCACGCTGTGTGAGCGAGCGGGTGCTCTCTCGATTCACACAGTGTCCTCGTGTGCCGCCGATCTCCGTTCCCTGCGATGTTACGACGCACGGGGGCGGAGAACGGTGCCAAATTAAAAAAAGGAAACAAACACATTACATGCAGTATACTGTAATCTTATATATTACAGTACTGTATGTAAAATATACACACCCCCCTTGTCCCTAGTGGTCTGTCCAGTGTCCTGCATGTACTTTTATAAAATAAAAACTGTTCTTTCTGCCTGGAAACTGATTGTCCATAGCAACCAAAAGTGTCCCTTTATGTCAAAAATGGTTTTAGATCAGCTAGAAATCAGGGATAATAAATATAATCACTTGCAGAATTGAGCGATAGCGATTTGTGGGGGAATCCGTCATAAAAAAAAAAAGTAATGACAGCGACAATTTTGCAACTGAGCAAATTTCAGTGTTTTTGAGTTGATTACATTATTGAATATTTTTTATTATAATTACATTATTATTTGTTATAATTATTTTTATATTAAAATTTATGATTTTGTTTTTCAAACTTTATCATACCCGGGATGTCTTGTTTGGACAGATTTAAGCGAGTTATTCCTAAGAATTGCAGGCCTACAGTATAAAACGCCAAATTTCCTTGCAAAAAATTGTACCGCTTTTGGTATGTAATTCCAGACAGAATCATACCGCCAGGGAGGTTAATGGCAATGCAAAGCACATGGAACAATTGTGTATTACCGGCACCAATATACCATTAATGTTTCTTTTTTAAGTTGTGCTGCAATTAAAACATGCAACCCCGTGGGTTGGATATGAATAGTGTATTATGAAGTGAATTGCGCTAGCTTATTAAATCTATATACATTTAATAAGTTAGCGCAAGTCACTTCATAATGCACTAATGAAAAGGACATGCATAACACCTGCACTATCACACACCACAACACAACGTTATGGTGTGCTATGGTGAAAAAAATACTGGAGGCATGATATTTGCTGTGTTGGGGCTCATTCAAAAAGCAATAAATAAATACAGAACAGTATAATATGAACAGTCCCTGTACCACACTATGTAGAAAATTAGGGAAACCACACAAGTGTAACATTGTGTTCTCTTCACAGGTTAACACTGTAACTAAGAGGTACTACAAATGGAGAAGTGACTGACCTTTCACCATGCTTGTAGCACATCCATAAGTTTCTAGCGTCATAGAAAGATTGCATTGGGTCCAAGCAGTGTGATATGTAAGCTTGGACAGGCAGTTCTCTAAACAATCTCACCCCAACCTTCATTCTAAGTGGGAGATCTGCCAATCTCTGGTAAATCTATGACTATTTACAGAAGAAATTTGCTGATGACACATGGGAATAGCCTTTGAAGGGTTATTAGGTTCAGGTAATGCTCTGTTATTGCTCTGCACCTTACCACCCATCTGCAGTGAGAAAATGGTTCTTTAAATGCCCCGCAATGGAGACATTTTGACCTGTAAGATGTAATCCATACAAATACAAGGAATAACACAAATTCCAAACAGAGGTACCTCAGCATTCCGAAAAGATCACATCTGGAAAGTATCAAACACGTATCATGCAAAATGATAGCTGTATGCTGTGACTCATCATTGCGTTTCTTTGCTGGGGTAATTGTGATATCATGGCATGTGGGAGACCTTGAGGAGGGGCGTGTATATTACTAATCTATGTGGCTTCTTGTGTTCCTTGCAGTGACCCATGTGCCTTAAAGGATCACTAAAGGAATTTTTTTTTTAGCTAAATAGCTTCCTTTACCTTACTGCAGTACTGGTTTCATGTCCTTATTGTTCGTTTTTGCTTTGAAGTTGCTGTAATCCTGCTCTGTTCTCCACACTTCCTGCTTGTCTGTTTCCTTATAACCACAGTGCTGGGAGCTTTCTCACGGTGGTCTGAGCTGTCATTATTGTGTGTCTAAAACTTCCCAGAACCAATCAGAATTATTTTAAAAACAAAACACTGCCCTGGATTTGTTTGTTTTTGTTCTGTGTGTCTATTTCTACTTCACAGAAACATGAAGCCAGTTCAAAAGGGAAACTAACCTGCAGGCACATTATATGATTGATTTTTATCTATTTTTAATCATTTTGAAAAGGAATCAGTTGACTTTTATGTCTCTATACCCTGTAAACAGTCATTTCAGCAAAACATTTTTTTTCCTTTAGTGACCCTTTAAATGGCATATACAGTGCCTTGCAAAATTATTCACCCCATTGACTGCTGATCCCCACTGAGCAAGCAGATGATGGGTCCCACTGGCGTAGCGGGGGGGGGGGGGGGCAGGGGGGGCTGTCGCACCGGGCGAAAAATGGGGGGGGGGCGAATCCATCCACCGGCTCCGCGGAGCGCTCCGGAGCCTCGGCCTAGGAAAGTCCCCGGCTTCGGCCTAGCTCCGGAGCGGCGGCCATCTTGGTACACCCGGCGGCGGCCCTCCTCTCTGTTCACACCCACAGAGGAGGAGGAGCCCGCGCTTGAGGGAAACCACACACGCCGCTGTCTGAGGTCTGAGGTCTGCACTACTGGGGGTTACTGTCTGAGGTCTGCACTACTGGGGGTTATTGTCTGAGGGCTGCACTACTGGGGGTTATTGTCTGAGGTCTGCACTACTGGGGGTTATTGTCTGAGGTCTGCACTACTGGGGGTTATTGTCTGAGGTCTGCACTACTGGGGGTTAATGTCTGAGGTCTGCACTATTGGGGGTTAATGTCTGAGGTCTGCACTACTGGGGGTTACTGTCTGAGGTCTGCACTATTGTGGGGGTTACTGTCTGAGGTCTGCACTACTGGGGGTACTGTCTGAGGTCTGCACTATTGTGGGGGTTACTGTCTGAGGTCTGCACTATTGTGGGGGTTACTGTCTGAGGTCTGCACTACTGGGGGTTACTGTCTGAGGTCTGCACTACTGGGGGTTATTGTCTGAGGTCTGCACTACTGGGGGTTAATGTCTGAGGTCTGCACTACTGGGGGTTAATGTCTGAGGTCTGCACTACTGGGGGTTAATGTCTGAGGTCTGCACTATTGGGGGTTAATGTCTGAGGTATGCACTATTGGGGGTTAATGTCTGAGGTATGCACTATTGGGGGTTAATGTCTGAGGTCTGCACTATTATGGGGGTTACTGTCTGAGGTCTGCACTATTATGGGGGTTACTGTCTGAGGTCTGCACTATTATGGGGGGTTACTGTCTGAGGTCTGCACTACTGGGGGTTACTGTCTGAGGTCTGCACTACTGGGGGTTACTGTCTGAGGTCTGCACTACTGGGGGTTACTGTCTGAGGTCTGCACTATTATGGGGGTTACTGTCTGAGGTCTGCACTATTATGGGGGTTACTGTCTGAGGTCTGCACTATTATGGGGGGTTACTGTCTGAGGTCTGCACTACTGGGGGTTACTGTCTGAGGTCTGCACTACTGGGGGTTACTGTCTGAGGTCTGCACTATTATGGGGGTTACTGTCTGAGGTCTGCACTATTATGGGGGGTTACTGTCTGAGGTCTGCACTATTGGGGGTTAATGTCTGAGGTCTGCACTACTGGGGGTTACTGTCTGAGGTCTGCACTACTGGGGGTTACTGTCTGAGGTCTGCACTATTATGGGGGTTACTGTCTGAGGTCTGCACTATTATGGGGGGTTACTGTCTGAGGTCTGCACTATTGGGGGTTAATGTCTGAGGTCTGCACTACTGGGGGTTACTGTCTGAGGTCTGCACTACTGGGGGTTACTGTCTGAGGTCTGCACTATTATGGGGGTTACTGTCTGAGGTCTGCACTATTATGGGGGGTTACTGTCTGAGGTCTGCACTACTGGGGGTTACTGTCTGAGGTCTGCACTATTGTGGGGGTTACTGTCTGAGGTCTGCACTATTATGGGGGTTACTGTCTGAGGTCTGCACTATTATGGGGGTTACTGTCTGAGGTCTGCACTATTGTGGGGGTTACTGTCTGAGGTCTGCACTACTGGGGGTTACTGTCTGAGGTCTGCACTATGGTGGGGGTTACTGTCTGAGGTCTGTTAAATAGGGGGTCTGTGATTGTGGGGGGTCTATCTGTGATTGGGGGGATCCATCTGTGATGAGAGGTCTGTTATTTAGGGGGTCAGTCTGTGATGGGGGATCTGTGATAGTGGGGGGGTCAGTCTGTGATGGGGGATCTGTGATTGTGGGGGGGGGGGGGGGTTCAGTCTATGATGGGGCATCTGTGGTTGTGGGGGTCAGTCTGTTAATCCCTTACAGTAAGGGGTTAAATGATTAATCCTGCAATAATTTACCCCTTACATGCTGAAAGCCCTGAGAGGGATACATTACAGATCCTTATAACCAGAGTGGATGATTATACAAGGGGGGGGGGGCGAAAAAAAATTCTGCCCCGGGCGCCCATAACTCTGGTTACGCCACTGATGGGTCCATCTCCACTCACTGTGCAGATCGATGATGGACACAGTCCTGCTCTCTTCTATGGGGAGATCATATCCAATCTGCCAGATTGATGGAAAATAGGACCACCATCCGTCTGAATCGGATCGGATCAGATAGCCGCGGATGTCAGCGGACATGTGTCTGCTGACATCCAAAACACCTTTGGTGATAGTGCTAGGTCCAACCAGGTCCACCTGAAAAACTGATAGGAGGACCTGATCGGACAGCCTGTGTGAACATGCAAACAACGGCGGCCTGCGATTTGTACAGAGTACTGACAACTGCAGCTATTCACACACTGGGGTTGATTTACTAAAACTGGAGAGTACAAAAACTCTGCATAGAAATCAGTTAGCTTCAAGATTTTTAGTCAAAGCTTAATTGAACAAGCTGAAGTTAGAAGCTGATTGGCTGCACCAGATTTTGCACTCTCCAGTTTTAGTAAATCAACCCCACTGTGTGCTTACAGAGAGTAGCTTCAGGGTATGCATACTGGCAGGAATCTACTGATTCTCGCCAGCAGCTGCTCCTGGCCAGCTGTGTGAATGTGAATGTAGCCTTATTCTAACACTCTGATTTTATAATTTCCTAAATCACTGGCCTGGTACAAGTACACAGATAAGGAAAGTTATAGAAAAGTCACAAGTCTTTATGTACATACATCGTGTTCCAGGTCAGTAAATTAAAGTAATAGAAAACCAGTGGTTATTATGACAACCAGGCAAATAAAGTGATTATGTAAGAGGTAGGCTGATGAATGGCTTCTTATGCAAAGTGATTAGACACTAAACCCTCGCCTTGCCAATCATTATTGTTTTCATTGACATATGTCAGGAAGCTCATACCAGCCTTTGCATACCAGAGCAGACACTTGCACATGTTCTTACTTGTGGTTCTCCACATTTGTGCAGGCACATGCGTATGCTCACTGCTGACAGTGCTGCTGTATCTATGTGATCAGGGACCTGTGATCTTGAATCTCTCTGTCTATCCTTTTTAACCCTGCTTCCATCTGATCTGTCTCTGAATTCCCCGCCTCTGCCTTTGTTACTTGTTCCTATCACCAACAACCTGTGGCCCTGCTTGTAGGAAGGGTGCAGCGCAGTGCGGTGAAATAACACACTCAGTCCTACTTCAGTGAAAGAACTTTTATTGAAATAATATGACAGTTCACAAATAACCCAGTGGGAAGGCAGCCCAACCGGGAACACTCACAGTTCCAACAATGTGTAGAGAGCAGACTGTAGGCAACTGCCAGCATCTGTAGAGAGGTGAAGAATGCAGCCTGGCCATCTTGTGCCCAACAGGTAGGTATCCAGAGAGGTTACAAACCCTACGCTTTGCCTCCTCATCAGGAATCTTTCCCTACCACTAGTGCTGTCCCTAACAGTACGGTACCTATCCCTACTCTACCAATGCGCGCCAAACCAGGGAGCCAGGGTCTTAAACAGGCTCTGCCTGACCCAAGATGGCTGACAGAGTGACCAGAGGTGACAGTATCCAATTGGATGATCCTCCTGTGACCCAGAAAACCATAGGAGGAACTATGTACCTCTTAAATTTCTCTCCAACTGCAGAGCGCCACCTATAGTGGGGAAAGTAGACTGCACCTGCCTATATGCTGGCCCTATTCCTTTGTTCTCTATACACTTCAGCCCCAGAAGAATTGGCTGCCCAATGACCGGGCCATTTTTTGCGATTCGGCACTGCAGCGCTTTAACTGACAATTGCATGGTCGTGCGACGTTGCACTCAAACAAAATGTTCGTCCTTTTTTCCCCACAAATAGCACTTTCTTTTGGTGGTATTTGATCACCCCTGCGGTTTTTATTTCTTGCACTATAAACAAAAAAAGAGCGACAATTTTGAAAAAAGCATGGGAAACCCCAGAACTGTAGAACTACACAAGTTGAGAACTGCTAGAATTCTGGCTGCTCTGTAAAAAATGCAGGCTGCATTGCACAACCTCTGGCTGCATTGTACTCTCTTGGTTGTCTTGTGCAACTCCTGGCTGTGCTGGGGAAACTTCTAAGCTGTATTGCATGCTCCTGGTTGTTTTGCATAACTCCTGCCTGCACTGCACTTGCTTGAGGGTTAGACAACTCCAAAGTCACTTCTCCTTTCTGTATCAGGATCAGTTACTTTGTCAGGGCAGGAGAATGACTATAGGACCAGCATCTTCAGGGCACCAGTGTCAGCAGAAGGGCTCTAGGACCCAGCATCTCCTTCAGCACTTCACATGGGCCTATATAAGGAAGCCTGCCAGTAGTTGAAGTTACTGATTGGTTTTCAGCTTGTTACCTATTTTTCTGGGATTCCTTTCTCCTGTGATCCTTAGTTACCAACCTGTCTTGTTCCTAACCTGTCTCCTGCTATTTCCATTCTTCGACCCCGGCTTGTCTTACCGATGCCCTCTGCCTGCTTCTTGTGTTTGACCTCGGCTTCCCACCTGACTTTGCTCTGTTACCCACCTGGCATCTGATCCTGGCTTGTACCGACTATCCCTCTGACACAGTGATTCTACAGACCTTCCACACCTCACAGGCACCATCTACCAGCTGCCTCTTTTCAACACATCAGCAGTATCCCCGAGTCCTTCTGCAATCAACTCTGCAGGCAACCTGTACTTTGTGCACTACCTCCAGGGAAATTGGCCACAAGGAAAGCCCTCTCTCCATTGGCCTCCAGCACCCAGTATGTGATATACTCAGTCGCAGAATAGCTGAACTTCATCAATCCAACTCCCCTCAGTATCTGGACACAGCTCTCTTCAGTAGCCCCCCCCCCCAGGGCAAAGCTGGTACCTCAATGTCTTCAAAGTCTCCTCCTCTGTGTCTCTCTCTTTCCCAGGGTCAAAGCCTCTGCACGGGGGTCCGGACTGGACCCAGGAACTCTACACACCTGATGCCAGGCCTCTGAATATTTATGGACTCTCCATCTAACTTCTGGGCACACCTCCAATAAATATTCAGGATGCCTGTCCTGCTCTCTCTCCCACAATACTTCTAGAAGTCCATAGAAATCAAGGAGGAAGAAGCAGAACAGCAGCCTGTAAGACACTGAATAGCCCAAAGTAATCAACCCCTGTTACACTGAGAAATAGGCTTGTCCCGATACCGATACTAGTATCGGTATCGGGACCAATGCTGAGTATTTGCGGGAGTACTTGTACTCCGGCAAATACCCCGATACCAAAATAGAATACACCCCCCCCCCATATTGCAGCCATGTTCTGTCGCCAATACCTGTAGCTATTATACCGCCACCGCATACCGCCGTTAATCCCTGCATTATAGCGTAACGTGCATTACAAGCTTTCGTTTTGAATACTTGTAAATGCCCGCGCCGCCATGTATAGACACTCCCCTTCTTGGGATTGGAGGGATCCGTCTATATACAAGTATTCAAAACGAAAGCTTGTAATGCACGTTACGCTATAATGCAGGGATTAACGGCGGTATGCGGCGGCGGCGGTATAATAGCTACAGGTATGAGGGACATACATGGCTGCAATATGGGGGACATACATGGCTTGCAATATGGGGGACATACATGGCTTGCAATATGGGGGACATACATGGCTTCCAATATGGGGGACATACATGGCTGCAATATGTGGGGGACATACATGGCTTGCAATATGTGGGGGACATACATGGCTGCAATATGTGGGGGACATACATGGCTGCAATATGTGGGGGACATACATGGCTTGCAATATGTGGGGGACATACATGGCTTGCAATATATGGGGGACATACATGGCTTGCAATATGTGGGGGACATACATGGCTTGCAATATGTGGGTGACATACATGGCTGCAATATGTGGGGGACATGCCTGGCTGCAATATGTGGGGGACATACATGGCTGCAATATGTGGGGGGACATGGCTGCATTTGGGGACACATTAAAAAAAAAGTATCGGTATTCGGTACCGGCGACTACTTGAAAAAAAGTATCGGTCCTAAAAAAGTGGTATCGGGACAACCCTACTGAGAAACAAGCAAATTTACCTAGCGTCCTACTCTGAACCGGTAGGCTGCTACATTAGTAAAAGTTACTTATTAATGTCCAATTGCAGGCAGCAGGAGTTCTGCTTTGAATGCATGACTATACACACCACCAAACAAGAGAAAGGAGACTTGATTTCATGTTTCCTGAACTAAAAAGTGTTTTCTGACTCCTCATCCCCCACAGTTGCTTTGCTACAATTAGCTACAAATGTACTGCAATGGCCGGAAGAGAGATTCATAATAGGAAAAACCTGATAACAGGCTAGGCAATGACCCTCAAGTGAAGGAAAACATAGTGTATCACAATTTGTAAACTTTGAGACTTGGCGCTGCCCCTCTAACCCTGCAGTCCTTGGCTTTGGCAAATCAGTGAGTTCTGGTAAACACAGTCCTGAGTGTAATCCAACAAATGCAATATGATTCTGTGTGAAAGTTTACAGCCCATTAGGTATTGCTCTCTTTTTCTAAAATTGAGGACAGCTGGGCAACAGCCCGAGACGCACTGCGTCCATATCTGTATAGATGACATCACTTAGCTGCGTGTGTTTACTAAATATTTATCTTGACTTCTTAGTATACAAGAAAGTAAATGACTTCTGGGCAGCAGTCCGAAGCACACCTGATAAAACATGCAAACTACAAATCAACGGTTGTTCTGCACAATCCCATAATCTCTCAACAATACAGCTCAATATTGTGTACTTGATCTTGTAGCAAGCCTGTATATGAACAAAAGTCAAACACAGACGATACCATGATCATCTGCAGACATTGATTAGTAGTACAAACAAATGGCAACCACCCCAACCTATAACTGGCCTTTGCAACAAGGAGCACTTGGAAGGGTGACATATGTCAAAAAACAACAAATAAAAATTCCCAGCTCACTTACCAGCCAGCCTGCAACAAATCGAACTGACCCTGTCTAACAGTTCACGTTAAAACCAAGGGGTTTAGTTTGCACACAATTGAAAATATATGTACAAGCTGCAGAGGCCACATCATGGCACCCCAGCGTACCACAGTCCTAACGCTAATATTTTGAGAGTCTCCAGAGTTGGAACACATACACTATATTGTCAAAAGTATTGGAACACTTGCCTTTACACGCACATGAACTTTAATGGCATCCCAGTCTTAGTCTGTAGGGTTCAATATTGCGTTGGCCCACCCTTTGCAGCTATAACAGCTTTAACTCTTCTGGGAAAACTGTCCACAAGGTTTAGGAGTGTGTCTATGGGAATGTTTGACCATTCTTCCAGAAGCGCATTTGTGAGGTCTGGCACTGATGTTGGACTGTTGCCTGGCTCGCAGTCTCCGCTTTAATTCTTCCCAAAGGTGTTGAGGTCAGGACTCTGTGCAGTCCATTCAAGTTCCTCCACCCCAAACTTGCTCATTCATGTCTCAAGAGTTGAATGAATGACTTGTATAGCGCTACACATGCAAACTGGATCGCCTCTGGGCGCTTTTTGCAGCCAGTGTCTTCCTGGCTGGTGCGGTCATTTTACCCCGTAGGATCTTGACACACTTGGGAAGCTGTTATAGCTGCAAAGGGTGGACCAGCTCAACACTGAACCCTATGGGCTAAGACTGGGATGCCAATAAAGTTCATGTGTGTGTAAAGGCTGGTGTTGCAATACTTTAGACAATATAGTCTATATAAGGCTGTCTGGTAAGTGAGCTGGGATTTTTTGTTTGTTGTTTTTGAAATTGACTAGTAGACCTAGGAAACTTGGGATCTGAACAATTTATGCACACAGTATGTGGCTATGTAATGTGAATGTTCTTATGAGTTTATAAATAGTAATGCATGCAGCCTATGACAGCTATAAATAATGGATAAATGATCTCCAGTTCACAATGTACTCTTTGTTCATGGCAGTGAACACTGTCATGCTGTTATCTTAATTTATGTCACACGATGTGTGCTCCAGTCTAGTGTATAGGTTAAAGTGTATATTATAGCCCAAAAATTGTTTTTGTATTCATAGTAAATATGTTTGACTAAGGGTGAAACACCCAAAAAAATGGCACCTCACCCCAAATAATTAAATGGATCAAATGGGAAGGAAATTGGGATTTTTACGGTGCTTACAAATGATAATGAGAACTGTACATTTAGAACAATATATATGTTTAATGAGACTCAAGTTAAAAACGTAGCAAAAGCAGTTTTTTCACTAATATATAGCAGTTTAAGAAATAGGTGGTCACACAAGCGGGTATTCAGTTACAGCAAAAGTTTCAAATTTGTATATTATGCCGACATGTTTCGCCTGGCAGCTTCATCAGGGGATATGCAAATTCATCAAGATATTCGTGAAACTATACAGAGACAAAAAAAAAGAAAATAAGTAACAGGGTATCCAAATTTAAACAGTTAATATCGTAGTTATGTCAAGGGGTATGAAATATTATTCCCATGTTTGTCCCAAAAGAAGGGGCGCTTACCATGCCAGAAAATCCAAGAGAATGACCACTGCCAATGATCGGGGTAAACAAAGTCCCAAGAAGGAGGGGGTCCTGCGTGGCGACAGAAGACACACCTGAAGTGACCTGCCTATATTATGATCAAAAAAGTATATAAGTATGGAAAGATGAAGGAAGAGGAAATAGAAAAAGTTATATCTCTTTTTTTTTTTTACGTTTTTGTATAGCAAAGCACTGAAACCCTTGTCAGGTAAATTTTTACTGTGTCCTGCTGGTGAAAATTTCCTTCATTTTCCATTTTGGAGATGCAACAGGAAGTAGGAAGCAATCTCCCCAAATGTAGGTGAATTCTCATCTTAGACACTTTCCGAGGACACCTTCTGTGTTCAGTTGTCACTTGACATTCTATTTCCTTCAAAAGGTTTCCCCTTAATTCCTGCTCTCATGACACGTCTAACATTTTGGATTTTTCATTTTTAGTCTTGATGACAATGGTTGCCAGGACAAATAGAGGGTGAATATCCCCAGTAGGGACGCAGACAGCAGTAAAAACTTTGCCTAAAAACTGAAGGGTTCAATCCTTCCCCCCACTATTCTCCAAGCTGGGCAGAAAGAGTGGGCAAAATTGGGCACTCATGATCGGCGCCCGTGACAGCCCCTGCCATACCATAAGATTACGTCAGTGGGAGGTGAGGTACGAATGGAGGAAAATTTCACCTAACAGAAAAGGCATCAGCACAAGCGACATATCCTACTGACTATGTTCCTTGTGCTGTTTATTATTGTTTTGGCTGCACTTAGGCTTTAGGTACCCCTATGCACCTTAATGATTAGACAATTTTAAGATCTATTTTCCAGTAGTCTGACTATATAAAGTGTTATGATAGTAGCATTACTTTCACTGTGTTTTGGGAAAACAGTCTTAAGTGCGTTATTTAGAAGAGGGAGCAAGAGTCCATTCTGCAGTTGAGTTTTTAACCACTTCAGCCTCTGAAGAATTTACCCTCTTCCTGACCAGAGCACTTTTTGCAATTAGGCACTGCAGCGCTTTAACTGACAATTGCGCGGTCGTGCGACGTGGCTCCCAAACAAAATTGGCGTCCTTTTTTCCCCACAAATAGAGCTTTCTTTTGGTGGTATTTGATCACCTCTGCAGTTTTTATTTTTTGCGCTATAAACAAAAATAGAGCAACAATTTTGAAAAAATTCAATATTTTTAACTTTTTGCTATAATAAATATCCCCCCAAAATATATATAACATTTTTTTTCCCTCAGTTTAGGCCGATATGTATTCTTCTACCTATTTTTGGTAAAAAAAATCGCAATAAGCGGTTATCGGTTGGTTTTCGCAAAATTTATAGCGTTTACAAAATAAGGGATAGTTTTATTGCATTTTTATTATTTTTTTTTTTTTTTACTACTAATGGCGGCAATCAGCAATTTTTTTTCATGACAGCGACATTATGGCGGACACTTCGGACAATTTTGACACATTTTTGGGACAATTGTCATTTTCACAGCAAAAAATGCATTTAAATTGCATTGTTTACTGTGAAATTGACAGTGGCAGTTTGGGAGTTAACCACAAGGGGGCGCTGTAGGGGTTATGTGTTCCCTGTGTGTGTTTACAGCTGTAGGGGGGGTGTGGATGTAGGTGTGACGTCATCGATCGTGTCCCCCTATAACAGGGATGACGCGATCGATGCTGCGGCCACAGTGAAGCACGGGGAAGCCGTGTTTACACACGGCTCTCCCTGTTCTTCAGCTCCGGGGACCGATCGCCGCACTGCAGCGGCGATCGGGTCTGCGAGTCCCGCGGTCCCGGTCACGGAGCTTCGGACCGGGTCACGGCTGGGTACTATTTACTGACGTAAATATACGTGGATGTGCCCAGCCGTGCCATTCTGCCGACGTATATGTGCAGGAGGCGGTCCTTAAGCAGTTAAAGACCGCTCACTTTATATATACGTAATTATTTTAAAGATGGTGCCACAACCGAGATATCCATTTTTTCAGTGAGCGGTCCTGTCAACGATCACCGTTATCGGCAGCGGGAGAGGGCCATCCCCTCCCGCCGTTCTCCCGCGCCCTCCATCGCTTACCGGAGCCGTCGGCAGCGGCAACGGCGATCAGATCCTCTCCCCTGCTCGGCTGGGATACGAGTGAGGGCAAGAAAGCCCCCACCCACCCTTGCAGCATAGGAGGGCTGAAGTGGCATCAAAAACGTCACTTCCGCCCATGCTTCTTAAAGCAATATTTTCTTCTTGTAATTTTTTCAAATGACAATTTTTTTTAAATTTTTTTTTGCATTTTAGTCTAAATATGAGATCTGAGGTCTTTTTCACCCCCGATCTCATATTTAAGAGGACCTGTCATGTTTTTTTCTATTACAAGGGATGTTTACATTCCTTGTAATAGGAATAAAAGTGATCAATTTTTTTTTGTAGTGTAAAAATAAATAAAAATAAATAAGAAAACAAAATATATATTTTTTAAAGCGCCCTGTCCCGACGAGCTTGCTTGCAGAAGCGAACGCATACGTGAGTAGCGCGCTGCATATGAAAACGGTGTTCAAACAACACAAGTGAGGTATCACCGCGATCGTTAGAACGAGAGCAATAATTCTAGCCTTAGATCTCCTCTGTCGCTCAAAAGATGCAACCTATAGAATTTTTTAAACGTCGCCTATGGAGATTTTTAAGGCTGACATGTTGGGTATCATTTTACTTGGCGTAACATTATCTTTCACAATATATAAAAAAATTGGGCCAACTTTACTGTTGTCTTATTTTTTTAATACAAAAAAGTGTTTTTTTTCCAAAAAAAGTACGCTTGTAAGACCGCTGCGCAAATACGGTGTGACAAAAAGTATTGCAATCACTGCCATTTTATTCCCTAGGGTGTTAGAAAAAAATATATATAATGTTTGGGGGTTTTAAGTAATTTTCTAGCAAGAAAAAAATGTTTTAATCTTGTAAACAAGATTCCCTACAGATCCCCCTCAATGATTACATTAAGCGCCCTACAGATCCCCTAACGATTAGAACACACACACACACTATTTAGTCTTCAAGAGAAAGGTTAAGACGCATCTCTTTTGATCTCAAAGGAGACAGGAACAACAAGCGCCCAGAGGCGATTTACTTCGCATGTGCTGCGCTATATAAGTTTTCATTCATTCATTCATTCATAAACGCCAAATCTGAAAAACATGCTTGGTCCTTAACCACTTCCCGCCCGGCCAATAACAGATTTACAGCCGGGAAGTGGTTATGAAATCGTGACTGGCCGTTCTCAAACGGCTAGCACGATTTCAATGCCGCGCGCGCCCGTGGGGGCGCGCAGCGCGGCGATCGGTGATGCGGGGTGTCAGTCTGACACCCTGCACCTCCGATCTCGGTAACGAGTCTCCGGCGGAGCCTCGTTACCACGTGATCAGCCGTGTCCAATCACGGCTGATCACGATGTAAACAGGAAGAGCCGCCGACGGCTCTTCCTCACTCGCGTCTGACAGACGCGTGTAGAGGAGAGCCGATCAGCGGCTCTCCTGACAGGGGGGGTTCGCGCTGATTGTTTATCAGCGCAGCCCCCCCTCGGATCGCCACACTAGACCACCAGGGTACTAAAAAATAATAAAACAAAAAGAACAAAAAAAAAAGGAAAAAAAAAAAAGAAGGGGGGCAGTAAAAAAATAAATGATGCCAATCAGTGCCCACACATGGGCACTGATTGGCAACATTGATCCATCAGTGCCACCCCTCAGTGATTGTCAGTGCCAATCCATGCCCAGTGCCCACCTATCAGTGCCCACCTGTGCCACCTATCAGTGCCCACCTGTGCCACCTATGAGTGCCCACCTGTGCCACCTATGAGTGCCCACCTGTGCCGCCTATGAGTGCCCACCTGTGCCGCCTATGAGTGCCCACCTGTGCCGCCTATGAGTGCCCATCTGTGCCGCCTATGAGTGCCCAGTGCCGCCCATGAGTGCCCATCAGTGCCGCCCATGAGTGCCCATCAGTGCCCCATACCAGCGCCGCCTATCAGTGCCCATCAGTGCTACCTAATTGGCGCCCATCAGAACTACCTCATCAGTGCCCATCAGTGCCACCTCATCGGTGCCCATCAGTGCCACCATATCAGTGCCCGTAATTGAAAGAGAAAACATACTCATTTACAAAAAAATTAACAGAAAAAAATAAAAACGTTATTTTTTTTTCAAAATCTTCGCTCTATTTTTAGTTGTTGCGCAAAAAAAAAAATCGCGGAGGTGATCAAATACCACCAAAAGAAAGCTCTATTTGTGGGGAAAAAAGGACGCCAATTTTGTTTGGGTGCAGTGTAGCATGACCGCGCAATTGTCATTCAAATTGCGACAGTGCTGAAAGCTGAAAATTGGCTTGGGCGGGAAGGTGCGTAAGTGCCTGGTATGGAAGTGGTTAAAGAGGATGTCCCCCTGAAAAAAAAATATTAAAAGCCAGCAGCTACAAATACTGCAGCTGCGGACTTTTAATATTAGGACACTTACCTGTCCTGGAGTCCAGCGGCGTCCGCAGCAGAGGACGAGCGATCGCTCGTCACCCTGCTGCTCCCCCCTCCATCCACAGTGAGGGAACCAGGAAGTGAAGCGCTCCGGCTTCACTGCATGGTTCCCTACGGCGCATGCGCGAGTCGCGCTGCGCCTGCCGATTGGCTCCCGCTGTGTGCCCAAGATGTGTGGCCGGAAGTGGGTGCAAATACCTGTCTTTAGACAGGTATCTGCACCCCCCTTCCCCCTGAAAGGTGTCAAATGTGACACCGGAGGGGGGAGGGTTCCGATCAGCAGAAGTTCACTTTAGGGTGGAGCTCCGCTTTAAGTGGTTAAAGTTTTTTCTCTACAGCAGAATCCAATGCGTATCAGGGACACTACCTCTTCTTCAGGGTTTGTAGAACAATAAGCAGAGGGTGATGGATAATTGGATAACATCCTTGACTGTAAGACCCCTTTCACACTGAGGAGTTTTCCAGGCGGTACAGCGCTAAAAATATCGCTGCTATACCGCCTGAAAAACTCCTTCACTGCATACTCAATGTGAAAGCTCGAGGGCGTTCCCACTGAGGTGATGCGCTGGCGGAAGAGAAAAAAATCTCCTGTCAGCAGCATCTTTAGAGCGGTGAGAGGAGCGGCATGTATATCGCTTCTTCACCGCTCCTTCCCATTGAAAACAATGGGAAACAGTGGCAATGCCGCCCGCAATGCGCTTCTATAGAGGCGCATTGCGGGCGGTATTAACCCTTTATCGGCCGCTAGCAGGGGTTAATTCTGCATGCCGAATGCCGTGGCAAATCCGACGGTATAGCGCCGCTATTTTTAGTGGTGCTATACCGCCACTGTGCCTCCCGCCCCAGTCTGAAAGGGGCCTAAGACAGAACTTAAATAAGTGTATACAGCTCATGAATGTGCCTAAACGAAGGTAACCACAAGTTAAAAGAAACCTTGTCTGATGCCCAGAAGGGTGGATACTCTAGATTTCACCCAAACATTCCAGCTTTTCAGGTCACCTTTAGGATCTCTGAGCTTTGTTCTCAAATATTTGTCCTATTCAATAGGTATTGACATTGGTGTCACTATTAATCAAAGTAGGACAGGAAAAATGATTCTGGTGGATATGGAGAAGGAGCTCAGAGATTGGAAGGGTAGAGTACTCTCTGTGCTTTCTGAACCTCTACTACTGCTTCTTCAGTTTAACTCCACCAGTTACCAGATCACCAGTCATCAAATTATCAGTCATCAGGGAGACAGCTCTGACATGAGAAAACAAAGCCCTGTCTCTGTCAAAGATTGTCAGCTGCACACAGAGGCACATTGCTAAACAAGGCATATTAAATTAGTGATTGGAAAAGATCAGCTGTAGAGAGCCTACAGGCAATACTGGTGACTAGTCTTTTATCTTCTGCTTGACGCTTTTATACAGGTCTCTCAGTAGCAAGAGATTAAAATTGTCAGTGTAGCTCTAAGGGCCCTTTCACACTAGCGGACGAACGGTCCGCTAATTACAAGTCCGTTAACGGACTTGTAATGGGCCCCTATGGGAGCGGATCCGTAGCGGATGATGCATCTGCTAACGTCCGCAAGATCCGCATCCGTTTTTTTCGGACGGAAGAATGTCCTATTTTTCTTCCGTCCGGTGGAACGGATCGGATGCAAACGGACAGACGGTCCGTTTCCATCCGATTCCCCATAGGGGATAGTGGAGGAGAGACAGGGCGGTCCCTGCATAGTGTGCGGGGACCGCCCTGTCCGCCCGACAGCTCAGCTGAGCCGACGGACACACGGAGCGGACCGCAAAACGGACCGCTCCGTGTGAAAGGGCCCTAACTGTAATGAGGAGCTCCAGGCTCCCCCCCCCCAACAAAATTAAAAGTCAGCAGCTACACATCCTGTAGCTGCTGACTTTTAATATAAGGACACTTACCTGTCCAGGAATCCAGCAATGTTCTCACCCGAGCCAATTATTCAATTGGCTTGATTTACAAAAACTGGTGCAGCTCTGCATAGAAACCATCCAGCTTTGAGTTATTTTTTGTTTAACTGAACAAGCTAAAGTTAGAAGCTGATTGGCTACCATGCACAGCTGCACCAGATATTTCACTCTCCAGTTTTAGTAAATCAACCCCTCTGTCAGTAGCTACCACTGGGTTGTGGATGAACTGGTGCCGCCCCCTTTAACACCAATGTCGCCTTTCCTATCCATGCACCTGGCCCCTTTCAGGACGCCGGGCATGTCAATTACAATTGCGAGGATAGGCAGGGGGTGTGTCTTTTGAAGCACCTGATAAGAGCCAGAGGCTTTAAAATAGGGGGGGGGCTCGGGGCGCAGAAAGTGTGCCCTGATCCCTCCCAGTTGTGTGACACTCAGGGGCGGACTGACCATTGAGTCACTCGGGCACTGCCCGAGGGCCCCATGTCACTAGGGGGCCCCATCAGGGTTGCCAGGCTCAGTAAAACCAGGGACAGTATGTAAAAATCTATGTTTTTTTCACATCTGTCCCTGATATGTCTGAAACCAACATGCTTCTGATGTGAAAATCCCAAGATTTTAGCTGCCCTGCCTCTGCACTGCCTCCTGGCGTGGTGGCCATCTGTAAGCCTGGGGGCCCATAATCTTCTATTGCCCGGGGGCCCCATGAGTTGTCAGTCCGTCCCTGGTGACACTAGCAAATTAATATTCGCTATTCTGCCACATTCTTCTCCCGGCCAATCAGGAAGCACCTATTGGCCAGGGAGTCTTATGACACACTTCTGGGTTCCAATCAGCCGGAAAAAGGAGAAGTTCTGTGTCCTTGCTGGAGCGACTGGCTCTTCCTTCTCCCTGCCTACGTGTCTCCGCCATGCCTCCACTAGGTAAGGTGATGACCGATGCCTGTGTCTTCTGGGGGGGGGGGGGGTTGTTGGTGTTTTGTTGTGCCACCCCAATCCAAAAATAGTAAGCACCAGCCGCCACTGCCCTCTGTGTTGTACATTTCATACACCTGACCACTGCTCTCTGTATGCTGGGCTTTATTTGACCACTGCACTCTACATACATAAAAATCCTGACCCCTGCACTACATGCTCTGTTGTATGTTATACTCCTGACCCCCGCAATGCATTCACTATGTTGTACATACACCTGACCACTGCTCTCTGTATGCTGGGCTTTATTTGACCACTGCACTCTACATACATAAAAATCCTGACCCCTCCACTACATGCTCTGTTGTATGTTATACTCCTGACCCCCGCAATGCATTCACTATGTTGTACATTTATACTATGGTAAATATAATTTTCGTTTAATTGTTGCAAACTGCTAACTTTTTCAACAAGGGTTAAAATTCCTTGTCTTGGAAGCAAATAGGAGAGTCAGACCCTTGCTCTCACACCCATACAAACAACAGCCCTCCCTAAACCACTGCTCAGTCTAATCAACCACACAATTGCTCCCTTATCTTTGCATTTTAACCTTATGCATCTTTACTTGGAAGTTAGTAAAAGTGAAAGAGAAACATATCTGTTAATGTACTTTGTATATAGCCTGACTGCCTTACAGTAATAAATTAAAAGGGTTCATTTGGACTTTAACCACCTCAATACAGGGCACTTAAACCCCCTTCCTGCCCAAGCCATTTTTCAGGTTTCAGCGCTGTCACACTTTGAAAGACAATTTGCGCTGTCATGCAACACTGTACCCAAATGAAATAATTTTATCCCTACAAATAGAGCTTTCTTTTGGTGGTATTTTTTCATCTGTGCGGTTTTTACTCCTTGCGCTATAAACAAAAGAAGAGTGAGAAGTTTGAAAAAAACACAATATTTTTAACTTTTTGCTATAATATCCAATTTTTTAAATACAAAAAACTGTTTAGGCCGCTATGTATTCTTCTACATATTTTTGTTAAAAAAAAAAATTGCAAAAAGCGTATATTGATTGGTTTGCGCAAAAGTTATAGCGTCTACAAAATAGGGATAGATTTTTTTATTTTTTATTAGTAATACCGATCTGCGATTTTTATCGTGACTGCGATATTGCGGCGGACAGATCGGAAACTTTTGACACTATCTTGGGACCATTCACATTTATACAGCGATCAGTGCTATAAAAATGCACTGATAACTGTGTAAATGTGACTGTCAGGGAAGGGGTTTACACTAGGAGCGATCAAGGGGTTAAATGTGTTACCTAGGTAGTGATTCTAACTGTAGGGCGAGGGGACTCACAAGGGGAGGAGACCGATTGGTGTTCCTCTGTAATGGGAACACACCATCAGTCTTCTCCCCCCTGAGAGGATGTGGATCTGTGTGTTTACACACACATAGATCCACGGTCCTGCTCTGTTACCGGGCAATCGCTGGTGCCTGTCGGTCATCGCGGCTGCCGGGCATCTGTATCTGAGTGATGCGACGGGTGTGCTTGTGCGCCCCCTAGAGGGCCGAGGACATCATATGACAACCGGCCAGAACGAGAGCAGCACCACCCAACCGTCACTTGACGCCCGGCCAGAACGAGTTCCGCCTCCCCTCACCCAAATATTCTAATATTCGTTTTTGTCTTCCGACTTCACCTCCCGGCCAATCAGGACAGGAAGCAGGTTTTATGACCAGACTGACCGGAAGGAGATGCCGGGGAATCCATGACCTAGATCCGTGACCTAGATGGGGTAAGTGCGGACCTGGTGATGGGGGGGTTGTTTACCCCCCCCCCCCCAAAAAATGGCAACTGAGTTGGAGTGCATGCATGTAGATAGTAAATGACTGCAAAAAGGCTGCAGAAGATCAATATGCAGCATAAGATAAACAAGATTTATATATCTTTAGTCACTATGTTTGTAGGTTGCTAGGAAGGGAAAACAGCCCAGAGTCCAACCCAGACTGACCTTCGTCCTGCAGTTATCGCAAAGCTTATTTTTAACTCTCCTGCCACTGCTAATATTATATCACTTGGATATGTATGGGCTACTCACTAAACATACACACCTTGTATAATGATAGGAAAAGTGGTCATGTAATGATATGTAGCGACCCCTTGCGTGTAACACGGGCATTGCGCTCAAAAAGAATAATTAATTGGGAGAGTTATTTTTGCTCCTAATTGTGATTGTTGCATCTGTGACCTGTGTCGTTCTGGAAAGGTCCACTGTCTCAGACTGCATTCTGGGGATGCGAGTCATCCTTGGCCGGCAGTGGGAGCTGGAGGGATTGCCGGCGGATTGACCTTTACTCAGCAGCCAATTGGAGAGTTTCCCCTCCCACTGGGCATGCTGGGGAGGGGTATATCTGGGACAAGGTCAGGTGTTCAGGGCTCTCTTTAGCATCTCCTGCGAGGGGTCCCGGAGTCGGGGTGCGGCATCCACCTTTAGGGTGTGCGCACCCGGGGACCCTGCCGGTGTGGCCCGCCTGGCCAGTTCCAGACCATGCTGAGTCTCGGTCGGAGACAAATCTGAAGGGACTCCGGTGAATGACTGGGGTCCCAAGCATCGCCAAGAAGATCCGGCACCCAAGTCAAGACAGTTACGCTTTTCTGTCACATGGTGCCGGATGCACAGATAGCTGCTGGGAGGATCTGCTCTGTTCGGACTTCAGAAAATTAACTAAATTCACATTGGCCTGTGGCAGAGGCCTAGAGACGGGTCAGCGAGGAAGACCCGTTCCTCCTAGTGGACATTAGAGTGGCGGCGTGTGCAAATTGCCGCTATTAACGGCTGAGTTTCGCTGTGCATTTATCCAGGCCTGACATTAAGAATCTCTCCTTCATCAACCTGTCCTTCTTTCATCGAGTTGATGTTAGGCTGTCTTGGCCTGGAAAATTAAAGCATTGAGAAAAATCTTTATTGCCTGTCTGGACATTCAATTTACTGCTAAGTGTTTTCTGGTGCATCCCTAGACAAGTGAGGGTAACTTCAACATGCCGATCCCATCATCAAACCAGCGGCCCTTTCGGGGGTGACGCTAAAGATATATGCTGAGCTGACTTATAGACAAATATGAAGGTCTCTAAAGCTGGGTTTACACCTATGCAAATTGGATAAGTGTTTCCCCGCTTCCAATTCGTATAGCAGGAGATTGTGACCGGCTCTCTATAGAGCTGTTTCACACATCTCTGGAGGGATCCTGTGTGTCTTTGGCTCCGTTTCAGGTCAAAATTCAGACAACATTTCGGACTGAAATCGGACCAGAAACAGTAAATGGAGACGCTGTGGGCCTATCCATGTTTCACTGATGTGCCCCGTGCCCTGATGTGCCCTGATGTGCTCCGTGCCCTGATGTGCTCCGTGCCCTGATGTGCTTCGTGCCCTGATGTGCTCCGTGCCCTGATGTGCTCTGTGCCCTAATGTGCTCCGTGCCCTAATGTGCTCCGTGCCCTGATGTGCTATGTCCCCCGTGCACTGATGTGCCCATGCCCTGATGTGCTATGTGCCCTGATGTGCTACGTGCCCCATGCACTGATGTGATATGTGCCCCATGCCCTGATGTGCTATGTGCCCTGATGTGCTACGTGCCCTGATATGCTAATGATATGCTAATGATATGATAGTGTTTCCTGATGTGCCCCATGCCCCAATGTGCTGTGCCTCAATGTGGTGTGCCCTGATGTGCTATGTGCCCAGTGCCCTGTTGTGCTAAGTGCCCTGATGTGCTATGTGCCCCCCGTGCCCTGATGTGATATGTGCCCCATGCCCTGATGTGCTATGTGCCCTGATGTGCTATGTGCCCCCCGTGCCCTGATGTGCTATGTGCCCTGATGTGCCCCGTACCCCAATGTGCTGTGCCTCAATGTGGTGTGTCCTGATGTGCTGTGATGGGCCCTAATGTGCTGTGCCCTGTACCCTGATGTTATGTGCCCTGTACGTGTTGTGCCCTGATGTGCCCCATGCCCTGATGTGCTGGGCTCTGTACCCTGATGTGCTGAGCTCTGTACCATGCCCTGATGTGCACTGTACCCTGATGTGTTGTGCCCTGGGCCAGTCTGGACGAAGACCATCAGGCGTTAAGACCAGTTAACAGTTAACAGCAGCATTTAAAGAAAACAGCTACATTCAGAGAGGAGTTTATGAGCATAATTTATGCGTGTACATGTATGAGTGTAAATTAATTCCAGTGGCCAGAATAAATGAATATTCTGGCCAGTTTACAGTTGACATCATATGCGAAAAAACGCACATACATACGTGATATTAGAGACATTTTCTAATGAGCCATTTTATTTAATCCAGCATATTTGGAGCATAAATTCATACCGCCGTGTGCATGGTGCCTTAGTTTGTAACCAGGGCACGGTCTTAGCAGAAGACCTAATACAATGTTTTTTGCTTCCTTATACAATTAATCATTGGCTTTCCATTTACAACAAGCTATTAACCTATTACACAGCAAGGTATCTGAATACAAAAGTTTGATTATACATGTGATATGTAATGAGGATAACACATTTATATCTCAATCAATGACAAATTCTGGATTATACTAACTATCTGCTAAATTGTTGCTAATGAACTAAGTCTTATGCCCTGTACACACGATCGGTTCGTCTGATGGACCGTTTTCTTTGGACGAACCGATCGTGTGTGGGCCCCATCTGTGGAAAAAAATAGAACCTGTTTTAAAATGTTCTGATGGTTAAAAAAAAACGATAGAAAAAAAACGATCGTCAGTGGGGAAATTCATCGGTCAAAAATCCACGCATCCTCAGAATCAAGTCGACGCATGCTCGGAAGCATTGAACTTAATTTTTCTCAGCACGTCGTTGTGTTTTACGTCACCGCGCTCTGACACAAATGTTTCTTTATCGTACATCACGGGACACAGAGCGCATAGCCATTACACTTGGGTTATATGGGTACCTTCAGGTGATGGACACTGGTGTAATCAATTTCACAGGAAGTTTCCTCCCTATATAACCCCCTCCCACTGGGAGTGCTTCAGTTTTTTCGCCAGTGTCTTAGGTGTTGGTCACGTCTAGCTGTCCCTCGGAGGTCTCGGGACCCAGGATAGCTAGCCGGATCCGTCCAAAGTGCTTCAAAGCCAAGGTGTACGGTACCCGGGCCCTGCTGGAGTGGGGTTTTGCCTATAATGCCTCTCCTTGGAGGGCTGGATTCTGGGCTCCAGTGCCTTAGTCTCTTCCAAGAACTAAACGCTACTGATGCCAGGATGCTATATAGGTCCAGGTGTGTGGGTTCCTTAACACAGGACCCCGGTCCCTGAAGGTCCAAGACAATACCCACGGAGATGGGGGAAGATTGGGCCTCTTGCATTTTGCAATACCCTGCGGCGTGGAGCAGGTAAGAGGGAGCCTGCGGGACTTGGTTCGACAGTAGGTATCCCCCTGGGGGTTCTGGGTCGGCTAATGGTATGCTTGTGCATCAGCCACTATCTCCACTATGTCTTTTGAGGCAGGATGGGATGTACTAATGTTTACCCAGATAACATGTAGGTATATGTATGCTTTTAAAGATATGTATTTGCTACTCCCCCCAGATCTGCCTGTTAGCATGATACTGCAGCCCCACGTGCTATAAGGAGGAAATGCTGGCAAAACTCCTGTTTCTTAGGAAGCCTATGGGGACAGCTTCCTCTATGTGTGCACTAAAATAAGATTAGTGTCTTGCCTGGTGTCTGTTGGGTTGCTAGCGCTGGTCCAGGCTTCTCCTCTGCTTTCTGCTTCCTCCATGTTGTTTTCAGCGTGGGGGGGGCGCGCGCGCGCACCGCCTTTTACAGCGTCAGCGTACGTGGGGGGGGCGGGCCAGCAGCGTCAGGTCTCAGTTAAAGCAGCAAAGCATTTCCTGGCTGGTCATTCCCTCCTGAAAGCAGAGGAGGCTGAGGACACAGAGCGCGCAGCTGAGCCATTTCTGGCTATACAGTGACACCCAGTGGGGGTTTGTGGATCTTCAGCTCCATACTGACCAGAGAAAAAAAAAAGGATTTTTTTCTTAAAGGGACTCAGCCTTAGATCTGGCAGTATCTGAGTCGGTGCAACCTTGGGCTCCAGCTAACGGGCATTGGTGTGGCAATACTCACAGGACTTCCTCGGTATTGCCGCCTTCTCGGGCGTATGGAAATTTGGAAAATTTTTACTATAGCCTGTTCTTATTAATGGTTCACTTCTAGCTACAACAGTTGGGTGTTGGCTTTAGGGGTGTCTCAAGGTTGTGCAATGGCTCCCAAGGGATCAGGACCAGCTAAGGCTGCAAAAGGTACCAAAAAACTAAAGGGGTCTCCGTCGGGGTCAGAGGATTTGGGCCAGGCTCCAGCGGTCCCACCCTCACCAGATAGACCACCGAACAGCATGTTGCAAGAGCCATTGAGGGTGCTAGGGGCAGAGGCGGCCCCCAATCAACCCATTCCCGTTTACGTTACGGAAGAAATGCTAGCGACCACCCTGGGTGGGCTAGAGGAAAGGTTAACTGCTTTAATTGCCCGCTCTTTGCCAGGTGGCAAGCGGGCTAGATCCCCGTCACCTGGATTGGTGTTTTCAGATGCAGAGGTCCTCTCTTCGGAGGAATTGGACCCACAGGGGGATCAAGCGGACCCGAGTCCCGACGGTTCAGACATTGAGGGTTCCACTGTAGATTAATTTTTTTCGGCTTCTCAAGCGGAGAGCCTGTGGATCCAGTCTCTGACAGATATGGTTCGTACTGCTTTTAAACTTCCAGTGTCAGAACAATTAGCCCCCACGGTATCCTCTTTAGGTTCATTGAAGGCACCGTTGAGTTGTGATTCTTTTCCGGTTCACCCCCTTCTGGAGAGCGTGATTTTTCAGGATTGGGCTCGACCTGATAGGATTTTTATCCCTCCTAAAAGGTTCACTATTCTCTATCCTATGGAAGAGGAATTTGCAAAGAAATGGGCACTCCCTACCGTGGACGCAGCCATTTCCTGCGTGAATAAATCCCTGACCTGTCCGGTTGAAAATGTCCAGATGTTTAAAGATCCGGTCGACAAAAAGTTGGAGACCCTACTGAAGGCTTCTTTTACCACAGTAGGTGCCGTGGTTCAGCCAGCGGTGGCAGCCATTGGCGTTTGTCAGGCTTTAAAGGATCAGACTAAACAAATATTAAGGGACATACCGGCTCAGCAAGCTCGTGAATTGGCTGACCTCCCAAGGGCTCTCTGCTTTGCAGTAGATGCTATTAAGGACTCCATTCAACAGGCGTCCCGTTTATCTCTGCTATTGGTTCATATGCGTCGCCTTTTGTGGCTGAAGAACTGGTCAGCAGAGGCACCCTGCAAAAGGCTTTTAGCAGGATTTCCCTTTCATGGTGGGAGACTATTCGGTGAAGACCTAGATAAATATATCCAGACCATATCAAGTGGTAAAAGTTCTTTCTTACCTGTCAAGAAAAGACCGCGTGGGCCCGCGTTTAAGCGACAGGCCTTCGCAGGCTCGGCCCCTTCAACTTCCCGTCAGTATCGACGGCCTCCCGGGCGTTCAGCATTTAATAGCCGCCCACAAGGACAAGCCACGGCAGGCAAGAGGCCATGGTCTCGCAAGCCGGTTAAACCAGTCATCAAGTCAGATTCATGAAGGGGCGCCACCACTCTCTTGGGTGGGGGGAAGGCTTCGGTTTTTCTCCGAAGTGTGGGAGGCCAGAATTCCCGACTCTTGGGTACTGTCCGTGGTAGCCACGGGCTACAAGCTAGAGTTTCGGGAAGTCCCCTCTCCTCATATTTCAGGGGTCAAGTCTTCCAAGAGACCCAATGGCGACGTCAGGCCTATCTTAGACCTCAAACGCCTAAATCGCTTTCTAAAGATTCAGACCTTTCGTATGGAGTCCATACGTTCGGTGGCAGCCAGCCTACATCAAGACGACTTTCTAGCATCTATAGACATAAAGGATGCGTATCTGCACCTGCCGATCTACCCGGCACATCACAAGTTTCTTCGTTTTATGATAGATCACCGTCATTACCAGTTCGTAGCCCTCCCTTTCGGGTTGGCAACAGCTCCGCGGGTATTCACAAAGGTGTTAGCCCCGGTGCTAGCCGTCCTAAGGACAGAAGGCATTTTGGTGCTGGCATACCGGGACGATCTTCTGGTTATCGACAGATCAGCTTCCAACCTCAATCATGCAGTAGTTCGCACAGTTCGGCATCTAGAGGAATTCGGATGGATTGTGAACCAAGAAAAATCGATATTGCAACCCATAAAGCAGTTGGAATATCTAGGCCTTCGGCTAGATACAGACTGCCAGAGGATATTTTTTCCTCAAGCAAAGGTCAGATCAATAACTCAAGCAGTTCAAGTGGTCTTAGGCAAGAGGAGGCCGACTATTCGCCTATGTATGCGACTGCTGGGGAAGATGGTGGCCGCCTTCGAGGCAGTGCCCTACGCCCAGATCCATACCAGATATCTCCGGGCAGCCATTCTCTCTGCTTAGAACAAGTCCATTCAGGCGTTAGATCGTCCGTTAGTTCTCTCCCCAGGGGTCCGGCGCAGCCTGTTCTGGTGGCTGGTCCCTCAAAATTTGTCAAAGGGGAAATTCTTTTGCCCCATCACGTGGAAGATAGTAGCCACGGATGCCAGCCTGTCAGGTTGGGGGGCAGTTCTAGAAGGACAGACCCAGCAAGGGCAGTGGTCGGAGGCAGAAAAACTGCTTCCCATCAATATCCTAGAGATCAGAGCTGCTCGGCTGGCCCTGGTCGCCTGGACTCTTCCCCTTCAGGGTCTGCCAGTAAGGATACAGTCCGACAATGCCACTGCGGTGGCATACATAAACCACCAGGGGGGCACGAGGAGCCTAGCGGCCCAAAGGGAAGTAAACCTGATTTTCTCATGGGCCGAAGCCCATGTACCCTGCATCTCGGCGGTGTTCATCCCAGGGATAGACAATTCTCAAGCAGATTTTTTGAGGCGTCAACAGTTGCTCCCGGGGGAGTGGTCTCTTCACCCCCAGGTATTCCAAGAGATTTGCCAAAGATTCGGAGTTCCAGATGTGGACATTATGGCAACGAGATCCAACAAAAAGTTGGACAAATTCATATCCCGAGCCAGGGATCCCTCGGCCTACGGGACCGATGCGTTGGTTTGCCCCTGGCACCAGTTTTCTCTCCTGTATGCGTTCCCTCCACTGCAGATGATTCCCCGCCTTCTACGGAGGATCAGGGTGGAGCGCAGGCCTGTGATCCTGGTGGCCCCAGCCTGGCCCAGGAGGGCTTGGTACGCACTCATCGTGAGGATGTCAGTAGGGGCGCCGTGGCCACTCCCCCTGCGCCCAGATCGGCTGTCTCAGGGCCCAATCTGCCACCCTGCTTCACAGCAGCTAAATTTGACGGCTTGGCGGCTGAATCCCTAATTCTTAAGGGCAGAGGCCTCTCAGCTCAGGTCATATCTACGTTGATTCAGGCTAGGAAACCAGTCTCTAAAAATATTTATTACAGAGTCTGGAGGACCTATGTGGAGTGGTGCGAGTCTCAAAAATGGCATCCTCAAAAGTTTTTTATTGACAGGATCTTGCGATTCCTCCAGGTTGGCGTTGACAAAAGGTTGGCTCTTAGTACTCTAAAGGGGCAGGTGTCGGCTTTATCGATATGGTTTCAAAGACCCTTGGCCACCCATTCGCTTATGAAAACCTTCTTGCAGGGGGTCTTGCATGTGAATCCCCCTATTAGAGCTCCCCTCTGCCCCTGGAATTTAAATCTGGTCTTGTCAGCTTTACAAAGGCAGCCGTTTGAACCTCTGACAGAAATCCCTCTTGTGCTACTAACCCGAAAGTTGGTTTTCTTGGTGGCTATGGCTTCGGCTAGAAGGGTTTCCGAGCTGGCAGCCTTGTCATGCAGGGAGCCATACCTTATTCTGCATAAGGACAGAGTGGTTCTGCGGCCTCAACCTTCTTTCCTTCCTAAGGTCATATCCAGTTTTCACTTGAATCAGGACCTAGTCCTACCATCCTTCTTTCCTACTCCCCAGTCCAGAGAGGAAAGACTGCTTCATACTTTGGACGTGGTTCGAGCCATGAGGGTCTATCTCAAGGCTACAGAGAAGATTCGGAAAACAGATGTGCTTTTTGTTCTTCCGGATGGCCCCAAGAAGGGTCAGCCGGCTGCCAAGTCTTCCTTGGCTAGGTGGATTAAGCAGCTGATTTTTCAGGCCTATGGTCTGAAGCGCGTTCCACCTCCCTTATCAGTTAAAGCCCATTCTACGAGGGCCATGAGTGCCTCCTGGGCGGCACACCATCAGATCTCTATGGCACAGGTTTGCAAGGCGGCAACCTGGTCTTCCGTACATACGTTTACTAAATTTTATAAGTTGGACGTTGCAAAGGGTACGGACGCAGCATTTGGGCAGGCGGTCCTACGGGCAGCAGTATAGAATCCTCGGGCCTGGGTCATGCCCCTTTTCTCTGTTGGTGGAGCTACTTTACTTCCTGATAATTTTTTTTTGTTTGGCTATTCTTGGCCTTACGGTCTCCCTCCCTTCATAGAGCATTGCTTTAGGACATCCCAAGTGTAATGGCTATGCGCTCTGTGTCCCGTGATGTACGATAAAGAAAAAAGGATTTTTAATAAACAGCTTACCTGTAAAATCCTTTTCTTGAAGTACATCACGGGACACAGAGCTCCCACCCCTCTTTTGGGGAACATTGTGTAACCTCGGAGGAATTGCTTGCTAAAAAAACTGAAGCACTCCCAGTGGGAGGGGGTTATATAGGGAGGAAACTTCCTGTGAAATTGATTACACCAGTGTCCACACCTGAAGGTACCCATATAACCCAAGTGTAATGGCTATGCGCTCTGTGTCCCGTGATGTACTTCAAGAAAAGGATTTTACAGGTAAGCTGTTTATTAAAAATCCTTTTTTTTTTAACTGATGGTGTGTATGCAAGACTAATGAAAGTCAGCTTCATCGGATATCTGATGAAAAAATCCATCGGTCCGTTTTCATCGGATGAACCGATCGTGTGTACTTGGCATAAGTATATATTTTGTCTAGATTTTATTAATATAACCAGGACCTAAGTATAAGTACCTTATTTATTATTATTATACAGAAGTTAGATTGCGCCAACAGTTTACGCAGCACTTTACAACTTGAGGGTAGACAGTACAAATACAATACAGGAGGAATCAGAGGGTCCTGCTCCTCAGAGCTTACAATCTAAGAGGGAAGGTCAAGAGATAAAAGAGGTAATAACTGTAGGGGACGTGCTGATGGAGAACATAAATATACAGTTGTTAGGTGGGGGTCAGATAGGCTTCTCTGAAGAGTTTTCAGGGATCGTCTGAAAGTGCACAAAGTAGGAGAAAGTTGGACAGATTAGGGTAGAGCATTCCAGAGGGTAGGAGAGGCTCTGGAGAAGTCTTGAAGGTGTGCCTAGGATGAGGTTTCAAGGGAGTTAGAGAGCAGGAGGTAGGTTAGTGATGTAGCTGGGGGCCAGGTTATGGATGGCTTTGAAAGTTATTGTTACTATCTTGAATTTCATTTGTTGGTTGAAAAGCTTAAAAAATGCATCAAACACCTACATGCAAAAAGGCATCTGGAATGCAGAAATAGTGGTGTGAACCAGCCCTCACACAGTTGTAACTGCACATATCACGTAATGTCTAAATAATAATAATAAAAAAGAAAATATAGTAAATTATAGCAGTCAGCTGTCTTTAGCATCCAAAGAAATACCTATAGTAACCTGCGGAAGAAGATAAAAGTTACATGGTAACTTCCTACTGCTGACAACACAGACTCTTTTCATTCATCTGTAAGGCCAGTGTATAACTGACAAACATTTACAACTTGACCAACCAGGGACGGACCAGGAAGAGAATGCAACTATGTATAATGAATGATAAAAACACAGAAAGAGCTTTGCCAGGCAACTAAAAAATCTGCCATGTATACTAGAGAAAATAGATAACAACACATAACTGCTCACTGTGTGTACAGTCATGCCGGAAATGTATTTCCGGCAACACAAAGTGGCACATAATTGTAAAGTGGAAGGAAAATGATAAATGATTTTCATTTTTTTTTTTTGCAAATACGTGAAAAGTGTGGCGTGCATTTATATTCAGCCCCCTTTACTCTGATACTCCTAAATGAAATCTAGTGGAACCAATTGCCTTCAGAAGTCACCTAATTAGTAAATAGAGTCCACCTGTGTGTAATTTAATCTCAATATAAATACAGCTGTTCTGTAAAGCCCTCAGAGGTTTGTTAGAGAACCTTAGTGAACAAACAGCATCATGAAGGCCAAGGAACACACCAAATAAGTCTGGGATAAAGTTGTGGAGAAGTTTAGGTTATAAAATAATATCCCAAGCTTTGAACATCTCACAGAGCACTGTTCAATCCATCATCCAAAAAAGGAAAGAGTATGGCACAACTGCAAACCTAACAAGACATGGCCGCCCACCTAAACTGACAGGCCAGGCAAGGAGAGCATTAATCAGAGAAGCAGCCAAGAGGCCCATGGTAACTCTGGAGGAGCCGCAGAGATTCACAGCTCAGGTGGGAGAATCTGTCCACAGGACAACTGTTAGTTGTCCACTTCACAAATCTGGCCTTTATGGAAGAGTGGCAAGAAGAAAGCCATCGTTGAAAGAAATCCATAAAAAGTCCTGTTTTCAGTTTGCGAGAAGCCATGTGGGGGGCACAGGAAACATGTGGAAGGAGGTGCTCTGGTCAGATGAGACCAAAATGTGACTTTTTGGCCTAACAGCAAAATGCTATGTGTGGTGGAAAACTAACACTGCACATCACCCTGAGCACACCATCCCCACCGTGAAACATGGTGGTGGCAGCATCATTTTGTGCAGATGCTTTTCTTCAGCAGGGACAAGGAAGCTGGTTAGCGTTGATAGGAAGATGGATGGAGCCAAATACAGGGCAATCTTAGAAGAAAACCTGTTAGAGTCTGCAGAAGACATGAGACTGTGGCGGAGGTTCACCTTCCAGCAGGACCCTAAACATACATCCAGAGCTACAATGGAATGGTTTAGATCATTGTTCTCCAAAGTACGGCCCGCTGGCCACATCTGGCCCACTGGGAATTTTTTTCTGGCCCACTGGTTGAGTCGTCAGACTGACTGCATGGTCGGTTCTTGCTCAAGCTATGTCAGGTAGCAGGATAATCACCCCTGATAGTATGAAGCGCAGGTCCCACAGCCCGATGGAGCCTGTCCAACCCAGCGCCTCACTAGTTGTTGATTGCTAGGACACAATTGTGCTGTGGTCTCTGATGGGGCATAAATGTGGAAGGGGGGCACTGTGGGGGACACAATTGTGCTGTGGTCTCTGATGGGAGCATAAATGTGGAAGGGGGGCACTGTGGGGGACACAATTGTGCTGTGGTCTCTGATGGGAGCATAAATGTGGAAGGGGGCTCTAAGGGGGACACAATTATGCTGTGGTCTCTAATGGGGGGCATACATGTGGAAGGGGCTCTAATTTGGACATAAGTATGTGAGGGACCCTGATGAGGAGGACACAGATGTGCAGCGGGGGTCTGATGGGGACACAGTGTGTACGGTTCTTATAGGGACAAAAATATGCAGGGGGGCTCCGAAGGGGGCACAAATGTGCAGGGGGGCTCCGAAGGGGGCACAAATGTGCAGGGGGGCTCCGATGGGGGCACAAATATGCAGGGGGGCTCTGATAGGGACACAAATATGGAAGGGGGCTGTGATGGGAATACAAATATGCAGGGGGCTCTTATTCAGGCACAAATTTTCGGGGGGGGGGAACACAAATATCGAAGGGGGCTCTAAGGGGGACTCTGATAAAGACACAAATATGCAGCGAGGGGTCTGATGAGGACCAAATATATGGAGGTGTGTGTGTGTGTTGATGGTAACTCAGATGTAAGGCCTTGTGCACACTGGAAGTTTAGCCCCGTGCATGAGGTTACAGCTTTTAGGTGTGGGCGGAGAATACAGGTGTGCCATCAAGCTCTACTGCCGCCAGCTTGTCAAATTATATTTTATTCTGCTGTAGGGGGCAGGAGCGACTGGCTCAGCCTCCTAGCAGCTTACTAAGATGTTGAGCCAGGTGTCAGCCCAGGGTTGTGGGCCAACCATATTGTCACGATCTGGACTGGCTTTGTGATGCCCGTCGACAGCCCGCTCTCTGCTGAAAACGGGTCACAGGAGTGCAGTCCGGAATCATCCACAGGAGAAGCTGTACTTCTCCTTTAAGGATAACTTAGTCACAGGTAAGCGAGGGTAAAAAAATAATACATAAAAAGGGGAGTCGTTTAGAGTGAAGATTCTCTTTAAGCTGCCCATGGATAGTGCCAAGTCAGCAGGTTGCCATACTGTTTGCACAGACTGGGTCTATGGAGGTATGTCACTGCATAAAGAACACCTGTGCTGTGTGAGTAAAGTAAACACAGGCAGACTGGCACCGTTATATTGTAAATTACGCAGGAAATGAAGGATGACAGGAAGGTACGGAAATAAAGAGAAACATTACATTTAGAATAGAAGAAATGGTAAATAATAGCACATATTAGTGCCCCAACCCCTTGAAATACACTGCAGGGTTAACAATTCATTTACTGCTCAGAAAGTTAGACCCTTTTCCAACACATAACATTTTTATCACATGCTTAGTGGAAATCACGTGTGGTAGCTAAAAAAAAATTGCCTTTTAGGTCACATTCTATTCATGTGGCTTGCATTAAAACAAACATAATCATGGCTGCTTTTGTCTATATGAAAAAGTAATAATTGCTGCCACCTTGTGGTAAAAAAATGTAGTGTCGAAAAAAAGCACAATTTTCCATTTTTCTGACACCAACATACATGTGAAAAGCTGAACGTGGTACAAAATTCCACTCAGTCTTCAATTGTCCATTAACCACTAGCCGACCAGCTCACACAGGCAGGTTGTCAGCGCTGTGCGAATCGCCGTACCTGTACGCCGGCTCACGCAGGTGCAGTTGCGTGCCCGCGGGTCGGGCTGACTCAGTGTTCGCCGGCTACCCACGATCGCCTAGTACAGAGGCAGAATGTACTCTGTACTAGGCGGGGACAGGGGACATGTCAGATCTTCTGTTCCCAGTGATCTCTGTCATGTCCCAGTGAGCCCATCCCCCCTACAGTTAGAACACACCAAGGGAACACACTTAACCCCTTGAACGCCCCCTAATGTTAACCCCTTCCCCGACAGTGTCATTTTTACATTGATCAGTGCATTTTTATAGAACTGATCAATGTAATAATGTCACTGGCCCCAAAAAGTGTAATTTGGGGTCAGATTTGTCTACCACAATGTCGCCGTCCCGCTAAAAATCACAGATCGCCGCTATTATTAGTAGACGCAAAACTTTTGCGCAAACCAATCAATGTACGCCAATTGCATTTTTTTTTACCAAAAATATGTAGAAGAATATTTGTATAAACTGATGAATAAATGTGTTTTTCTTTTGTTTTGTTTTGGCTATGCATTATCTCAAAATTGTCGCTCTTTGTTTGTTTATAGCGCAAAAAAAATAAACGCAAAGGTGATCAAATGCTGTCAAATGAAAGCTCTATTTGTGGGAAAATAAGGACCCCAATTTTGTTTTGGTATAATGTCGCATAACCGCCCAATTGTCAGTTAAAGCGGATGGTTCAGCAAAAAAAAATATTAAAAGCCAGCAGCAACAAATACTGCAGCTGCTGACTTTTAATATTAGGACACTCACCTGTCCTGGAGTCCAGCGGCATCCGCAGCAGAGGACGAGCGTTCGCTTGTCACCCTGCTGCTCCCCCCTCCATCCACGGTGAGGGAACCAGGAAGTGAAGCGCTGCGGCTTCACTGCCCGGTTCCCTACGGCGCATGCGGGAGTCGCGCTGTGCCCGCCGATTGGCTCCCGCTGTGTGCTGGGAGCCGAGAGTTCCCAGCACACAACAGGGGGGCGACGGGATGTGTCACGTACCTGGTGGTCGAGCCCGACGTGCAAGGAGTGGCTGCCCTTACTCCTCTGATCCCGAGACCCCTGGTAGAGCAGACAGGGGGTACGGGAGTACAGAGTCGCACGAGCGCCGGTTGCAGCGCAGGTGCTGGGCTAGGAAGGCTTCAGGAGGCTTCAGTGCTGCGTAGAGTAGCAGGTGTAGGCTGATGGCTGCAGGCGGCAGGTGAAGACAGCTGGAAGCAAAGGGACCACCAGAACGGGGGAGGTGTACCGTAGTACAGTGGAGATAAGCCCCAGCAGGAGAGTCCGTGGCAGGCTGGCGGATCAGGTGCAGGTGCGGCAGGCAAGGCAGAGGCGGCCAGCAGCGGCTACAGAGGGTCAGGCAGGCGGATCGTCAAGCAGGCAAGAGGTCAGGGCAGGCGGAAGGCAAGAGAAGTCAGGAACAGGCCGGGTTGTCAGGAACAGGTGCAAGCAGGACGGGTACAGATAATCTCAGGAACTGCTGTAGACCAGACAGCAAGAGGCAAAGGCTGACAGCAAGTTTAAATGCCCTTTTTTGGCGCCAGAGTGCCGGTTCCCGTCGCGGTGCCGTGATCGCGCGTGCCCGCGCGCCATTGCCGCGAATGCGCGCGCCCCTTGCGCGCTGATGCGCCGCTAGCGCCATCTGGTGGCCGAAGTTGTTCATGACAGGATGTCGCCAAAAAACCCGACTTTTGCCCAACACTGCGGGCCGGAAGTGGTTGCAGATACCTGTCTTTAGACAGGTATCTGCACCCCCCTCCCCCCTGAAAGGTGTCAATTGTGACACCGGAGGGGGGGAGGGTTCCGATCAGCGGATCTTCACTTTAGGGTGGAGATCCGCTTTAAAGCGATGCAGTGCCGTATTGCAAAAAATGGCCTGGTCATTAAGGGGCAAATCCTTCTGGGCTGAAGTGGTTAAGCAGTGAAAAAACACATATCAGGTTAATTAATCTTCATCTTCGTCCACCACTGTGCCACCTCTATCCACACAGGGATTTAATGGAGAAATGCTCACTGATCAGAACAACATGCCCCCCTTATAATAGGCTGATCAAAATGTGCTTTATTAAACAGCAAAAGGGATTATCCTCTCCATTTGGTTTAAGAGATATCAAGCTCTCCAGTGCTCACTACTCCTTCTATTCACCATTGTTCTTCTCACCATGTTACCAATATAATCACAGAGACCAACAAAAGAAAACATGCCATATCACCACCAACACAATCAGCTCACATGTTTTTTTGTGAAAGCATCGCCTCTCTGTTCTCACATGGCCTGCACTCCAATTGCCAGAAACTCACATCACCAGCTGGGATGGAACCGTAAATTGAAGGCCCCGGAGTCTTGCATGTTTCGTCCATAATGACGTTCTCAGGAAGCATTGGTATAACAATGCCCCATTAAGACTACTGTGTACTACTGTGCAATATTGACATTCCTACCATTTGATGTTGCATGCTCTGCCAACACCTATGATGAGAGTGCGGTGGGGTCATAGTTGACTTCTAGCACTTTTTCTCCTAAGAGGCCTGGGAAGGAGTATCAGACAAAAAAAAATGGTACAAGTTTAATATGTGTCTGTAAAGTGTAAAGCCTCGTACACACGGCTGTTTTTCCTCGGCAAGAAAACTGCTGGCAGAGCCTTTTGCCGAGAAAACCGGTCATTTGTATGTTTTCTCATCGAGAAAGCTGCCGGGAATCTCAACAAAAAAATAGAGAACCTGCTCTGTATTTTCTCGTCGGGATTTTCGTTGGCTTGTTTCCCGGCGAGAAAACTGTGTGTGTGTATGCGGCTACAAGCTTCCCTGTCCTCTGGTAAGCCTGCGCATGCTCGATGAGACTTCAACGCATGCGTGGTAGCTTACAAGGGTAGTGTAGGGTGAAGCAAGATGGCGGCGACAGCATCGAATGTGATGAGTGCATGCTCGTCGTGTCGATGACGTTCTTGCCATTCAAAAGAATGGGGGTTCTTTTGAATGTGCTGTGTGTACACTCGGCTTTGCAAGAAAAGCTTGCCAGAAACCTCGTCTGGACGTTTTTTTCACGACGAGATTCGAGGCCGTGTGTACGAGGCTTAACTGTTGACAAATGGCTAAATTCACAGACGAAATAAAGGTTTGGGCTTGACATACACATTTAAAGCCGAAGTTTAGTCAACAATAAAATAGAAAATAAACACGAAGGCCATTACTTACTATTAATGCAATGCACCCCTTGTGCTGCTTTAGTTAAAATCATTATCCTCTGATGGCCCCTACTCCTTCCACCATAATCATTAGGATTACTACTGTGTTTCCCCGAAAATAAGTCTCGGTCTTATATTCATTTTGGAAAAAAAAGACTCAGTAGGGCTTATTTTCGGAGTAGGTCTTACCATGTAATGTGCTGTCTTCTCTCCCCCTCTCTCTCCCTGCCTGACAGGAATCCCCAGTGTGAACTGTGTTAAAATGCTTGTAAAATCCTATAATCCACTCTATTACAGTAGTATATAATGTACAATGTGTGTGTTTCTGTAATATAATTCTGCCTAATACCTTCGTTATAGCGCCGCTCTGCGCTTCTGTTACCCGCCGGTGCTCTCTTCCCAGCAATTATATTACAGAAACACACACATTATATACTCCTGTAATAGAGTGGAATATAGGATTTTACAAGCATTTTAAACTAGGGTGTATTTCAGGGTAGGGCTTATATTGCAGCCCCCCTGGAAAATAACGCTAGGTCTTATTTTCGGGGTAGGTCTTACTTTCAGCAAAACACGGTACAGCTGAGAGACCTGTTATATACACTCCTCATTAGTGCCCACTATCCCCATCCTTAATGCTCACCTTCTCCATTCATAGACGCTGTACTATAGCTTCCATTAATGAAATATGACCTATGAATGGAGGATGGGCAGGTGAATGAAAGGTCCAACCCATCCAATCATAAATTGTATTTTATTCTGTAGTACAAATTTGATGAATGGAAGAGACTGCAAAGGGCGGGCCTAGTTAGCACTCTTAAGCTGCGTACATACGATCGGTCAAAGCCGATGAAAACGGACTGAAGGTCCGTTTCATCGGTCCAAACCGATCGTGTGTAGGCGCCATCAGTCAGTTAACCTTCGGTCCAAAAAAATAGAACTTGCTTTAACCACTTAACCCCCAGGCCATATTGCTGCCCAATGACCAGAGCACTTTTTGTGATTCGGCACTGCGTCGCTTTAACTGACAATTGCGCGGTCGTGCGATGTGGCTCCCAAACAAAATTGCCGTCCTTTTTTCCCCACAAATAGAGCTTTCTTTTGGTGGTATTTGATCATCTCTGCGGTTTTTATTTTTTGCGCTATAAACAAAAATAGAGCGACTATTTTGAAGAAAATGCAATATTTTTTACATTTTGCTATAATAAATATCCCCAAAAAATATATAAAAAAAACTTTTTTATCCTCACTTTAGGCCGATATGTATTCTTCTACATATTTTTAGTTTTATGGCATTTTTATTAATATTTTTTTTTTTTACTAGTAATGTCGGCGATCAGCGTTTTTTTCCAGTACCGAGACATTATGGCGGACACATTCGATAATTTTGACAAATTTTTGGGACCATTGGCATTTTTATAGCGATCAATGCTATAAAAATGCATTGGATTACTATAAAAATGCCATTGGCAGTGAAGGGGTTAACACTAGGGGGCAGGGAAGGGGTTAAGTGTGTTCCTGGGTGTGTTCTAACTGTATGGGGGGGTGGACTCACTAGGGGAAATCACTGATCTTCTGTTCATACATTGTATGAACAGAAGATCAGTGTTTCCCCGCTGACAGGACCAGAGAGCTTTGTGTTTACACACAAAGCTCTCCGGTCCTTGCTCTGTAACAAACGAGCGAGTGTGCCCGGCAGCGATCGTGCCCGCCAGGCACGTGCGCGGGACTAGCGGGGGCGCGCGTGCGCCCCCTAGCGGCCGCAAAAGTGCCGACGTTAAGCTATGGGCTCTCGCCCGTATTATCCTATGTGTCCATGCAAACTACTTTCGGCTATTAGCGTTTTTTGAGCTTCAGCGTCTAGGAATATTTTTTTCCAAGCAGAAACGCTCTTAAACGCTGCTAATAATTCCAAAATGCTACTAATAGTGTTTTTTGAGCTCCCCCCCCCCCCCCCCGCATTTACTGCAAAAACACTAATGATCCCAAAACTCTGCTAAAACGCTACTACAAAAAGCTCTAAAAAAAAATCTATCCGTCAATTTTTACAGTGTTTGGAGCTTGAAGCGGAGGTTCACCCTAAAACTACCCGGTCCCATGCCATCCAGCATACTGGCGTCAGCGCCAGTATGCTGTTTTTGTTTTTTTTAATCGCTGTACTTACTGTTTAATGAATAATTTTAATTTCTCCCCACCGCAAGTGATTGGCGCGGCTATGTCGCGCCACGCCTTCCGAAAATACCCGATTAGGACTCGGCTCTTCCCGGCGCTATACGGCGCCTGCGCACAGACCTAGGAGCTGACTGCGCAGGCGCTGTATATAGCCGAGTCCTATGGCTATGGCGCGTCACGCCCTCCGAAAAAAGCTGAAATAGGACTCGGCTATATACGGCGCCTGCGCAGTCAGCTCCGTGTATTCATGCTTATTTGCGCGTTTGCATACAGCGTCGTCCGACGTTTTTGTACTGTGACGTTTTTTTATTTTAGCCAATAGGAAAAATTATCATCTTTTCATCACTTGTTGCTATGTTGGTAGATTTTTTTTTTTCTTCTGCCTGGGTGAAAAGTTCTAAAGTTGATTAAAGCGACGAAACGCCCGTAGCAAACGCTCGTTGTCGCGAATCGAGCGTTTTCATTACTTTCCATGGGAAATGGAAATGCTCAAATACGCCAAAAAAGGGTCCGGAACTTGTTTGAGCTTCAGGCATTCGGCATCAGGCGTATTGGCGTGCAGATGTGAACAATGTTCATAGGGAATAATGTATTTCTTCCCCTCTAGCGTTTCTAAACGTCGCGTTTCAGGCGACAAAATGCTCAGGTCTGAATGTAGCCTAAAGGTTACAATTCCTGCTGGGTTTTTACAGCTACTCAGAGATTGTCCACACTTTACTACAGCAGAGTATTTTATTTATGTGCTTCTGTTAAAGAGTCGTTCCCCATTTCCCATCTGGTAAAAGGTTTTTAGCAGGTAATGAAAGGACAGTGAATCTGTTTAGTGGCTGTAGTGAAAATAAATAAATAAATAAATAAAATAACATGAAAGGGGTGCTAACAAGTTTTGGACAAAGGCGTACACTTTATTATTACCAGTTACTTTCTCTGACCACTAGGTGGCAGTATCTACCTATCTGAAGATATTTTATTCTATATACTTTTCAGACTATACCATTGACTTCATAAAACTGATTTTGCTCCAATTACCAGTTTTGAGTTTGCACCCATCTACTGGGCATCTTGGCTCCCCTGAGTAGGAGAATATTTTACATAAATGTGGTGTAGGACGTTAAAAAGTGTAGCAAATCACAGGGGAACAGATATTTTTAATAATCAAAGAAAACTCGCCCATCCCTTCATGCCCCAATGTTTATTTTTGTTGAGAATTTGATTTGAAAACCCCCTCCTAGTGTTTCTAGCCACCTTGAGCCCTGGTTCCCATGTTTGCGGCTCTGCGTGCTGGCCGGGGGTGTGTAGCCATGGCTGCCCATTCATTTGAGTGGGCTGCTGTGCCTGCACCTTTTTGAAACATGGCTGAATGGAAATTGCATGTCCAGCAAGCCCCCAATCTGCCCTTGGCTCAGACATGCATACTTCTGAACTTTTGAACTTCAGAATGAGGGACACTTTAGAGAAGGGGGAGAATTGCGTGGTGATGCTACACTGTACGCAAACTACATTTTTATCATTTTGTTCCCACAAATAGAGCTTTCTTTTGGTTGTATTTGATCACCTCTACAGTATTTATTTTTTGCTAAACTAATAAAAAAAAAGACAGAAAAAAAAGTTTTTCTTTGTTTTTGTTGTAAAGTACGTTTCCTTCTTCACTGATGGGCACTGATAAGCTGCACCGACGGGCACTGATAAGGCGGCACCAATGAGATGACACTGATAGACGGCACTACTGGGCACTGATGGGCACTGATAGGCGGCACTGAAAGGCGGAACTGATGGCTGGCACTGATAGACTGCTCTGATAGGCATCACTGGTGGCACTGGCAGGCATTTTTATTTGCCACTGGTTGGTAGCTGGTGGCATTTTACATGGCAGACTGGCGGCAATTGATGGGCACAGTGGCGACAATTGATGGGCACAGTTGACGACAATTGATGGCACAGGGGCTGCGTTTGATGGCTCAGTGGCGACAATTGATGGCACAGTGGCTGCGTTTGAGGGCACAGTTGTGACAATTGATGGCACAGTGGCGACAATTAATGGCACAGTGACTGCGTTTGAGGGCACAGTTGTGACAATTGATGGCACAGTGGCTGCGTTTGATGGCACAGTGGCAACAATTGATGGGCACTTTGAGGCTGCAATTGATGGCACAGGGGCTGCGTTTGATAGCTCAGTGGCGACAATTAATGGCACAGTGACTGCGTTTGATGGCACAGTTGTGACAATTGATGGCACAGTGGCTGCGTTTGATGGCACAGTGGCAACAATTGATGGGCACTTTGAGGCTGCAATTGATGGCACAGGGGCTGCGTTTGATAGCTCAGTGGCGACAATTGATGGCACAGTGGCTGCGTTTGATAGCTCAGTGGCGACAATTGATGGCACAGTGGCAACAATTGATGGGCACTTTGAGGCTGCAATTGATGGCACAGGGGCTGTGTTTGATAGCTCAGTGGCGACAATTGATGGCACAGTGGCTGCGTTTGATGGCACAGTGGCAACAATTGATGGGCACAGTGAGGCTGCAATTGATGTTTTTTTTTTTTCATTTGTTTGCGACCCCCCAATTTTTTTTTAACACCAGCCGCCACTGCTAAGCCGCATACACTGAACCGCAATGGTTAACTTGCTTGTAATTGTCTTTTCTTAAACCTGGGGGTGAAGCCATGTTAACCCTCTGAGTTAAGTTCTCTATACATCATTGTTACACCTTGTGCTCACACTCTACTTCTTCCCCAGTAAAACGACTTAGACACTTTCCTTAGTAACAAAAATCTCTGTTTACTTGCAAACGTGCAAAATGACCAGTTGTACATCCACATAAGAAAAAATACATAATCTTCTTCGTACACATGCGTTCACATAAGATGTAATGGAATATGATCTTTGGCTCTGCTAAATGTAGATACTCTGGGGCAGATTCACAGAGAATTAGATTCTCGTAGAGTATCAGAAATACACTACGCCGCCGTTTTTTACCTGGCTCTACGTGGAATCCAGGTAGATTTTGTCCAGTAAACGACGGCGGCGTAGTGTATTTCTCCCGTCGCAATCCATCTGCACGAGTAGGGGGCGTGAAGCATTTAAAATAGGCGCGTTCCCGCGGCGATCGAACTGCGCATGCTCCGTTCGCAAATTTCCCGCCGTGCATTGCGCGAAAACACGTCGTAGTAGCGTAGTTTACGTACATTCCTATTCCCGAACGAGTTACGTTAAGAAAATATATATATTTTCAAATCGACGCGGGAACGACGGCCATACTTTACATGGGTTACGCACTGTTAGACCAGCAAAAAGCTCCTCTAACATTACGTAGCCAAAAAATGACGTAGGCGATTGCGAGGGACACTCGTACCTTCGTGGATCGCCGTAAAAACTCATTTGCATATCCCGACGCATGAAAACGACGCGAACTCCTCCCAGCGGCCGCAAAAATATCGCAGTGTAGATCCGAAGGCTTACGAAGACGTAAGCCTCTCGGATCGAAGCCCGAAGCCGCCGTATCATGGTTTGAGGATTCAAACTAGTGATACGGCGCGCGAAATTTGAAATTACTCCTGTCTAACACCAGTTAGACAGGCGTAATTGCTCTGTGAATCTGGGCCTCTGTCCCTAGTGGTGCTTAAGATAATGGCGCATAAGTAAATGTTGCTGCCTATACCTCAATGTTCAGTAGTCCATAACAGCAAAGCCTATTACAAGTGACCACCCTAAAGAATTGGGAGAGGGGTTGCGGTCTGAAGAAAAGCTACATGACGATACTGATCCTCTCAGAATGCTTCCCAATCCGGAAGTGGGCATTTATGCCCTACACTAGGGGAACTGGGGAAGTGACATACCTGCAGGGTAACATTTGCCCTAATTGACCCAACCCCTACAGCATAAGCCAAAACTTCACAGTACACAATGGCATAATAAACACACAAACCCTCAACATAAAGTAGGCATCTGCCTACTATACATGCCGACAGTCAGGGCCAGATTAAGAACATCATGGGCCTGGTGCTGAGGATTTTGGTGGGGCCTTTTATAAATAATAAATAAATGCGTGGGAATCACAGTGCAGCAATGGAGGGCCCAGTCTGAAAATGTAAGTGTACCCTAATGTGCTAATATGCTGTGCATATTTGTACATTGTGGCATAACCTACCCCAGGGCCTCTAAAAAGTAGTAATGTCAGGAAAGTAGCTGAGATCCCCGATGTTCCTCTGTACATCACTGTAGTAATCACAACATTAAATAAGTTCTAATAATGGGACAGAACAAATATGAGAACTGAGATTTCCTTTAGTTGAACTAACAAGTGTGTCCATTCTAGAGCTGGTAACATTGAGGGTATTCAGTATCATTTTAAAGAACTGTTTTTGTGGGTAAGCGACATAGGGGAGGAGTACGGACGGTATATAAGTGGGAAGTATGTGCAGGTGAGTGAGAGGAATGTGGAGGGTCTAACATTGGGCACTATGTACAGGAGAAGAGTGCAAAGGGTACAGCAAAAGGCACAATGTACAGGAGAGAAGTGTGGAGGGTATGACAGTGGGCATCATGTACAGGAGAGAAGTGTATGACAGCAGGCACCATGTACAGGAGAGGAGTGTGGAGGGTATGACATTGGGCACTATGTATAGCAGAGGAGTGTGGATGGTATGATAGTGGGCACTATGTATAGGAGAGGAGTGTGGAGGGTATGACAGTGGGCAGTATGTACAGGAGAGTAGTGTGGACGGTATGATAGTGGGCACTATGTATAGGAGAGGAGTGTGGAGAGTATAACAGTGGGCAGTATGTACAGGAGAGGAATGTGGAGGGTATGACAGTGGGCAGTATGTACAGGAGAGAAGTGTATGACAGCAGGTACTATGTACAGGAGAGGAGTGTGAAGGGTATGACAGTGGGCAGTTTGTACAGGAGAGGAGTGTGAAGAGTATGACAGTGGGAAGTATGTACAGGAGGAGTGTGGGGGTATGACAGAGGGTAGTATGTACCAGAGAGAAGTGTGGAGGGTATGATGGGGCAGTATGTACAGGAGAGAAGTGTGGAGGGTATGACAGTGGGCAGTATGTACAAGAGAGGAATGGGGATGGTGGTATGATAGTGGGCACTATGTATAGAAGAGGAGTGTGGAGGGTGCGACAGTGGGAAGTATGTACAGAAGAGGAGTCTATGACAGCAGGCAGTATGTACAGGAGAGGAGTGTGGAGGGTATGATAGTGGGCACTATGTACAGGAGAGGAGTGTGGAGAGTATGACAGTGGTCACTATGTACAAGAGGAGTGTGGAGAGTATGACAGTGGGCACTATATATAGGAGAGGAGTGTGGAGGGTATGACAGTGGGCACTATGTACAGGAGAGGAGTGTGGAGAATATGACAGTGGGCACAATGTATAGGAGTGGAAGGATGTTTAGGGACTGCGTAGTGGTTAAGCGGGTAATACATGAATTGAAATTACACCAATTATGCAGAGACAAGCCATAGCCGATCTATGTATGGGCTAGCTGGTTTTACACAAGTCAATCTATTAATCGACTTGAGTACAACCAGCCTGTTTTTCCAAAAACAATCAGTGCTGCTAGCTATAGATAGCAACACTGATCATTGTACTCACTGGCAGGACACAATAACACTACAGGAGTGATTCCCCCATCTACAGGTCAGCAGGTGAGAGGGTGTGTGGGGACAGGCTGGGGAGAGATACCAGCCAGTAGCTGGGTAGGCACTGGCTAGTATCAGAGCCAGATACACACAGGTTACATACGTCGCGATCATTCGAGCGAGAGCAATAATTCTAGCACTAGACTTCCTCTGTAACTCTAAACATCTAACCTAAAAAATGTTTAAAGCATCGCTTAGGATACCAAAAAAAAAAAATCGTGCTAACTTTAGTGTTTTTTTAATGTATGAAACAGTTTATTTCCAAAAAAAACATGTTTGAAAAATTGCTGCGCAAATACAGTACCGTGCTAGAGCTGCACAATTAATCGTTAAAATTGTGATCTTGATTCAACCCCCCAACATCTCCAATGCAGAGTTTGCTGATTCTTTCATATAACAAATGGAGAGACTTCCAGCTGTCAAAAGAAAATATCTGGACAGTCTGCCAAGTTCTTAGCAGGAAACATTGTAACTAACGCATTCTTCTTATATCAAAGGGATACACTTCTGTGTGTAAAGAAAATATCCGGGCAGTCTGCCAAGTTTGTAAACAACATGAAACATTGTAACCAACTTCCTTTTTAGGACAAACTTCTGTGTGTAAATGCAAGAAATGTAACCACTTAAAGTCCAACACTTGTTTAAGTTAAAAAGCAATATTTTTTGCTAGAAAATTACTTGGATCCGCCAAACATTATATATATTTTAGCAGAGACAAAAATGGCAATTGCTGCAATATTTTATGCCACGCTGCATTTGCCTACTTCAATGAATAATAAAAACCATAAAAACAAAACAGTAAAGTTAGCCCATTTTTTTTCCATTTTAATGTGAAAGACGATGTTATGCCATACGAATCATGAGAGAATCGTGATCTATCTTCTAAGCAAAAAAATTGCAGTTGTTGTTTTAGCCAGAATCGTGCAGCTCTATACCGTGCAACATAAAAAGTTGCAAAGACCACCAGAGAGTAATTTTCTAGCAAAAAACAAATGATGATTTTTTTTCTCAGTCTGCTGCAGTGTGTCAGCTTGTATTTATAATGGCTGCTCTGTATGTAGCTTCTGACAGGCTGTGCAAGCAGGCCCGTATCTCCGGAACCATAAATGATAGCCATCCCATATTTTGACCGGTTGTGGGGTAGGTCTTCAACTGACTATCCCCCAAATGTGGGGTTTCTGTGACCTCTGGTCATCGAGCTACAACCCCTGAAGTCGATCTAAAAAAAAAAAAAAAAAACTTTTTTTTTTTTTTTTTGGGGGGCAAATGGGCCTATCTTGAGAAAGGGGCCTGGAGCTGCAGCTCCATCAGCCCCTCTGTTAATCCGGCCCTGCCGACAGTGTTCTCCAGGCATGTACTGGCCACCAGGACTACCAGGAGTTTAGCATCGGGAGTTTCCCAGTGGGCCGGTCAGGTGCAGTCCTGGAGCCGCTCCTCTCTGACAGTGAGTGATCGCTATCTCACGCCTGTTAGGAGGAGCAGCTGCCATCACTTGCTGGAGTGAGTATTAGCCTTACTGCTCCTTCCAGCCTGCAGGGGGAGATAGAAAGACGGCAGACTTTCCTTCCTCTCTCCCCTTTCACTTATCACATGACTGGAGAGAGGAACGATGCTGCCTTCATTCATGCTGAGTGCATGTGAGAGGAGGAGAAGAGGGATGCACAGACGGGAAAAAAATCCTATCGGAAAATCCGATCGTCTGTAGCAATTCCGATGCGCAAAATTCCGACGCATGCTTGGAAACAATTCAACGCATGCTCGGAAGCATTGAACTTCATTTTCACCGCGTTCTTGATGGTCAAAAGTTCAAAGCATCCCCACATATCTAAAAACGTGCCATATTTTTGGATGCGCAAAATCAAATGATGCCACAACTCCAAGCATGCAGCTGCAATTGTATAAAAGGTCAAGGACTTTTTCCCTGCATTTACTTCAGGTACAGCAGCCCATGGACAAGTGTGAGCCTAGATTAAGTATTGTGCAAAAACGGTTCTATTTACCACCTGAGACAGACAATTAGCCAAAAGATTAGGAAATAAAATCAGTATTCATGGCAGGACATAAATCTTTATGCACAGCAGGAGATGAAATTTACATCAGATGTACAAACACCTCAGTCTTTAGGATTACTGTCATGGAGGCCTCTGTAAAAGCCACAGAAAGGCATTGCCTGACATTTAAATAAATAATCTTTGAAAATAAGGGATTAAGTTGGATTTTAATGGCTTTCAGCAGTCTGTCACAAGACAATCCAATGACATTTTAATTGCCACTTCCCAGTCATTATCTGTCTTGCAACATATTAAGCTTGGGTCCGGGCTACTGCTACATCTCTTAGCATGAAATAAATAGTTTGGCCCAGATTCACAGAGCAATTACGCCTGTCTAACTGGTGTTAGACAGGAGTAATTTCAAATTTCGCGCGCCGTATCACTAGTTTGAATCCTCAAACCATGATACGGCGGCTTCGGGCTTTGATCCGAGAGGCTTACGTCTTCGTAAGCCTTCGGATCTACGCTGCGATATTTTTGCGGCCGCTGGGAGGAGTTTGCGTCGTTTTGATGCGTCGGGATATGCAAATGAGTTTTTACGGCAATCCACGAAGATACGAGCGGTCTTCGCAATCGCTTACGTCTATTTTTTTTACGTACTGTTAGACCAGCTTTTTGCTGGTCTAATGGTGCGTAGCCCATGTTAAGTATGGCCGTCGTTCCGCGTCAAATTTTATTTTATTTTTTACGTAAGTCGTTCGGGAATAGAAATGTCCGTAAACGACGCTACTCAAACAACGAATGACGTAACGACGTGATTTCGCGCAATGCACGGCGGGAAATTTGCGAACAGAGCATGCGCAGTTCGATCGCCGCGGGAACGCGCCTATTTTAAATGCTTCACGCCCCCTACTCGCGTAGATGGATTGCGACGGGAGAAATACACTACGCCGCCTTCGTTTACTGGACACAATCTACCTGGATTCCACGTAGAGCCAGGTAAAAAATGGCGGCGTAGTGTATTTCTGATACTCTACGATAATCTAATTCTCTCTGAATCTGGGCCTTTGTCTTTTGTTACCTGCTTGGAGAAACCAACATTTTTTTTGAGTATAACCTCAGTTGAAACAAATGAAATAGATTACCACTAGTGCCATCATCCAGAATAATTCATGCAAGAAATGGGACTAGATGAACATAGGGTGAAGGCTGCTACAGTCAAAAGGGAGTTGACTAGGACTTTTCTGGGCACTGATAACATGACAAAAATTAACATAAAAAGTATTTGTGCGCAGAGCCTGCACCCGGATAGTAACCAGCGCCCCACCCCAACCCTGGCGACCTGAGGTGTGCCGTGGTCGCCCGTGTAGGTACACCTAAAAGAGGGCATACCCTATGAAGAAGTGGTTTAAAAAAGGGGGCCCGGGTGGGTGGGCACCCGGAAACCACGCCGACGCCTGCTGGGAGAAGAGGGGAGGCATAAGAAGCCCCACGCTCCTCCCACAAACCCAGGCAAGCCAATAGCTAGCCTTTCACTTGTGCTCAGAGCCTGCACCCGGATAGTAACCAGCGCCCCACCCCAACCCTGGCGACCTGAGGTGTGCCGTGGTCGCCCGTGTAGGTACACCTAAAAGAGGGCAAAGAGACACCAACTTAGGTATAGCAATAGTTTAATGAACATGCCAGAAAAACATACTCAAACCAATAACACAGAAAACGCCTGCCTGACCTCTGCGTGGGGATACGGGATATACTGCTGAAAACACGACGATCGCCAGCGGCCCATGTACTTAATAACATGGGCCGGGACCCCCTGCCTAGAAGCTGCGGATGCTGCACCAATCCTGAATGAATGCCCCGAAAACCCGCTGGGGTTGAACCCCAACCTACCAATCAGGATTCTAACGTGGGAAATGAACTGGGATGAGGAGAGGGCCAAGGTAGGAAAGGGAAGCAAGGGGCTCTCAGGAGGGGCCGTGGACCATGCCCCCACGAGCCGATCCAACACCTTCACCGGACACCAAGCCATGTTGGTACTGTAAAACTTAACCACGAACCCTTGCCCCACCTGCCGGGTCTTGTTATTGGGCAACTGCAAGGCAAAATGATCATGCCACCTGGTAAGATCCCCCCTGCGTAGAAACGGGGAATGGCTCCCAGCTCTAGCCACCTCCCCTGGTCTGAGAAACCCGAAGAAGCAGAGGAACACTGCAGCTTCCAGAATCAGGCTGGGCCCCACACCAAACGGCGCCAGGGCGAGCAAGTCCGCCAACCCCCGCATCATAGACCCGGAAATTGGCAAACGAGTCACCACCGGCCTTCCCTGCACCTTCTGAATACCCCTGAGCATGGCTCTGACCGGATAAGCCGCAAAAATGGACGGTGCTCCCGGCCGTGCCAGGGAAAAATAATGCTGAATGCCGGCTAGGTATACCTTAATGGTGCCGTGGGACAGACCTAAATTATCATGGCAATAAGCCATGAAAGCCAAGATATAGCTGATATTATCCCCCCCGCTGTTGGGGTAACGGGACGAAAAATCACCAAAACACCTCCACGCTGTGCCATAAGCCCTGCGCGTGTTACAAGCCAACGAACAGTGAATAAGGTCAGCTGCACGAGCCCCTAGGGATCCTAGTCCAACCTCAGCTGGGCAAATGGCGGTACTGGAACGCCCCTCCGATTCGCCTCTGGATGCTGTTGGAAAAAACGAGGGAAATCAGCCCTGGACAAAGCATCTGCCGCCCCATTATCCACCCCCCTAATGAACTCCCCCTGAAAATGGAAATTAAACCTAAGACCTAACCATGTCAACCTGCGCATGAATGCCATGATTGTGAGGGAACCAGACCTGCCCTTGTTAATGATCGCTGCCGTGGCGGCATTGTCGGTGAGGAACACCACTGTATGCCCAGACCACAAGGGGCCCCAAGTATATGCCGCTGCCACAACAGGGATAATCTCGAACAATGCGGATGTCCGGGAAAACCCCGGAATATCCGCCACCTCCGGAGGCCAGGGCCCGGCGAGCCACTGCCGCCCGAAAATGGCCGAGAAACCCACCGAGGCGGCGGCATCGGAAAACACCCTGGGAGATGCTGGCGTGGGGAGTCGGATAAACAAGGACACCCCATTCCAGTCCCGCAAGAACACATCCCACATGAGTAGATCTGCCCTGGCATCAGCTTCCAACCGCACCCTAGCGTCTGCGTCCTGGAAGAGCGGCAGAAGCGCCAGTAAGCGTGAAACAAATGACCTACCCTGCGGGATAATGCGCATGGCGAAATTCAGCGTGCCCAAGAGGGACTGCAACTCCCTCTTGGAACACACTGGGGACCTAACCACGCCATGGATGACCGCGCGGATCCTGACTAGCTTGTCCTGTGGCAAGCTAGCAACCATCCGCACCGTGTCCAACGTGATCCCCAGGAAGGTAACCATGGCAGCTGGACCCTCCACCTTGTGGGTGGCCAAGGGGACATTCAGATCCCTGAACAGCTCGGTGAGTGTAGCGAGATCCCTGGGAGCCCGAGCTGGGCTTTCTACCAGTAAAAAATCATCCAGATAGTGAATGACTCCGCCACACCCCAACCGCTGAGCTAAAATCCACTCGAGTGCCGAGGCAAAAGTGTCAAAGAGCCATGGGCTACTCTTGGACCCGAATGTCAGCTTGGTCGCAAAGAAGAATTCCTCCCGCCATTTGATGCCGTACCACTGCCACAGAGATGGCATGATAGGGAGGAGCTTGAAGGCGTCGGAAATATCCGCCTTGGACAACCAAGCCCCTGCGCCTAACTGTAATATCATCTGGATGGCAGTGTCGACGGAAGCATACTTCAACCCAAACTCCTCAGATGGAACGAGGGAGTTTAAACTGGGCACGGGTGATGAATGAGGCGCAGACAGATCGTACACCAAACGAAATTTATTAGAAAACTTCCCTTTCACCACCCCAACCGGACTCACTCTCCACATGACAAACGGCGGGGATGAAAATGGGCCAATGACAAAGCCCTTGGCCAACTCAACCCTTAACAATTCATCCACCACCTCAGGGTTGGTGGTGGCCGAAAGTAAATTACCACACTCATGCGACCGAGATGGAAGGGTGATAAGGCCCGTGTGGAACCCTTCCTCAAACCCCTCCACTAGAAACCGCCTGAGCGCAGGGGAAGGGTGCTGAGCCAGCCAGAAGTCCAAGCGGGGGATGTTCACCTGGCTTAGTCAGGACGCCCCGGAGGGCTTAACTGGGCAGGCAGTTTTGGGGTGCGCCCTAAAACAATTTGCGCAGACATGCAACAACCTACACTGATTGTAGTTGCAGGAAGAGTAATTAAAATTATTGCATAGCTGAGACTTCCCCAAAACATGGATAGGCCTGCCAAGTTTGTCCACCAGGCCCGACGGCCCAGAAGACGACCCGCCAGACCCAGGCCTGCTGGCCCCACCCGCCCCCAAATTATCAACATTTGGACACCAGTTGGCGGTGTGGGCGGCAGATTGACAGGTGGCACATGTGGGCGACTTCTGGCTTGCAAAATGCCTGCAGAACAGCTCTGTATCCATGACGCTCCAGCATGACACCACCTGAAACATGGCCGCAACTTTGGCGGAGAAGGATCTGTGGTAATCGTAAAATGAACTACCGCCATACTTGTGTGCCAGATCCACGACCTTATGTAAATAAAGATCCAGCTCCTCCCTCCTGGCAGGACTAACACTACATATGATGTCCCTAAATATCCCGAAGGCAAGGACAAACTCGGCAATGCTGAGCTTGCGATTTAGCCTGGGATCTCGGGTCCGTAGGACCACCGAGACCTCCCCGCAGGCATACGCCTTGTTCTCCACTACATCTTGTGATGCGATGAGGAGCGAGGCTAGATTAACGTCCTTGCCCTCTAGGATATCCTTCCTGAGGTTGGCCGGGATGAAGTGGGCCGGGGAAATGGCCGGAACCGTACCCGAAACTGCGGGAACAGTCAGAGGAGACGGCCCACTAATGACAGCGGCCGGAACTGCTGCTGGCGGCAAGACTGAGGCCACTGCTGGGACCAGCGCACCGCCTGGCCGGGCCTCCAATGCATCCATCCTGTCCTGTAAAAGTTGAACTGATGACGACAGGGTATTCAATACTGTGTGAATCTGAGTCAGGGCGGTGAGCACGGACGCCTGCTCCGTGCTGGTAGATGGCTGCGGCAGGGACTGAACCGGAAAGAGGAGTCTGAATAACTCTGCTTTCCTGGCTGAGGCTGTGAACGGAATACCCTTGGAACGTAGCTCGGCCATGAGCCTGGGAATAGTCCAGTTCCTCAAGGACGGAGAACTGCCATGTTCCGAGCCCCTAGCCGGTGTAGATGGGACAAATGCCAGATCCTCGCTTTCCGACACGTGAGACATGTTCAAAATCTGTGAAAACACAATCAACGCATCAACCAACACGTCCGACCTGACAACCCCGCCCCCCCCCCCCCAAGAACTTAGTGTATGGTGCTGCCATAGAAACAAACGCATGAGACTAATGACCATGACCCCCTGAATGTATGTAGCGCGAGCCCGAGCACCTGCGGCGCTACACAGGTAATTACAAAACGAACACTCAGGGCTTGTAACCTACAGACCGTGGTAGGCAGAAATCAGCATGTCAGTGAGGTGCATCGTATGACGTATGAACGTACAGGCGAGCTGATTGCGAACAACCAATTAAAAACGAAAACTCAGCCCGTACGGATCCGAAGACGTGACGAATCCAAATATGTAACCCTAATTAAGCCCCTTCAAAACGAAAACGCACACACCTTGCTTTCGCCGACACCGCTGAATCCACCTGCGAAAAGTCATCACGAATAATTAGCGACATGATAACCCCGCCCTACCGCCACCCCTCAACCAGAGTGAACGTGCTCTGAGGGTGGAAAGGAAATGTGACCCTGTGCAGGCTGCCCCCTGCGCCCGTGCCTGCGAGGAGGCAACCCATAGCCGTGATGCAGCCGCAGGGCCTATGCAGGCCAGCCTGGTATAGATATGCTACGACACATCTTAACTAACAGGCTGTGCAAGAAGTGAGGTGAACAGTGTAGAACCCACGACCTGCACCCCCTGAACCTGACGACCAGGTACCGTGGCCTGCGCCCCCCTGCCGTGCCTGATGAACAGCCCCCCCCCCCCGCAACCCCCCAGCGTGACCAAGCCGTGCGTCAGTCTCCCTGATACAGACCCTGTACACCCCCACTGTGCCAGCGTCCCTGGACCAAGCATGTGTCCCATAGGCTCCCATCACCACTGCGCTTTGTGGGACCACAGGTACCAGCAAGCCATATGCTTGCTGACAGGGAATCAGCCCCCCCCGCCTCTCAGCGCGCTATCCGAAGTAGAGAACAGCCACCAACACCATCCCCACCCTGCCCCTCCCAGTGGCAGTCACCTACCTTGTATACCTGCCGAGATTCTGGCACCTGCAGGGAAAAACACAAGACACCCTGCACGAGGGGTGGAGGAGACACCATGAACACTCCTAACCAAGAGACCACCACAAGCCCTCCCCCCATCTGATGCGCCCCCCCCCCCACCTACCTGACCCGCCGAAATTAGCGCGATAGCGTGCGCCCGGAGATCGTGCCGCCCGCAGTGAACCGAAGGGGGGAGCAACCCCGCACACACACCCCGATCGCGGCGTCCGTACGATAGCCGCCCTGGATGCTCCTCGAGCCGACAGGAAGTTTCGCCCGGAGGTTCACCCGGAAGCGGAAGTGACGCGTGCTGACCCGGAAACCACGCCGACGCCTGCTGGGAGAAGAGGGGAGGCATAAGAAGCCCCACGCTCCTCCCACAAACCCAGGCAAGCCAATAGCTAGCCTTTCACTTATTGACAGAAAAATTGTACAAAGTTAAAAGCATTTGAACAAACCCCAACCATAGGAAACAGCGTAATAATAACAGAAACCGTCATGTATCTGTTCAGGTGGAGAAAGCCAAAACCTCGACCGGTTTCGCGGTTCGCGGTACCGTGTCCTCAGGAGGATCTTCCTGAAGAAGCGGTAGTACCGCAAAACCGAGGTTCGAGGTTTTGGCTTTCTCCACCTGAACAGATACATGATGGTTTCCGTTATTGTTTCCGTTATTATTACGAAAAACAATCAATTCAGCAGTGTTCTCCTCTGGGGATAAGGCTGGGTTCACACTATACTACACCACAGCAGTACAACTTTCATCCTACTTTGCTCTGCGACATTGGTCCTACATTGGTCCTACATCCATCCAACTTGAATGAACAGGATACTACTTTAATCCGACTTTGTGATAGTCTGACTTGTCCTTTAACCAATCAAAACAATCCCAGAGTGAGATAAATTCCTTTAAATGCTGCTGTAATCACATGTTGGATGTCAAAAGTTGGATGGTAAGGACAAGGGGGTAGATTCACATACACTTAATATTCCGCTGCGTAATCGAAATACTCTACGCTGCCGTATTTTACCAGGCTCTACACCGAATCCTGGTAGATTTTTGCCCGTACGCTACGGCAGGGTAGTCTATTTCTCGCCGCGTAATCGAAATACGCGATTGGGGGGCGTGAAGCATTTAAATTAAGCGCGTCCCCGCGGCGATCGAACTGCGCATGCTCCGTTTTGAAATTTCCCGCCGTGCATTGCGCGAAATCACGTCGTTACGTCATTCATTGTTTGAGTAGCGGCGTTTACGAACATTCCTATTCCCGGACGACTTACGTAAAAAATAATAAGAGACGTCGGAAAACGTAGAAATTCGACGCGGGAACGACGGCCATACTTAACATGGGCTGTCTAATATTAGAGCAGCAAAAAGCTGGTATAGTGTTACGCAAATAAAAGATGACTAAAGATGCCGTAAGAGATTGCGATTGAAGATCGTAATTTCGGGGATCGTCGGCAAAAGCTCATTTGCATACCCCGACGCGGAAAACGACGGGAAGTCCACCCAGTGGCCGCAATTTTATTGCAGCGTAGATCCGAAGGCGTACGAACACGTAATCCAGTCGAATTGAAGCCCGCAGCCGTCTATTCATGGTTTGAGGTTTTCGACTAGCTAGAAAACGCGCGTAATTTGAATGTAAACAAACAAATCCCCGTTCTGTCAGGGGAGTACAGAGTGATCATCTGTTCCTAGTGATCAGGAACAGCAATCTCTCTCTACTCCCTGTTAGACCACTCCCCCCACAGTTAGAAATACCTCCCTAGGGAACATTTAACCCCTTGATTGTCCCCTAATGTTAAACCCTTCCCTGCCAGTGAAATTTTTACAGTAATCCGTGCATTTTTATAGCACTGATTGCTGTATAAATGTCACTAGTCCCAAAAAAGTGTCCGATGTGTCTGCCGCAATGTCGTAGTCCTGCTTAAAATCGCTGATCAATGCCATTACTACAAAAAAAGTAAATAATAATAATAAAAATGCCATAAATATATCCCCTATTTTGTAGAAGCTATAACTTTTGCGCAAACCAATCAATATACGCTTATTGCGTTGTTTTTTTTACCAAAAATATGTAGAAGAATACATATTGACATAAATTGATGAAGAAATTTTATTTTATTTATTCTTTTTTGGGCTATTTTTTATAGCAAAATGTAAAACATATTGGCCCAGATTCACAGAGAGTGGGCACACATTTACGCCGGCGTAGCGCACACACAGTACGCTACGCCGGTGCAACGCGGAGAGGCAAGCACTGCATTCAGCAAGCCATTGCTCACCAAGATACACCAGCGTAGCGTATTTTCGAAGGCGCAGGCCAACGTAAGTGAAAGTGGGCGTGACCCCATGCAAATGATAGTCCGAGCATGGTGCAGTGTTTTACGCCCGGCTTATCACGAACTGCGCATGCGCCATGACGTAGCTGTGATGTGGACGCATTAAACTGCACCCTTATGCGCATGCTCACAACTACGCCGGCACAAATGCCTAAGCTACGCCGGATCACCATGTACACCGTGAATGTAACGTACGCCCAATATATACATCGGCCTGTGTTCTGTGGGGCAGACCTTTGCATGTCTGTTGCCGGGTTGCGCCTCATCTATGGGGAATAACTTTACGCCGGACGTACAATTTACGCGCACCTCGCGCAGCATGCGTCGGGTGGACGTACGTTCGTGAATCGCCGTATTTCCCTCATTTGCATGTTTGAATGCCTAATCAATGGGAGCAGCAACATGCGTCCAGATGAAAAGTACACCCACGCTACGCCATGGGTAAGTAAGCTACGTCGGCGTAGGGTGGCCAGTTTTTAGGCGTATGTTGATTTGTGGGTCCGGCGCACAGATACGCCGGCGCAAATTTGCACTTACGGGTGCACATTTGCACTAACGTCGGCGTAAGTGATTTGTGAATCTGGGCCATTGTGTCTGAAATGTGTTTTTAGCATGCACGGCTTACATTGTTATCTTTGTAAGTTGTATACCTTACCTTTTTTTATATATATTTAAACAGAGAGCGCTAGATTCTGCCTTCCTTATTTTGTATATCCATCATTGGTGAGATGATCTGGGTTTTTATCCCTTGGGAATAGGCGATATGGAGGAGGAAAGTGATTACCAGCACCACGCCAGCCTTCTCTATTGATTTTTTGAATTTACTTCAATCAGTCACAGATTTTATATATGAACTTTCAGCAATATATGTTTATTGATTACCATTTTTAATTTCACTTGTACCATTATTGTTTGTTTTTTATTAATTTACCAGATCCACTTCTCGAACAGCTACAGCCAAGGTAGCCAACATCTCTCACTTCCTTATCCTTACCTGTTCACCCGAAACATTTATGCCGCATACACACCATCACTTTTTGTGATGAAAAAAAATGACATTTTTAAAAATGTCATTTAAAATGATGGTGTGTGGCCAAAATGTCATTTTATGTCTTCTGAAAAATGACCAAAAAAAAATTCGAACATGCTCAAATTTTTTATGTCATTTTTCAAAATGTCATTTTTTGTGTCATTAAAATGATGGTGTGTGGGCAAAACTACGTAAAAAATGACGTTTTAAACCCGCACATGCCCAGAAGCAAGTTAGGAGACGGGAGGTAAAACTACCATTCATAATGGAGTAAGCACATTCATCACGCTGTAACAGACAAAAAAGCAGGAATCGTCTTTTACTAACAGGTAACCAGCTAAAAGCAGCCTCAAGGCAAATAGAACTTCCCCTTTAGAGTACGCAACGTCATTTTTAAAAATGAAGTTTGAAAAATGTCATTTTTTTTCATGAAGAAAAATTACATTTTTTTTCATCACAAAAAGTGATCGTGTGTACGGGGCATTACACAGGTTCTCTTCTGGAGACAGAAATTACATGAGGTTTGAATATAGAAAATACAAAAAAACAATATCCTGTCTAGAAACAGCCTGCCCCCGCAGAACAAAAGAAGGTTTATCCCTTCTCCTAGAAATTCTTTACACATATACAGTATATCTTAACATTGAATTATTGCAGTAGTCCAAAAAGAAATGTAATAAAAAATGATTGAAACAAAAAAAAACATTTTGTCTGACCCCTCTATAGCTACCAATATAGAACTGCCATAAGCAGCTGCATATCTTTGTAGACCCAGCTAGGCCCTCCATCCTTGAGGACCTCATAACAGCTGCATGGGCTGCTAGGATTTATATTAGGTTTTCTTAATATTAACATTGGGTAACCTTTAAAATAACATTCTGGTCTTAGGGAACCTCTGATTATAACCTACAGCTCATGATACATTAGTGTGATGGTTATAGGAAGAATGCTCCTTAGATTTAGGTCATTGGTAAGCAGTGGCGGTGCATCCATAGAGGACGCAGGAGCGCCGCCCCATCTGGCTCCTGCACCGTCACTGAACAATACACAGATTCATGTATTTTTGCTGCCGCCCACTATTCAGATGGCCGCCCCCCTGGTGAGCACCGGCCATCTGAGTAACGGCAGCTGGTTGGCTTTGGAAGTGCCTATCAGAGCCAACGGCTGTAATTGGCTTCCAAATAGTTATCCAGGGGATGCACAGGGGGTGCGTTCCTTGGATGAGACTAACAGGCGTCTCAGCCCATCAGGTTCACCGATTCTGGTTACCTGTAACCTGATTGGCTGAAGTGTCTTCGAGGGCGGGAGAAGACATCGGGGGACCATGGAAGGAGGATGGCTGACCCCAGAAAGGTAAGTGCTGGGCAGGGGGGCAAGGAAGCAGGATTTCATAGGGCACAGTCACGACAATTAAAGGGCACAGTGGCTACAATTAAAGGGCACAGTCACGACAATTAAAGGGCACAGTGGGGACAATTAAAGGGAACAGTGGGGACAATTGATGTTGGCACAGTGGTAACAATTTATGGCATTGCACAGTGGCTGTGTTTGATGGCACAGTGGTGAAAATTTATGGGCACAGTGGTGACAATTGATGGGCACAGTGGCTGCGTTTGATGGCATGGCACAGTCGCTGGGTTTGGCATGGCACAGTGGTGACAATTGATGGCACAGTGGCGACAATTGATGGCACAGTGGCTGCGTTTGATGACATGGCATAGTGGTGACAATTAATGGGCACAGTCGTGACAACTGATGGCACAGTCGCTGCGTTGCATGGCACAGTGGCTGCATTTGAAGGCATGGCACAGTGGTGACAATTAATGGCATGACACAGTGCATTTGTTTTTGTTTTTTTTTGCTTGTTTGCGCCCCCCAAAAATTTTGAGCACCAGCCGCCAGTGTTGGGAAGAATATTACCCTTATATATGGCTACGAAAATCAATGGTTTGAGTGTCAGATATTGCTTATTGCCCAATGAACCCCAGGCAACCTCTGGAGGAACCCTAGGGTTCCATGACACCATGGTTGTGAAAAGCTGGTTTATATTATTCCAACTAAATCACACATACACATACACATACATCAATGAAAAAAGTGTTTGGGCAATCACAATAATCTAACGTGTCAGTTTGCGAGATACGATTCAGTCTCCTTGGAGATTAACAGCTGACTTAAGAACAAAGCTACATCCAAGTGTACTAAAGCCACCTTAGGTTATTATGACATTCTGAAAACTACTTGACATTTGCCTTATTTGTTTATGCCACTGCTAAGCTAAACTGAAATGATGGCTCGGCCAAAGCACTGAATTAATGGAAATCATATAAACTTGCGTCGGTCAGCAAGAACACAGGATCCTAAGGTGTCTCTACAATGGCTTCTGTTGTTATGCTTTACAAAGACGATTCTGTCTTTTAATTCTGATAGGACTGTGTGCCTTAAATTGATAAAAGATAAATGAGAATACTAATTTCTGCAGCACATTAATAAAGGAATCATTCAAGATAGGGAAAAAAATCTTAATGAGTCTAAAGCAAAAGCTGCCTGATGGTCAGCCAAGACTAAAATAAGAGCTATATGGTTTGCAATAAGATGCTAATTTTGAGTCTCTTTTTATCCTTTTTTATTGTATAAATACAGCTCTCTGATCTCTCTTTTAACCACTTGCTTACTGGGCACATAAACCCCCTTCGTGCCCAGGCGACATTTCAGCTTCCGGCACTGCGTCGCTTTAACTGACAATTGCGCGGTCGTGCGACGTGGCACCCAAACAAAATTGGCGTCCCTTTTTTCCCCACAAATAGAGCTTTCTTTTAGTGGTATTTGATCGCCTGTGCGGTTTTTATTTTTTGCGTTATAATGAAAAAAAGAGCGACAATTTAAAAATATATATATTTTTTTTACTTGTTGCTATAATAAATATCCCATTTTTTTTTTATATTTTTTTTTCTCAGTTAAGGCCGATACGTATTCTTCTACGTATTTTTGTAAAAAAAAAAAAAAAAAATCACAATAAGTGACTGCTTTGCGCAAAAGTTATAGCACCTAAAAAAAAGGGGACATAATTATGATTTTTTTTTTATAATTTTTTTTTTACTAGTAATGGCGGCGATCTGCGATTTTTTTTGGGACTGCGATATTGCGACGGACACATCGGACACTTTTGACACATTTTTGGCGCCATTCACATTTATACAGCGACCAGTGCTATAAAAACGCACTAATTACTGTATAAATGTGACTGGCATTGAAGGGGTTAACACTAGGGGGTGAGGAAGGGGTTAAATGTATTGCCTGGGTGTGTTCTAACTGTATGGGGGGAGGGGGGTGACTGGGGGAGGTGACCGATGCTGTCTCCCTATGTACAAGAGAAACAGCATCTGTCACCTCACTGACAGGACGTGAAGCTCTGTGTTTACACTCAGAGCTCCACGTCCCTGCTCTCTCACCGACGATCGCGTGTACCTGACGGACATCGCGGCCGCCGGGTACACGCATCGGATCCTCGGTGATGCGTCGGAACTGTTTTTCCCTGCCGCGCGCCACCCTGTGGCGCGCGCGGGGAATTACAAGCAAATCACGTCCAAAGACGTGACCCCGGCGCCTCAGGTCCGCGCTGTTCACGTATTTTGTTAATAGCGCGGACCTGAAGTGGTTAAACATGTGTTACTTTCACCTAATATTGTATGCATCTACAAACCGATACTAATTGCCAACAGGCCCTCCACTCATAGTAAATCTATACAGGGCATTGTTTAGCCATTACACTGCTAATTTAAAGGGCTAGTTCACCTTTACCCCAAAAAATGCTTATGCAGGTAAGGGGCGCCTGCAGATAAAAACAAATCTGTTCAGCTTTGATTAAAGTTAAATAATGTCCTTACTATACTGTAGGCCATTTACGTATCTCCTAATGCCTGGCTGAAAAACTCCCAGAGGTGGCATTATCCTGTCCTGCCTTGTCGTTAGGATGCTGCTAAGACACTCCCAGACAATTTAAACCCCCCTGCATGCACTGTCTCTCCCCTGTTGCAGTAGTTTTGAGCTTAGAAATGCTGCGATAGAGGAGATTGTGGATGAGAGCTTGCCCTATTATGGTGGGGGTGAGGAGAAACAACTGGGAGTGTCTTAGCAATCTTCTGGCTACAAAGCAGAACAGGAGTTTTTCAGCCAGGCTTTGGGAAGTACAGTACATAAATGTCCTACACCTATAGCAACAGCATTATCCAACTTTATTCAAAGTACACAGTTTTTATTTACAGACACCCTCAACAAGCATAAGCATGTTTTTTGGTAAAGGTAAACGAACACATTAAAGACCAAGGGCCAGATTCTTGTAGATTGCCCGCCGGCGTAGCGTAAGCAATTTACACTACACCGCCGCAACTTAACAGAGCAAGTGCCGTATTCTCCAAGCACTTGCTCCGTAAGTTGTGGCTGCGTAGTGTAAATGGCCCGGCGTAAGGCTGCGTAATTCAAAGGGGCGGCTTGTATTTAAATTAAGCGTGCCCCCGCGTCGATCGAACTGCGCATGCGCCGGCCGCAAAAATAGCCCAGTGCGCATGCTCCAGCTCACGTCGGAAAACGTGAATGAAAGCGACGTGAGCGTCATTTACGTAAATCCCTATTCGCGAACGACTTAGTAAAACAACGTAACCGACGATGCTGACCCGACGCCATACTTAACATGGCAACGACAGAACTTCGTAAACCTACCCCTCCATATAGCAGGGGTAGGTTTACGCTTACAGAAACAACGTAAATGACGACGGGCGGTATAAAAACGTTCGGGAATCGGCATAGGCAAATGAGAAATCAACGTAAAGGCCACCTAGCGGCCAGCAAAGTCATTACATATTCGATCCGACGGTGTAAGTGTTTTACACCTGTCGGATCTTCACTGTATCTATGCGTAAGTGATTCTATGAATCACACGCATAGATACCCAGTAAAAAAAACAGAGATACGACGGTGTTTCCTGCGATACACCGTCGTATCTCTTTTGAGAATCTGGCCCCAAGTCTAGATGTCTGCACTTCCACTGGGAAGATTTACCCTCACTTCCTGTCCTAGTGACACAGTTCCAATAGTTAGTGATAGCAACAAAAGCACATTTATTAACCACTTCAGGCCCGCGCTACCGTCGGATGACGGCAACAGCGCGGGCCTGAATAGCCAACATGCCGTCATTTGACGGCATGTCATTCTGGCGTTCCCAGCGCGCACTGTAGTGCGCGCTGCGGGGAAGCCCTGTGTTGTCCGTGTCCCTTGGACACGGCCAATCACAGATCGCGGCAAACGGCCAATCAGAGCGGCCGTTTGCGATGCGATCTGTGGGCGAATGAGAGATGATCTCTCATAGATCATCTCTCATTGCCGGCTCACACAGAGACAATGTCCTGTCTCTGGAGGGGAGGAGCACGATCTGTGTTCCTTCCTACATAGGGACACAGATCGGTCACCCCCCCAGTCACCCCCCCCCCCTCCCCCCACAGTTAGAACACACCTAGCATACACATTTAACCCCTTCCTCACCCCCTAGTGTTAACCTCTTCAATGCCAGTCACATTTATACTGTAATTAGTGCATATTTATAGCACTGATCGCAGTATAAATGTGAATGGCGCCAAAAATGTGTCAAAAGTGTCCGATGTGTCCGCCATAACGTCGCACTACCAATAAAAATCGCAGATCGCCGCAATTTCTAGTAAAAAAAAAATAATAATAAATAATAATTCTCTCCCCTATTTTGTAAGCGCTATAACTTTTGCGCAAACCAGTCGCTTATTGCGATTTTTTTTTTTTTTTTTTTTTTTACCAAAAATATGTAGAAGAATACGTATCGCCCTAAGCTGAGAAAAAAAAATGTGTTTTTTTTTTAATTGGGATATTTATTATAGCAACAAGTAAAAAATATTGTATTTTTCTTCAAAATTGTCGCTCTTTTTTGTTTATAGCGCAAAAAATAAAAATCGCACAGGCGATCAAATACCACCAAAAGAAAGCTCTACTTGTGGGGAAAAAAGGACGTAAATTTTGTTTGGGAGCCACGTCTCACGACCGCGCAATTGTCAGTTAAAGCGACGCAGTGCCGGAAGCTGAAATTTTACCTGGGCAGGAGGGGGGTGTAAGTGCCCAGTATGCAAGTGGTTAAGTATAGTGGGAAGATATCTGAATGTGTCTTCTGTGACACCTACAGCTCTCATTCCTTATAGTTTTTTTTTTTTTTTTGTGTATTTTGTGCGTGTACTCAAGAGAGGAGCCGGACTGCAGGAGTTGGGAGTAGGCTGAGAACACCAAACTCAATTCAGATGCAGCCGAGACCAGGATCCGAACCCTTGGCTGCAGAGGTGAACGGCTTGTCAGCGCAGTGCCAATCGCATTGAGCCACCCTCTCCCTCTCATTCCTTATGGTTACCAAGGTGGGAAGCCGCCCCTCCCATAAGAACACAGTGATTATTGCTAGTAGCTATAGCCGGTGGTAGTAATCGTATGATAAAATTTCGACATGCTGGTTGTACCCAAGTCGATCGATGGATCGACTTGGGTACAATCACCCTACCTAGAAATGGAAAGACAAATGGAAATGGCCCCAACCTATAGCTAACCTATGCAGCATGAAGCACATTGAAGGGCAAAGCATGTCAAAAAGCAAACAAAAATTCCCAGCTTATTTACCAGTCAGCCCTAAAAAAAAAAAAAAAAAAAATTGACCCTATTTAACAGCTTACATGAAAAACGAGGGGTTTAGCTGCGGCCATGTCACTGAGCACCCCAGTGTACCGAAGTCCAGTTGTTGAATTGGTGCAAAATGGGGTCCCAAAGAAGACCAAAGACTTTTTTTAAAGCAGAGCACCCAAAAGGGGAAGCTTTGCTTATCCCTCCCCCTCTGCTGCCACATTTGATACCTTGCAGGAGGAGCAGGTACCTCCAAACACTGCACAGCACAGCAGGCGTCACATAAGATTAGTCACTGACTATGTAGCCACGCCCCTTATTAGTCACTGACTATGTAGCCACGCCCCTTATTAATCACTGACTATGTAGTCACGCCCCTTATTGGTCACTAACTATGTAGCCATTGTGACGCTTGCTGTGCTGTGCAGTGTTTGGAGCCATTCACCAACTAGGAGAGCCAGTCTTCAGCCGATTCGATCACCTAGCTGTTAAGTGGTGAGATCGTTTTTGTTTGATCGTGGGTCCGCCGTGTTAACAATGCGAAGATATCTGTAGGATGACGGTGACTGCTGTGATACACTGCTCATTTTTGAGTTTGTTTGTGAGTTTAACCTTTGGATTTGCTTTTGGTGTGCTATTAAAACTGTTTTTATGGTATCACACTATTGTGCATTTCTTTTCCTTTATGGGCCAGATTCAGGTAGAGTTAGGCTGGAGTATCAGTGATACTCCAGCCTAACTGTCACTTTAAGCCGGCGTTTCTGTTTTCTGTAACCAGAAAACAAGAAACGCCGGGTTGGAGTTCCGATGCGATCGGCGCAATTGAATTTCGCCATCGCATCGCAACTTTAATTTAAAAATGGCGCCGGGGGCGTTCCCGCTGATTTACGCTGAAAAAATATGTTAATCAGCGGGAATCAGCAATTCACGATCGTATTCGGGCGCGACGCAGTGACTTTCCGACGTTTCCGTGAGCGATACGTGGCGTAAAGATAAAGCAGCCCCCTAGTGGAGTATCCTATGTTAAGTATAGCCGTCGTCATCGCGTCGGAAAAAAAAAATCGCGTTGCTTGCGTAAAACGTCCATGAATGGGGATTTGACGTCATTGACGTTCACTGACAGAATTTGGAGCATGCGCACTGGGATGCATTGACAGTCGACGCATGCGCAGTACGTTCGCCGCGGGATCGCGCTTAGTTTAAATAATACACGCCCCGTACCCGCCCAATTTGAATTCCGCCGGCTCATTTGCGATACGCTGCCGCAACTTTAGGAGCAAGTGCTTCATGAATAACAGCACTTGCTCCTAAAATTTCGCCAGAGTAACGTAAATGAGAAACGTTACTCCAGAGCAAAGATGCTCCAATCTACCTGAATCTGGCCCTATACGTTTTGGAGAAATCTTCCGGAGCACTACATAGGATATCACATGATCTTTTGAGGATTCCTTATGGTAACTATAAGCTGATCTGCCTAAGTACGCAAGTGCTGAGGCAACTAGTTCTGGTGAGTGACCATTCTGACGGGTGGTGGAAGCACCGTTCACTTTTGGTGTGGTGGAAGACTTCGAAGAACCTTTGATCACTTTTTATGGACTTTTTGCCATTTATTCACGGCTTGATTTATGTATATATTTGCCATGCACTGTGAATTTCTCTGACACCTTAGGAGAATTTCACTATTCTCACAGCGCTGTTTAATGGCTTGACACGTTATATTATATAGTGTTTGTTTTTCTGTTTATTTTCACACATTTACCTATTATTTAAACGGTAGCTAGGTCATTTACACTTATCTCTTTGTGCGCAGCGGTGGATGATCAGAAGGGGCGCGCATTGTTTCAGATCATTCAATTTTTACATATTATGAATGTTGTTGCCTCACATGGTACCATACATTGTATTGTTTGAGTTTATTAGCGCTACATTTATTGTTTACTAGAGGTAACATGCCGCCCGCAACAAACCAGCAGCTCCTTCGGGGTAGTGCTACATATATATATACACACCAAAAGAGAGAAAGTCACTCACGGGTCTTGCAAAGTGAACACATGATAACGATCATATTTTGACGTTTCGACAGGACACAATTTAATTTTCCTCAGGAAGACGAGCATGTGCCTCATGGAAACTTCAAAAACAAACTGTTAGCGTGCGTTCACCTTTCCAGAGCCGTGAGTGCCCCTCAGTTTTAGATTATATGCCCTACAGTGGTTGATGTGCACCATGTGTACATTTTGTTCTCTGATTTGTGTGTGGTGTCAATCTTCTGTTTTTGTATATACAGTATATATATATGTAGCGATACCCCCTCAAGGGCCGTTGATTGATTTGGGATCGGCGTATTAAGTTACCCTTGTGTGTTGTCTAGGGGTGATTTCAATGAGCAGAGCAATAAAAGAATGTCCAGACCTGCCGCTGAAGTTTTCTGAATGCTTTATTTCCTGGTCCAACACGACCAACATCAACATGAGATAGAGAGGAAAGGTTGATGAAAGGAGACAACGTTGCGGTATCAGGCTTGGATGAAAAGAAAGTAGTCCTGCCTTCTGCAATGAAACAGTTCGTCGCCACTCTAGCCAGAGTGGGTGAAGTGCCTCCGGACAGACTTCTGCCACAAGCCTGGCAGCCGGAATGTCACTTAAGATTGCTGGGAGGAACAAGTCTATCTCTCGTTGACTTGGCTCTAGATGAATTTGGTGTTTTTAGGATGAAGACCTCTGCCACAGGCACACTGTAGACTTTAGATTGAATCCTCCCAGAAAGTTCTCTTTTAGTAGGGGTCCACTCACCAGCATGCTCCGCGAGGGAAAACTCCTCCGATTGGCTGCTGGGGAAAAGTGTCTCTGCCTGAATCCCTCTGGCGCCACCTGCCAGCCAGAGATGGAACCACATCTCTGGAGCACAGAATGACCCACAGGATAATTCAGAGCTGACAGCAGCCCAATTTAGCAAAATTAGGAGTGGGAGCAACATAACTCTTCCACTCTCCCACTAACTTTAGCGTAGCATCTTTTCTGAAAGAAAGGGGGCGATATATATATATATATATATATATATATATATATATATATATATACATACATACATATATATATACATATATTGTGACAGTAAGAGATGCTGTCATGGTAAAATTGCTAGTTTGGGGGACACATGGTGTGCACATTTGCTTGATGTAAGACTGCAGAGCATAGATGTGGACTGGAGAAGACTGCTTTTGCAGCTTTCTCCAAGTTCTAGTATTCCGTCATGGGGCTCTGTAGTGTGGAGATTCCATAGTGTCTTGGGTGGGACAGGATCTCCAACCCTGTGTCCAGATTTTGTGTATGACCAGCAATGTGTGTGCTCAGGTGAGAACAGCCCTTATAATGAGGGTATGGGAAGACCTCAGGGCTCCCAGTTGTAGACTGCTCTACACCCAGAGAAACAGGAGGTCTCCAGGAGTCAGAGGGGCTTCAAGGGGCAGCCAGAACGTGTGACTGCAAGAGACCATGCAACGGCATGAGGACTGAGGCCAGAGCGGAGCTTTGGGTGCTAAAGTGAAGCCATTCACATTGAGGAATCATGTGGTCTGTGTGACAAGGATAAAGAGCAGAGGTACTGCTAAAGAGAGCCAGGTGAGCTAGCATTTTCTGTTGTGTTTATTTGCTGGAGAAGAATCCCTGCTTGGGAGACCTTTATGTTATGGACTTTTATTTGCCTTTTTAATAAAAATTGGCTACCACGCCCTAAAATATAGTTCCTGACTGGCTTGAATCACTGGAAAAATGCATCTACCACGAGAGCTAATGGTCCCCAATGTTACAATATATTTATATATTCTAAAAAAAAATAGATTTTTTTGGGACAATACAGGTGATTTCGTGAAAGACAGTGGATTGTACAGGGAGCCAATTCTTTACGTGAATCAAGGTGATGATTAATGTTATTAGTGTCGTTAAAGCTGACTTCTACCCATAAATGTAACTTATGCTTATTTGCTTCCTCCCCCACACCTGTGCCACATTTGCTACCTTTCAGGGGGGGAGGAGGGAAAGGGGACCTGTTTGACATACTGCTGTATACATTAGGCTGCGTACACACGATCAAATCTATCTGCTGGAAACGGTCGGCCCAACTGCCCCAGCAGACAGATTCGATCGTGTGTACGGGCGAGCCGACGGATTTGGTAAGCCGACAGATTTGAAAGCATACTTTCAAATCTGTTGGCTGGGAACCCGTCGGCCCGATATGTCTGCTGGTTAGTACGCTAACCAGCAGACATATCTTCTCGCACATGCGTCGAATGGATTCGACGCATGCGCGGAAGTAATTCACTTCCTGGTGCGGTGACGTGGCGGCGTCAACGTCAACGCCACGTCACCGACACATCAGCACGCCGTCTGCCGGCGGGGATTTTCATTTGATCGTGTGTACACGATCAAATCAATACATCCCAGCAGACAGATTTGTTCAAATCGGTCTGTCCGACCGATTTGAACAAATCTGTCTGCTCGTGTGTACAAGGCCTAAGACCTGATGCACCAGAACACACAGAGCAAAACAAATATATTGCAGTATTACCCAAAAATAGGGATGTAACAAAACATATTTTATGGCTCATATAAAAACATACAACAGATCAATCACTTGTTTAGTATAATAATGAGTTATTCTCAATAAATACCTTTCATAAGTCCAAAATTTTGTTTGTAAATATATATATATTTTAAGTTAAAGAACTTATTTTTGATCTATTTTCAAGATTACATGGAATAGAACAAACAAAGCTGTCAGGAAAGGGTTCACCCATCGATGGCACTACCAGTCTCCTGGATCGCAGTACCTGTGTCCACCAGTGGGTGTATCCCGGTATTCTGACAATATGGTTCCTCTATAAACTGTGCAGGTGGAGGCTACGGAAATCTCTGAGGCCGAACAGCTGTTTGTCAGCTGTAAACAGAGCATGCGCAATGAACACTGTGCTCGCTCCCGACCCGATGCTTGGGGCTGGTTATACACACCCCTCCACTCGCTGGTTGTACAAGCCCCCTTTGCTCACTCTACACAGCAAGCGGCAGCCCTTGAGTTGTGTAAACACGCCTCGCAGATGTGTAGTTTATTGATAAAGCCATGCCCCCAAAAAACACTAAAGCAGTGGCCATCATGCAGGCTTTTATAAGCATATCCACCCCTTAGAGAAAAGTATCCGCCTCTTGCTGCCCCTTGCTGTATAGAGCGAGCAGAGGGGGCGTGTATAACCAGCAAGCGGAGGGGGTGAGTATAACCACTGTTCCTTCTTGTACAGAGCGAGCGGAGGTGGCGTGTATAACAAGCGAACAGAGGGTGTGTGTATAACCAGCCCCAAGCTTCGGGTCGGGAGCGAGCGCAGTGTTCATTGTGCATGCTCTGTTTACAGCTGATGAACAGCTGTTTCGGGCTCGGAGATTGCCGTAGCCTCCGACTGCGCATGTACGGTGCCTGTGCAGTCGAGGCCGGACCCTATCTAATAGGGGAACCATCTCGACAAAACACTGCCAGTGTGGAGCAGACAGCACCTCTTGCGCTCAGGTGTTACTTGAGGCCAATTACAGCCATTCACATAAATACCAGGCTGATGATTACTCTCATCCCCTTGGTATTGTCCTTGCGCCCTGACCTGCTAGCTTGTTATCTGATCCTGATTCTGAACCTGTTCCTGTGCCCTGAACCTGTTATCCGTGTATCTGATCCTGTCTCTCTGTCCTGATCCCTACCCTGTCCTACCTGTTACCTTACATCTCTGCTCTGCAGTCTGATCCGTCCATCCTCTTGCTGACCTGTGTTCCTTACCCCATCTGCTGATCTCCCTGTGTATGACTTTGACCTGGCTAACGTTTATGTTTCTGTAGAATTTTTAAATCATAGAACAATTTTACAATGATTAATCATTTAAATTAATTTAAATAAAATTTTCTTTGCATACCCAAATATAATAAATCTAATGATCTTTCTGGTGAAAAGGAAAACAGTGTGTTTTTAGAAAATAAATGATTTTAATTTAATTATTTAGATTGAAGTTAAAATCCAAAAATATTTAAGAAAAATAATAATTGTATAAATAATTCTTCCATTTTTTTTTTTTAAATGACCTTTTCTGTATTGAAAAATAACATGAAAATGTTGTAAAAAAATCATTACATATTTTATTTTACACTAACCAACAAAAATAAACAAGTTTACTTCATTTTTTATATATATTTTTTGGTATGGAAGACAAGTAAAGAATTCCAAGATAATCAAGAAACAATAGAAGATGATCAGGCACCAAGCATGAGATCCGCAGAGGAAACTGTACTTAAAATGAAAAACGGGATAGACTATATACTTTAACAACAATTGACTTGTAAAGTAACATACACTCATTGCCCACTTTATTGCGTTAAGTGTGTTCATATCTCGATCTTATCAATTACTAATGATCTAAATTTTTAGCAATAACATAATGAATATTGTAATATAGACGTGATAAAGTCCCCCTCTTGACCTTTGAAACCAAGCATCCAAATGTTGAATAAAGGAGATTAAAGTTAATAGTTAATAATGACAAACATGCAGCTAATAGGTATTATAAAAATTGAAGATGTCCTTGGATTTGCACGCACAGCTAGCTCAATGGATTCCCGAGAATATGCTGAAAAATATAACATACAATATAAGTGGCAGATATGTAAATCTAAATGACTTGGTCATATCATTGTAGAATTGGGAGACTGTTTATAGTTCATAGCAATGCAACAGGTACTTAAAATTAAATATAAAAAATACATAGCCTTATCTAGTTGTCCTAAAAATGTTTATTTAGTGTAAAATTTTATCAAAATGTATAATTAAATAAGCTTTATATTTCCAAATCTCCCCAAATTTTTATTTTTTTAATTACTGTATTATTATAGAGAAAAAAATCTTTTAACCAAAATATGGTCAAAGTTTCCAAGAGCTGATGAGGATCTGAGTTTTCCCTTCAATCCACCATCTCAGGTTTCCTTGCGGTCAAACTCTGAAACTGCTGAAGAACGAAGACTTCAAAGAAGAATTGGAAAAAATGATGGTGTCAATGCGGCAAATGTCAATGCCTACAGGAAGAGAGTCAGTTTGCTGCCAGGAAATATTAAATGTAAAAAAGAATATTGATGAAGGTTCCTTGTGTATCATGTAGTCCCCAATATTTAACAATATGGTAGTTGACATGCTGAATATGATTCATCTTACTATGTTACACCAAGGAACTTCACATCCACCAAATGCAGATAATAGGTATATAACTTGTTAAAATTACTAATATTAAAAAATAAAATAAAAATTACTAATATTAACTTTATAGCTATACATATTAATAAAAACAATTCTATAGTTTAAATGATTAACTTCTAAATAAATTATATATTTTAATTTTTTATTAAAATCTCTCTCGCTCGTGCAGTGTTAGTTTTCCACCACACATAGGGGGTCATTTACTATAGCGCCAATATGTAATCCCACTACACATGAAAATAGCACCCAATTATGACTTTGACTAGGCAGACATGAAAATGAAAAATCGCCAGTCAATGGGGCTCGAACCTGCAAAATTCAAATTCCTTACTTGCTTGTAGGCAAGTTATTTGCCATAAAAATTTATGAGGACCTGGGTACAGCGCCACAATGATTGTGGCTTAGGCCGCTGAGTCCACTTTAAAATGGCCACAAAACGTGTTAAATGTAGACCAGGTCGCAGTTTACATATCAGTTCTGGAGGGACTCCCTTGAGTTCTGTCCACGGATGTGCAATCTGTCTGGTAAAGCAGCCTCTGACCTTGATTGATGGATTTGTTGTAGCCATCTAAGCCCCTTGACTAACTTGATCTGTACCAATGCGATTGTCTTTAATGGACAAGTTTTGTCCTCTTCTGATGCTACTAGGCCTGAAGAGCCCATGGTTTGCCCTTTGAAGAAGGGCAAACCAAATTCTTCAAATTTTGTTATCAATTTCCAATGCTTGTGGTACTTCATACACTTTAATATGGATATGCCAGAAGCAGGGGCGTCGGGAGGCCCGGGCTTGGGTGGCTGGAGCCCCGAATGGGTCGCTGTAAAGCCACGAGTCTCAGGCATTGCGGTTTGCAATTGTGAGCCCTGAGCCGAGAAGGCGGGAATTACAAATACACATGACTCGCCGCTCGGGCGGGCGGCTCTCCTCAGGCTCCTCGGCTCTCCCAGGCTCTCCCAGGCTCTTCCAGGCTCTACCCTCCTCGGCTCAGGCTCCTCCTCTGACGCCGGAATGACTGACTGCTCTTGTCACACAGCTGAGGTAGGTCAAGAGACAGTGTAATGTGTATGTATATAGGTCAGTGTAGTCTGTCACTACGGTCAGTGTAGGTAGGTCAGTGTGGGTAGGTCATGTCACTACCGTCAGTGTAGGTAGGTCAGGTCACTACCGTCAGTGTACGTAGGTCACGTCACTACCGTCAGTGTACGTAGGTCAGGTCACTACCGTCAGGGTACGTAGGTCAGGTCACTACCGTCAGGGTACGTAGGTCAGGTCACTACTGTCAGTGTACATAGGTCAGGTCAGTGTAGGTATGTCATGTAGGTCAGTGTACATGGGTCAGTTCACTACCGTCAGTGTACATAAAAAAAAAACAGTGGTGTTGCGCTCCCACAATAAATAGCATATAAACCCAGGCAAATTTATGAGAATAAAATATATATATATATATATAAGTGCTGTTGTGCTTTAAACAAGTGAAAAAGAGTGATATAATACTCAACAATCAGTGGTCAAGTGAGTATTATATCACTCTTCTTCACTTGTTTATAGCACAACAGCACTTTATATATTTTTTACTGTCATTAATTTATCTGAGTTTATATGCTATTTATTGTGGGAGCGCAACACCACTGTTTGATTTTTTTATGTACACTGACGGTAGTGACCTGACCCATGTACACTGACCTACATGACATACCTACACTAACCTGACCTATGTACACTGACAGTAGTGACCTGACCTATGTACACTGACGGTAGTGACCTGACCTATGTACACTGACGTATAAAAGAGGGGGGTACTCCTGCGCTACTATGGGCCAAATAAAAAAAATAGCTAAAGGGTGCCACAGACACAGTAAGGGTCAAACACTACCCATAAAGGAATCACAAAAAAAATCAAACTGTGGTGTTGCGCTCCCACAATAAATAGCATATAAACCCAGATAAACTAATGACAATAAAAAATATATAAATATATAAAGTGCTGTTGTGCTATAAACAAGTGAAGAAGAGTGATATAATACTCACTTGACCACTGATTGTTGAGTATTACAGTATATCACTCTTTTTCACTTGTTTAAAGCACAACAGCACTTTATATATTTATATATAAAGATCCAAGGGGAAAGAACAATCTGCCCAGGTCTTTTGGAATCGGATTTACCAAAATATGCAACAGTTACTGGATCACAGACAGTGAGGACAGGACCGAGCCTCATCTACCCTTCAATCCCATCTCTAGGCTTACTTGTATACAAAGCAATCCTTAAAGCGGTGGTTCACCCTAAATCTACTATGTCCCATCCGATCCAGCATACTGGCGTCAGCGCCAGTATGCTGTTTTTTTTTTAATTGCTCTACTCACTGTTTAATTAATAATTTTAATTTCTGTCCACCGCGGGTGAATGGCGCTGTATAGCGCGTCACGCCTTCCGAAAATAGCCGATTTAGGACTTGGCTATTTCCGGCGCTATCAGTGCCTGCGCACAGACCTAGGAGCTGACTGTGCAGGCACCGTATATCTCCGAGTCCTATGGCTATGGCGCGTCACACCCTCCGAAAAAAGCCGAAATAGGACTGGGAGATATACGGCACCTGCGCAGTCAGCTCCTAGGTCTGTGCGGAGGCCCCCGGAAAGAGCCGGAAATAGCCGAGTCCTAAATCGGTGGATAGAAATTAAAATTATTCATTAAACAGTGAGTAGAGCAATTAAAAAAAAAACAGCTTACTGGCGCTGACGCCAGTATGCTGGATCGAATGGGACAGGGTAGATTTAGGGTGAACTACTGCTTTAAAACGTCTTGGGTCTCCAGTATCTCAATATAGCTTGTCTGAATTTGGACAATACCATTGGCCACGCTGTATGAGGTATTGGATCTCAGAAAGGAGAATAGGAGGTTCCCGGATCAGAGACTATACCTGAGGATATCATGGTCTGCAAGCCACTGGGCAAATGTTATCCTCATTCCAACTAAACGACTGCAGATTCTGATGAGGAGCCTGAAGACCACTAGGTTTGTTGGATATACATATTGGCTAATCTGCAGTCCCACCTCTGGGAAGCCACCAATGTTACTGTCAGGTCACTATCCTGATAGGATTATTAGTTGTAGATCTCTTGAAGGACTTGTTGGTTTGGAGACCATCCCTTGACATCCAATGGCTTTGTACCTTACGGTATCTGACAGGATGTTCTAGGACACCCGAACCTAAAGTGTAAGTAGTGAGGAAAATACTGCGCTAGTGAAAAAGTGAACAGAGTACTAGTGGAAGATAAGCTGCGACACAATAAACATGTGAAACCATGCAACAAAATGTGGGAAGGAATATAGTCACGCTATACAATATACGAGTGACTAAAGGTCATTAGTGCAGCGCAATAGACAGTATATGCAATAATTGCAAGTTGCTGACAGAAAATTTGTATAACTCACTAAATATCACACTGAAAAATAAAGTGGAAAAAAATTTTGTGAAAGAAAAAATATATTATTGGAAAGCTCTATTGTATTCCAATAAATGAACCTCAAGGCAATTAATGCATTGAAATCACATACCGTATATATACCAATATGAATGGCTATATGTATGCAAAAGGAAACGTGTGTAAACTTAAACCTGAAAATCCAAAATTTACAATATATATACCCAAATGTACTATAGATGTATGAATAAATATTGTAGCAATAAAGCATCAATTATATACTGAGAAAATAATAAAGTTCAAAGTGAATAAAAAAACTAAAGTGGATATAGAGAGTCCAGTATTAGCCAGAAAAGTTCAGTTCCAAACTGTTGGTGAAAAAGGAGGGTGTGGGGGACGATGTGCTAAAAAAGTTGTGATTGAGGTGATAGATGATTGTCCACCAACACTGCAGATGAAACTTCTCCTCGTGATGAACACCAAAGACAATGGGTAACCTTATCACATGGGATGGACCTCCACCAGTGGCAAGGTCAATAGCACCTGCAGATACAACCCTCTGCGGGGTCTTTGGTTCGTCTTAGGACGTTACGGCACCAAGGTCCTTTCTTCCTCCTTGCTGTCCGTACCTCTCCTCCGTCAGGTGTAAAGACAGGGTTTCCTTGCCAATGCAAGGGCCAAGTACTTCTCTGATTGGGATACAGCGTGAGCGGAATCAAAAAGACTCAAATTGTGTATTACCTCAAAAACGCTTGTTCATTTATTCCAGGTTACAATAAAAAAAAATGTAGAACATTTAAAAATGTCGGCATAAAAACTCCTAGGCGAACACCCAGGGTCAGGTGAATGCGCAGTGACGTCAGTATGTAGCACTGCCCTAACATGTTTTGTCACATGTGACGTTCTCAAAGGGCACAGGCGACGCACTGACTCGTCACTCTTTATACTGTGAGACGCAACCAAGCCTCTCTTTCATTCGGCGGACATAATGGTGAGATCATAGCCAATCCTTACTGTCGTTGTTCTCCAGGAGAGAGAAGGCAGGTACAGGACCAGCATTCCTCCCTGTATTTAACTCTTCCCCACCACAAGGAGGATGAGGACAAAGCCTCATTTTCGTATAGTGTTAGCAAGCCCAAATAAAATACTAACCAAATATACATATAGGGTCATAAAATATTAAAGTATGAATTAGCATTCAGACAGATGTCACGTCATTCTGAATGAGGGATTCACCATTCAATATATCATATCCCCTCAGCCCAAAAGAAATATATGATAGCTTCCATGTATACATTAAACAATAACTACAGAGAAGGTTTTGATAATAACAACATGATAAAGAAAGATAATAATTACAATTCTATAAAAATATATACAGGTCAGCAGGGCCTAAAATAAAAATAAAACTACTGTCTGCACGCAGACTTCATAATATACAATCATAACAAAACGTATGTGATATATATTGAAGGGAAAAAAGGGGGGATTCCAGACATGACCTCTGCCCTTTACAAAATTTAGATGTCATCATAATCCAGCCTACAAAACATATAAAAAGGAGGTCTCACACATTAACACCTTCCCAAAGTTAGAAAAAAAAGAAATCAGCATTTATGCATTATCAATTAATGCGTCTTGATTTCTATATCAACATTAATAGGAAGGCCCCCCAATATCTATGCGAAAAAATAAAAGCTCACAATCCCTATCGCGTTCTGCGATCCACCAACCAAAATCTGCTCCAGATACCCAAAGCCAAATACAAGTCCAAAGGAGAAAGAAGATTTGCGCTCCAAGGTCCTAGACTATGGAACACTTTACCAACCAGCATTCGGTTGGAGGAGAACCACTTGGCCTTCAGAAGAAAGATCAAAACTCATCTCTTTTGATGACAAAGGAGACAGGAACAACGAGCGCCCAGAGGCGATTTAGTTTGCATGTGCTGCGCTATATAAGTTTTTCACTCACACACTCATTAAGACAAAGGCCGCGTACACACGATCAGTCCATCAGATGAGAACGGTTCGAAGGACCGTTTTCATCGGTTAACCGATGAAGCTGACTGATGGTCTGATGTGCCTACACACCATCGGTTAATTAACCGATCGCGTTAGAACGCGGTGACGTAAAACTCAACGACGTGCTGAAAAAAATGAAGTTCAATGCTTCCAACTTGATTCTGAGCATGCGTGGATTTTTAACCGATGGTCGTGTTTACTAACGATCGGTTTTGACCTATCGGTTAGGCGTTCATCGGTTAAATTTTAAAGCAAGTTCTCTTTTTTTTGACTGAAGGATAACTGACTGATGGGGCCCACACACGATTGGTTTGGACCGTTTTCATCGGTTTGGACCGATCGTGTGTATGCTGCCTTAGGGGGTCTAAAGCCTTGTACACACGATCAGTCCATCCAATGAGAACGATCTGAAGGACAGTTGTCTTAGGTTAACCGATGAAGCTGACTGATGGTCTGATGTGCCTACACACCATCAGTTAAAAAAATGATTGTATCAGAACACGGTTACGTAAAACACAACGACGTACTGAAAAAATGAAGTTCAATGCTTCCAAGCATGCGTCGACTTGATTCTGAGCATGCACAGGTTTTTAACCGATGGTCGTGCCTACTAATGATCGGTTTTGACCTATCGGTTACGAGTTCATAGGTTAATTTTAAAGCAAGTTGGCTTTTTTTAACCTAAGGTTAAATAACCTATGGGGCCTACACACGATCGGTTTTGACTGATGAAAACGGTCCATCAGACCGTTGTCCTTTGGCTAACCTATCGTGTGTATGAGGCCTTAGATATTTTACCCTGTATATCCAACTCATTTCAAGCTTGGATATAGCTCATCTTTTCGGTCTCCCTCTCCAATGACTTTTAAGTTTGTCTATTGCTAGGAAAGATGTGCCTCTCGGGTCCCTGTTATGAACCTCCCGGTAATGTCTGGACACCGAGTGTCCCTTGAAACCCCTCCTATTGTTGGCGATATGCTCATTGAGCCTCACCTGGAGGGGGCATACAGTACGCCCAATTTACTGCAACCAGCATGGGTAAATTAAGAGGTACACCACATGAGTAGTAGAACATGTAACGGAAGATTTGATGTCAAAGTTCTGTGAAGTACTGTTAGAAACAAAGCTGGTGGTCAGTCGTTGTCTGATGTGATTAATGCTGCAAACAGCACATCTCTTACATTTGTAATACACAACCCAGTTTTGAAAGAACATGGGTTTATTACTTTCAGGGAGGGGACTTCCCTGAATACCATCTGAGGCTCCTCCGAAAGAATAGGGCTCAACACTGCGTCATCTTTAATAATATGCCAGTGTTTATAAATCAACTGCCTATCCAAAATGTGCTGGTTAGAGGAACCCTGTGACGAAAGGCCAGGCAAACTTGTCTCGGTCTTCATTCGTCACCTGTTTCTCAGCCAAAAGATGGTTTCTGTCCAACTGTTTAAATTCCAGAACTTTCTGTTCCAGATATTTAGCAGAATATCCTTTCTCCAGGAACCTGCTGGTCAAAATCCCAGCTTGTTCTCTGAAGTCAACAAGCTTTGTACAATTGTGCCTTAGGTGTATATATTGGCTTTTTGGAACTGGGTTGAGCCACGAGTAATGGTGACAATTGTCATGGGGGATGAAGGCATTTCTATCGGTGGACTTAAAGTATGTTGATGTTAGAAATTAACCATCCTCTATTCTTATTTGAAGATCCAAGAAATTGATAGAATTTTAAACTGCTTCCTATTTGAACTGTATGCCCCTATCATTAGTGTTCAGAAACTCCATGTAAGCATCAAGTGAATCTCTGGACCCCTTCCATAGGAGGAGGACGTCGTCTATGTACCTGGCCCACAAGACCAACTCAGGTCTCCGGTCAGCATAGACTACGTCCTCCTCCCATTTGCCCATAAAGAGGTTGGCTAGGCTGGGGGCAAATTTAGCTCCATAGCCACGCCCCTATTTTGCAAATGAAATGTATTACTGAACCAAAAGAAATAATGCGTGGTTGCAAAACTAAACAGTTCCATAATAAAATGCCTATGTTTGGTTGGTAAACCTGAATCCCTAAACAAAAAGTGTTTTACAGAGTAGATTCCCCAATTATGGGGTATAACTGTATATAGAGATGTGACGTCTGCAGTAACCAACCAAAGGTCTTCCTCATATGGGAGGCTACCTAATAGGTTAATAACATGTTTGCTATCTTTGATGTAAGCTGGCAATAATTTCACTAGAGCCTGGAGATACCCGTCTATATACTTACCGGCTCTAGATGTAATGGAGTCTATCCCACTGATGATGGGACGACCAGGGGGATTGACAGGGTTTTTGTGTATTTTGGACAAGTAGTATATGACGGGTATCCTAGAAGAGGCTGGAACAAGAAAAGCTTTTTTCTTTTTATTCAGGATTCCTGAATCGAAACCCAGCTCCACAATATTTAGCAAAATTCTCATATAGGATGGGCGTGGATCAGCTGGAAGGGGAACGTACGTAACAACGTCGCCCACCAGATGGTCAAATTCCCTAAGGTAATCAGTCTCATTCAAGATCACAATTCTGCCCCCTTTATCTGCGGGGCGGATAATGATTTCTTTATTTTCTTGTGTAGCACTACCCCCGGAGGAGCTGCTGGTTTGTTTTGGGGGGCATGTTACCCCCTGTTCTTCCGCCGTCTAGGGGTATTTGGTGAAAGTTGCAGTAATGGAATGTCTTTTTGGTGAAGAATAGAGGATTAGCGAAAGTGGAGATAGCAGATTCAGGTGTGAGCAATAGGGAAACAGTCCTGCTTCCAACAGTACTTTCTTTTTCACCACTCCAGCCTGAGTGGGTGTTGTTCACCTGGACAGGCCTCTCTCACAAACCTGGTAGCCAGAATATCACTCGGAACTAGGGAAAATAAGTCTCTGCCACCGACCCTACCTATGGTTAAAACAGCAGAGACAATCCTCCTTAGTGGACTTGACACCTGAATCTCCTTCAGGTAGTTTTGAATTAGGGTACTGACTGACAGGTGATCAACATCCACCCTCTCAGTCTCCAGTTCCCCTGGTCCCCGATTGGATGGTCAGGCCCCTATTGGAACACCAGCCTCTCTTGGTACTCCTCGGGCAGACTCCCAACTGTACAGCTTCCTCCAACAGGACGGACAGCCCAGGACCTCCTTAGGTGGGACCCAGTCGATTACTGAGTCCCGAAGCAGCAGATCAGTTGATCCGGGCCAACGTGGTCCGGAAGCCAGGATCTCTGCATTGCACGCGCACCCCGGCCCGGAAGGCTATTTGCGCTCCGATTCAGACTGGTGAGGCCATCCCCACTGGCTCCCCAGACTCTATTGTTTCCCCTGGACTGTAACACCAATTGCATACTCTATAAGGTAAAACTGATATTTAACTACTTGCCGACCGCCCGCCGTCATATTACTGTGGGACGGTGGCACTGCTGGGCGAGAGCCCGTAGCTATACGTCTGCTCTAAAGCGGCCGCTAAGGGGCACATGCGCAGCGGGTACGATCACCGCCGGGCACATGCACTCGTTCGCTACAGAGCGGGGACCGGGAGCTTTGTGTGTAAACAAAAAGCTCTCAGTCTGTCAGCGGGGGAAACGCTGATCTCCTGTTCATACAATGTATGAACAGAAGATCAGTGATTTCCCCTAGTGAGGCTACCCCCCCATATAGTTAGAACACACCCATGAACACACTTAACCCCTTCCCTGCCCCCTAGTGTTAACCCCTTCACTGCCAATGGCATTTTTATAGTAATACAATGAATTTTTATAGCATTGATCACTATAAAAATGCCAATGGCCCCAAAAATGTGTCAAAAGTGTCCGAAGTGCCCGCCATAATGTCGCAGTACTGAAAAAAACTCTGATCGCCGCCATTACTAGTAAAAAAATATATATTAATAAAAATGCCATAAAACGACCCCCTATTTTGTAAATGCTATAACTTTGCGCAAACCAATCAATAAAAGCTTATTGCCATTTTTTTTAACGAAAAATATGAAGAAGAATACGTATCAGCCTAAACTGAGGAAAAAAAGTGTTTTTTTATATATTTTTGGGGATATTTATTATAGCAAAATGTAAAAAATATTGCATTTTTTTCAAAATTGTCGCTCTATATTTGTTTATAGCACAAAAAATAAAAGCCTGCCTGGGAGATACCTCTGAAATAAGTTGACTAGCCTTGCATTCCTTCTTGACAGCAAAGATAGGACCTCCTAATTTTGCTGAATCTTTGCAGCATAGCTGAGGCTCTTTGAGAAATTTTCAGAATAACTTTAGCCTGAGACCATTGCAACTCTGGCTTTGGACACTTTGGGGCAGATTCACGTAGATCGGCGCATTATCATTCCGGCGTAGCGCACCACTTTTCCGTTAGACTTGCGCAATCTAGCCGCGTAATCCGGCGATTCACGTAGCTTTTACGCAAGAGCTTGCGCAAACGTAAGGTTTTTTCCGGAGGCGTAAGGAGGAGTAATACAAATTGGGAAGGACGTGGGCGTGTTACATTGAAATGAGCCGTGACCCCATGCAAATGAAGGGCCGGCCGACTCGCGCATGCGCGCGTGAAGGAAACCATGTCAGCTCCGTTGTGCGCATGCTCACAACTCGGGAGCGGCGCAATCAGTGAAATTGGAAATGGACTAGGGCAACTTTATGAACTACGCAGACAGCATAAATAGACAGACACAAATGCACTTCCTTTGCAAAAGTACATCCCTTTGTATCCCTCCCTATACAGCAAGGTGCTTTTGTTTGTTTGTGACGTGTCTTTGAGATATTTGGGGACTGTTTTGCAGAGTGATTTTTGTCTTTTATATCTTTGTTGTTATTTTGTTTAAATTATATTTTTGCTGGGCATTTTTTATTTTTGCTCGTCATTTATTTAATTTTTTTGGTTCTGTTTGTGTATGATTTTGGAATGTGGGGGTGATATTCCTGCGGGAAAAGGGGTGTCACCCTCATTTGTGGTGGAGAAGTGATCGCCAGGTCTGTGTGAATGGTGTATGAATGTACAGTGACATAATTGGAGCCGTGGCATGGCGTTGCAGCTCACAAGTCCTGCATGGTGGACTGGTGCCAATCCAATGTGATGAGGATGTGGGGTGTGTGTGCTAGGGACCACAGTGGTGTGCATGCATGCATTCTCATTGTGCCATGATTAATGTGTGTGTTTAACGTGCAAAGATGCATAATGTGAGCTGGCATGAGATGGGGTCATGAGATGGGGTACCAGTGCATATGCAGAGTCACCTTGAAGGGAAAAGACAGGAGGATGTTAGTCATGCATGTGCCACTTGTGAGGTGTGCATCACGGGAGGGGATAGTCATGCCTGCCACCCATGTCACTCACCAACCAGCCAGCTGTCCCCATACATGTTCTGTTGGAAATCTGTGGGGATGGGGCTCTGATTGTATATGTAGCTGTCATGGGTGTCATGGGTGGTGCCATGTGTTGGGCTGGTGATGTCCTCCTGCAGGGTTGTGGTAATTCCATGATGGCATGAGGGGTGAATCTGAAGATGCGAGACACCTCAGAATCACTCATGCCATAGATGTCTATGCGTGTGTGATATATCAAGTGAAGAGTGAGGGGCTTGTATCAGATAAGAATATTGTATTAGATTAATTTAAATTGTAAATTTTATATAAGCAAATAAAAAAATAAAAAAAAAACATCTCCCGTGCCCTCCTTAGTGCCATCCTCCGTGCCCTCCTCCTTCTTTGTTCATCTAAAGTCAGTAGTATAGCTATGCGCGACGATGCCCCTGGCATGTTGGCATACAGATTGTTGGGCAACACGTGTGACTGCTGAACTCCTCACTAACAGTGTTGCTTTATCTGACAATTAGACTTTTTTTCAAAATTTAGACCAGCTTTTAGGTCCTCTAACTTTAGACAGAACATTTTGCTGTTGCGCACATCGCGTAGCCTGCGCAGCAACTGCGTTTTTTTGTGGATCCCCGTAACTCCCTCATTAGCATATTTGACTAGCAAATCAATGGTGTGTCTAGCGCAGTTTTGCGCGAAGGGAAGCGAATGTCTAACTCAATTACGCCGGACCAAAAAACGTAGATTTCTGGCGTATATTGTTTTGTGAATCGCGTCCAACTATACGCACGCGCACATTTAGACTTACGCACGCGCAACAGCAGTTGCGCACGCGTAATCGCTCTGTGAATCTGGGCCTTTGTCCTCCATTGGCATAAATACCCAACAAAGTAATAAATTGCAATGATTGGAATGCCCAGTAGCTGATAAAGCTGAACGATTAGTTAGCTTAGCTACCTAAAAAAAGGGACTTGTCTCTTCTTATTAAGCATGTCTTTCCTTATTACAACGCCAGTTAATAAACTAAACAAAACTAAAATGGGACTAAACCTAAAATGCCATTTTAGTCAAAAGACTTATGCCCCGTACACACGATCATTTTTTGTGATGAAAAAAAACTACGTTTTCTGTGAAGTAAAGAACAACGTTTTTGAAACGTCACTTTTCAAAGACGATGTTGCATACACACCATCGTTTTTTTCACAAAAAGCGAGGTTACGTTCACCACTCTTTTCCATTAAAGCTTGCTTCATAACTAGCTTCTGGGCATGCGCGGGTTGAAAAACGTAGTTTTAAACGATGTTTTTGCTACACACGGTGACTTTTTGTGAAACAAAAAACGACGTTTTGAAAAACGACACAAAAAATTCAAGCATGTTGGAATTTTTTTTTGGACGTTTTACCCACACACGATCAATTTAAATGACAATTTAAAAAACAACGTTTTTTTTCATCGCAAAAAACGACCGTGTGTACGCGGCATAAGACTAAAACTAAATAGAAATTTGACATCAAAATTAACACTGGTCTGTAGTGCATGTTCATACCTCAATAACATAAATATTAACGTATTAGATTTTTCACTCCAGCAGTATATAATGAGTTTGAAATTGTAGAGAAATGGGAGAGCATGGGGGAGAGGCAGAGAACGTGGGGGGGGGGGGGCAGAGAGCACTATGGGGGGGCTGTAGAGCACAGGGGGAGTCAGAGACCATTGAGGGCCTCAGAGCACCTGGGGGAGCTGGACAGAACAGGGAGGGCAGAGAACATGGGGGCAAAGAGCACAGGGGGGTTGTAGAGCACAGGGGGAGTCAGAGACCATTGAGTGAGTATCTACCACCT